>CM070825.1:19755542-20078445 GCA_036326025.1 Chrosomus eos
AAGGTTTGCATTCATTTAACTAGGATTAAAACTTTTAAATGCTCAATTTCAGTGCACCACAGACTGCCATATAGCAATCCTGCATCCTCAAAGCATCTACCATTGCTTTGCATGTCCTTTCATATCCTGGTTAACAGGATGTGCTGTGTTTCGTCACATTTGACCTAATCCACCCATTCACACCCTGAATGTTTCACTTTTGTACTGAAGATAACAACTGATCAATGTTATAACAAATGTGCAAACAGGATAGTGTGATGACTTGAGATAATACCCTTGTGCTCTCTTTTACCGTGTCTGTCCGTGTCAGACTGAAATGGAAGGCATCGAGGCGACGCAGGGCATGTCTTCTGAGATGGCCCTGATCTTTCTGACCCGGCTGATGGCTATGGTCGATGTGCTGGTCTTCGCGAGTTCACTCAACTTCAGCGAGATTGAAGCCGAGAAAAACATGTCCTCAGGTGGACTGATGCGACAGTGCCTCAGACTAGGTATGTGTATAAGTGTTTGCTTGTGTCAGGACACATTTTAAAGAACGTAACATGAAAAGAAAACACCTGAAGATATTCAGCATAGGGGTGCGATATTGCAAAAATATCATATCACGATATTTTCAGGAAAATCACGATTCACGATTTCATCACAATTCTTTTTAATGTTGGCTTTACTAGTTCCCAAGTGACTGAGCATTACAGCCAAACGAATGTCCCTATTTTTAAAACAAAACCTTACAAGGTAACAAAATATAAAATAAAAAAGAATGGCAGACATTTAGGCCAAAGTGGTGAAGTTAAAATCTTTGTCATTATTTTCTTTGTTATTAAAATATTAGAACAAAATTACATATACACAACATATAATATACAATGAAATAAACTTTTTCTTCTTTTTTTTCAGCTACAGGTGTATTTAACAGAAGCATTCAAGAAAGAAATGAAATGTACAAATATAAAAATAAAACGCTACATAGATTTCACTGTATAAATTAAACATTTATATTTATTAAATAGTTTAATAATTTAGTTCTCAGAGTAGTGAGTGATTTTTCTCTTGGTTTGTTGGTTTTTTTATTAACATTAAAGGGATAGTTCCCCAAAAATGCTCTCTAAAATTGTTTTAAACCCAAATAAGATTCTTCTGTTGTAAATAAAAGTTATTTTAAAGAATGTGGGTGACCAAACAGTTGCTGGTCCCCAGTGACTTCCATAGTATTTATTTTTCTACTATGAAAGTCAATGGGGACCAGCAGCTGTTTGGTCACCCACATTCTTCAAAATATCTTCTTTTCTGTTCAGCAGAAGAAACAAATTAATACAGGTTTGGAATAACATTAGAGTGAATAAATAAGGACAGAGTTTTCATTTTTGGGTGAACTATCCAAAATTTTGGGTGATCTATCTAAAATACATGCATATTACATGCAGACGATTTTCTCTCAAATGTTTGCTTTTACTTTAGACATAACCAACTGGGTTTTTTATTTACACCTTGTGTGTATTTGCCAGTATTAACCCAATAAGACTTGAAAGATAATCTTTCCGGCTAGGTTTTAAAGCACATGTAAATAATGAACTTTTATAAATTGCAGTATCCCGTGAGTGTAACTCGGCCTCTGCGTTAACATGTGATGTGAATATACATCGCATTGTACAGTATGTCGAGACGGAGATGCCAGAACTGCAAAAACAGTGAAATGCGAACTCAGAATATTATGCAAATATGTTAAATAACACATATATACTTTATGTATTTAATCTTACTTTATTAACCAATATCTTTGCTCCTGGCCTCTGATGATGCAGTTCCACTATATGAATAAGCAAAAATTACATTTATATAAACATAATATTTGTTTAATTTTTTTTCTGAAAAGGTTTTTATGTTATTAGAAAACAAATAAGCAAACCCAGCCCAGCCCAGATGAGAAACGCAAAAAGTATGTAATGCATTACTTTCTATGAAAAGTAACTAAGTAACACAATTAGTTACTTTTTAGGGAGTAATGCATTACATTTAAAAGTAACTTTGCTCAACATAGGTTGTCTCTATAATGTAAGGGGGCCCATAGGGACACTTTATTGATCAGTCAGCACCCAGGATCAAAACTATTTTGAATTATTTTATTTTCTCCACTTTTTCCACTTTTCCACATTTCCATGTCGTGCTCTTTCTTTCTCTCTGTCTCAGTATGTTGTGTGGCCGTGAAGAACTGTTTAGAGTGTCGTCAGCGTCAGAGGGACAGAAGTCTGAAGTCCTCTCTTTCCTGCAGTAAGTCTCAGGACGGCCTGCAAAGTGTGTCCACGGCCAACAAGGTACCCAGTTTACTACACACACTCTTACACTGCATCCAGGCACTCTACACAATTTCTGTAATAGAAAAAAAAATGCAATTAGAGTAACTCTAAGTGTTTATATATGCATAAAGTGATCTTTTATTTATATATTAGATTTATTTTATATTTATCTTAAATGTATAAAACTATGACACCATATCTTAAATTATAGTTTTGAGAATTTTACAGTTTTTTTTATTATGTAATGTTTTTATTATAAATATATTTTCCATTATTTATTTATCTATTTGTATATTTTGTACTTGTTTTATTTTTTAAAGAATTGAAAATCTTGATTTGACTACATGTAGTATACTCACTGTTCTCAAGCATTCAAGCTGTCTTTTTTCAAAGTGTGAAAGTAGTGAAAGTATGTGGTGTTGTCTCGTCGCACTAGTTTTTTTCCCACACAATATACTGTAACATTGTCACGTTATGTGTGATTTGGTGCTGTGGGGATGGTGTGAATGTGTAAATGAGATCTGGAATGTGAGAACTGTTAAATATCTGTTTCAAATATCTGCTTTTCTTGCCTTAGACCACCATAGAAAATTTTCCAAGTAATGTTTCTCCAATTAAGGACCCGGACCGACTTCTGCAAGACGTGGACATCAACCGTCTGCGAGCGGCTGTCTTTCGTGACGTTGTGAGTTAATGTCAAATGGGCCTCGAATGTCTCTTTAAAGTGTGTGGGCCTAGGTGTATCCCGCCGTTTCAAGAATTTTCTAGAATTATCGCTTTAATACAAGTCTTTAACTCTTTTTGTTCATGGTCAGCATCACAGTTTTGCCTTTATGATTAAAGCCCGTGAAATCTAAAATGTTATTACAGAATTTAAATGATTAAATTGTATTTTTTTGCTTGTTTTTCCTTTAGAACTTTATATTATATTATATTAGAATCAGAATCAGAAAGAGCTTTATTGCCAAGTGTGCTTGCACACACAAGGAATTTGTTTTGGTACTGAGGCTTCCAGTGCACATATACAAATACAACAAGAAACATAAGTTACAACAAGAAACATAATAATACAAATTTTAAGAATAAAATATAAAATAAAAAATTGAGAATAAAAGGTTCACAGTTGGGTTTAGCCAGATAAACATTTACAGATTATGAACATATTTACAGTGTTATGAATATTATAAATAAATAAATCTACATGCAAGTATCACCTGAGTTGTTATTGTTATTATATATAAGTTATTGCATTAAACAGTGAGGGTATTGCACTTAAAGGCATATGCCTTGGGAGGTGTGTTAACTGTTCAGGAGGGAAATGGCCTGTGGGAAGAAACTGTTCCTGTGCCGAGATGTTCTTGTGGCCAGTGATCTGAGTCTCCGTCTTGATGGTAACAGTTCAAACAGGTGGTGTCCAGGGTGAGTGGAGTCTGTGATGATTTTACCTGCTCTCTTCCTCACTCTGGAAGAGTACAGGTCCTGGAGGGTTGGCAGGGGGGCACCAATAATCCTCTCTGCAGTCCGAACTGTCCGCTGTAGTCTCCTGATGTCTGATTTGGTAGCTGAACCAAACCAGACAGTGATAGATGTGCATAGGACAGACTCAATGACGGCTGAGTAGAACTGAATCAGCAGCTCCTGTGGCAGGTTGAACTTCCTCAGCTGGCGAAGGAAGTACAGTCTCTGCTGGGCCTTTTTCACAATGGAGTCAATGTGATTGTCTCACTTCAGGTCCTGAGAGATGATAGTGCCCAGGAATCTGAATGACTCCACTGCTTCCACAGTGCTGTTCATGATGGTGAGTGGGGGGAGTGCTGGGCTGTTCCTCCTGAAGTCCACGGTCATCTCCACTGTTTTGAGCGTGTTCAGCTCAAGGTTGTTATAACTGCACCAGACAGCCAGCTGTTCGACCTCCAGTCTGTAAGCAGACTCGTCACCGTTTTGGATGAGACCAATGACAGTGGTGTCGTCTGCAAATTTCAGGAGCTTCACAGTGGGGTCTTTAGAAGTGCAGTCGTTAGTGTACAGGGAGAAGAGCAGTGGGGAGAGAACGCACCCTTGAGGGGCGCCAGTGCTGGTGGTGAGAGTCCTGGATGTGTGTTTCCCCAGTCTCACGAGCTGCTGCCGGTTCGTCTGGAAGCTACAGATCCACTGACAGATTGAGGATGGAATGGAGAGGTGGCTCAGTTTGGCTGTGAGAAGATCAGGCATGATGGTATTGAAGGCCGAACTGAAGTCCACAAAGAGGTTCCTTGCATAAGTCCCAGGTCTGTCGAGATGTTGCATGATATAATGCAGTCCCATGTTGACTGCATCATCCACAGACCTGTTAGCTCTGTAAGCAAACTGAAAAGGATCCAGCAGAGGTCCAGTGATGTCCTTCAGGTGGGCCAACACCAGTCTTTCAAACGACTTCATGACCACAGACGTGAGAGCGACAGGTCTGTAGTCATTAAGTCCAGTGATTTGGGGTTTTTTGGGGACCGGAATGATAGTGGAGCGCTTGAAGCAGCAGGGAACTTCACACTGCTCCAATGATCCGTTGAAGATCTGCGTGAAGACCGGGGCCAGTTTGTCAGCGCAGGCTTTTAAACAAGCAGATGAGATGCCGTCTGGGCCTGAGCCTTTCCTAGTCTTCTGTTTTTTGAAGACTCTGCTTACGTCCTCCACACAGACCTTAAGCTCAGGTAGATGGCAGGAGGGGGGAGGAGAGGGGGTGCAGAAGGTGATGGTGGATGTGTGAAGTGCAGATCAGAGCGGGTGTGTGGTGTGAATGAGGGCTTTTCAAACCTGCAGTAAAATGAGTTTAAATCATCAGCCAGGTTTTGATATTATATTCCCAGGTTAATATGAGATGATTTTGAATTCCATATTGTAATGAATTTTTGTTATTTAGTTTTATTTATTCATTTATTTTTTTAATAATACTCTGTAATATAACTCTTTGTTAACAGAATTAGAATCAGTTCAGAGGAGCTTTTCATGACATGTTCTAGTCACATGTTGACTCTTCTTCATAACCTTTGGTTCTTTGTGTTGTGCTTCACAGGATGACAGTAAGCAGGCCCAGTTCCTGGCTCTCGCTGTTGTCTATTTTATCTCAGTGCTCATGGTGTCTAAGTACCGGGACATCCTGGAACCCCAGAGGGAGACTGTCAGGTCTATCATCCAATCAGGAAGAGGCATTCGGCAGGAGATAAATTCCCCCACCAGCACAGGTGTTGTAGTGGCTAATGTTTTGTTTGCAGGTTAATGCACTTATTAACTTATATTTACAATAAGCTGAACATCTTCATTGCATTGCTTATTTGCATTACAAATGTATTTTAATTAGCCAGGTAGTAGGGCTGTCAAATGATTAATCACGATTAATCACATCCAAATAAAAGTGTTTGTTTACATAATATATGTGGGTGCACTGTGTATAATTATTTTGTATATATATAAATACACACACATGCATGTATATTTAAGAAAAAAATATTATTTATATATAAATTTATATATAATATAAATTATATATAAATCTATATACAGTATATACATAAAAATATTTCTTAAATATATACAAGCATGTGTGTGTATTTATATATATAAAATAATTATACACAGTGCACCCACATATATTATGTAAACAAAGACTTTTATTTTGGATGTGATTAATCACGATTAATCATTTGACAGCCTATATATATATATATATAAAGAAGTCTCCACAGGTTCGGTTTCAAGCTAATGTCAAAAACATTCCTCTTCATCACATCTATTATTCATAAGCACTAATTATGCTGCATAAAATTAAACATGCAGCCCTTACAAAATTCTTGAAGGCAATCACTGCTGGCTTTGTCTGTAAATCGCTCGCAAAATTGGATAAACATCCAGTAGTTTGATCGATTAAATGTAGAAATTAGTGTTCATTTTAGGCAGTTTTTTTGTTGGGAAAGTATAGTGTAAATAAATAGAGTGAGAAAGAAAGAAAAAAAAGAGAAAAAAGGGTATAAAGAAAGAAGATCCATGAAGAATGAACATGGAGAGGCAGGGGCAGCGCTGCTATTTCCAGCCCCATCTGTCAGTGCCCATTAGGAAAGCAATCCACCAGAGGAGAATGGGATCATAGAGGCTGAGGCACTACGCTGCATCGCCCTCATAAATATCAGGAAAGAAAGGCTATGGATGGGTTTTTTTCCTAACAGCATGTAGCAGGCCATTGTCTGCACCCAAATCGCCATCCAGACGTGCTCCATGACTGAAACGGGCCCAGTGACCTTGCTAAAGCCTCTAGATGAATATTACCCAACATCTGGAGAACAACAGGAAGAGATTGGAGACAGAGTTGTCTTGTCAGATGGATAGATGGATAGATAGATAGATAGATAGATAGATAGATAGATAGATAGATAGATAGATAGATAGATAGATAGATAGATAGATAGATAGATAGATAGATAGATAGATAGATAGATAGACAGACAGATAGATAGATAGATCGACCTTTTGACTGAATAAACATAAAGAGAATGTCACATTGTGACAGTATAATGTTTATCTGTGCTCTTCAAGACATGAAGAGTAAAGGATAATGTATTATTATATTAATGTATTATAAGGATAATGTTATTTTCGTAAAGGATAATGTATATTTATAATGCAATGCTTATCGACATAGCCTTTATCACTGCATGTTATACAATAAAATAATAATTTCTCCCTCATTCTCTGATAAGAAGCCACATCATTTTACAGAAGGAAGTTATTTCAATAACTCAACTGATGCTATAATGATATTTTGATGAAAAATATGCTGTTATTCTCATAAATTGTATTTTACCACTGTGCTAAGCTAAACGCGGTTAGCATCTTAATCACATAGAAGCATCTTAAAAATGTTCCAAATATCTTATTGACTTAATTAATTCTGACGATATTACAACAAGCTGCCAATGTAAAGATGAATTTGACTGATGCGATTTTGAAAAAAGTTTTTTTTTTCAAGGTTTCTATAGATATCGCAATATATTGTTACCGTGATTTTTATTTTTATTTTTTAGCCACAATAACCGTGGTGGGAAAAATATGATATCGTGACAGACCTATTTAAAAATAAACAAACATCAAAACGAAAGTAAAGCGGCAGCCCTTCACGGACGACTGCCGCACAAACATGAACAAAATACAACGCAAAATAGGCCTGGTTCTTTACTGTCGTCACACACAAAAAAAAAAAATTCTATTGTATTCTATTAATTCTCTGCACTATGATATGTGACCTTCAGAGTACCCATCAACCCTCTCTGATGGTCGCAAGGAAGCTCTGAGTGTGCTGGAGGAGTCCCGTCAGGAGTCATCCTTCCCTCACTCCGACTCGGGACTGGGTGACGAGCAGGTATCCAGTGTGATGAACGGGGCCGACCTGGAGCTCGCCATGGGTGGTCCGAACGGCATGAGCGGTCTGTTCTGCACCCTGTCATCGGAGGCCAGGTCACAGGAAAGCTTGATTGAGCCGTCGACCGTGGAGCTTCTCAAACCCGCCTCATCCATCTCCAGCATCAGCCAGTCCAACAAAGGCATCAATGTCAAGGAAATCCTGAAGAGCCTGGTAGCTGCTCCCGTGGAGAGCGCAGAGAGCGGGCCGGACAGCCTGCCTTACCCTGACCACCAGGCCATGAAGAGGGAAGCCCAAGCCATGTTACCCATGCAGTTCCATTCCTTTGACAGGTACCATCTTCTCAGACATTTTGAAATGTGTATGTCCTGTATTCCAGGTTTAGTACAAGTTAAGTTCATAATAAGCTCATAATGTTTATTTCTACTCGTACCTCCTTTTATTAAACAAAAAAAGCAGAAATCTGGATTACAGTGAGGTCATTGGGGCCAATTTGTAAACATTAAAATAATACTAGTGTTTCAATAGTATAGCCACAGCCACCATGCCTAAATGTTTTTAACATGATTTTAGTGTGAAAAAAAGAACTTAACCTTTTCTGTGTGATGTTATATTCAATTTTACAGGTTTGTCGCCACGACAGTGCAATGACATAAACCCTAAAACCCTTAAACAACTCAAATTATGATTTAAACAGCTTTACAGCTCAAATAATACACACAGTTTAAAAGAAGAATTAATATAATTACTTTTATAAAATTATATACCGGTACTTAAATCCTCCAATTTTGTCCCCATTCATTTGAACTGTAAGTGCCTCATCTTAAATCTGGTTTACAGTCAATATTTTTGTGTTCGTCAACATTATACTACAAAAGCTGTTGATTGAACTTTGAAACCAGGGATTTTACAAGTACTGTAACAGTGTTAAAATGGAACCTCCACCAGGTGGCAGCAATATACATCAGCATGGGTGCCAAATGTTAAAATCATGTGGCTTTATCTTGATTGAATGTTTCTTGTCACCAATAGCACTTCAGTAGCCCATTTACTGCAGATGTATACGTACAAGGCCCTTAAAAGTACCGTGACCTTTTCTGTGTGCATGCGATCCCTTCCGTGCCTTTAAACACTACACGATACATCTCAGTCAAACCATGATGAATTCTTAGGGTGTATTCACACCTGCCTTGTTTGGTTCGATTGAATCGAACTCTAGTTCGTTTACCCCCTTGGTGCGGACCTTTTGGGCAGGTGTGAATACAACAATCGAACTCGGGTGCGGACCAAACAACCGAACCGAGACCCAGCTGAAGAGGTGGTCTCGGTACGGTTCCAAACGAACTCTGGTACGGTTCGTTTACGGTGTGAACATGAACCGACCCAATTGCAAGAAAGATCTGTTGTAGCCTACTACATTCCATTCCGGCGCGCTGTCTGGCCACACGATACTGTTGCGTCTTTCTGTGTGTCGTGTGTGCATCATTGGAATGGAATGAATGAATGAGTGTGCATTAGGACATTCACATACAGAGCGTTCTCTTTAGTTTAATCGTGCATAGATGCAAACAAAGCTTTTGCAGTTCATATAATGCGATAGTTACAATACAAGGATGATGCTGCGTTAAACTGGACAAACTGTATCGCAAGCGTTAACATTGACAGCACTCGTTAGCAGTATTAAGAATCTCATATTTGAATCTGTGAACATAGCCCCTCTCCATGAATGAAAACTTTATACCTTATCCGTCTTCTGCGCTGTGTTCTGAACCTATTCACTGCTCCATCAATGTTTCATGCCAAATCGCTATATTTCCTTGTTTAAAATGTACTGCAAGATGCAGTTCTTTTCCAAACCGCGATAAGCGCCAAACCTATTTTTAGCCTAAACGCGATAAATCCTATAGACAAATCAGACTTCAGTGAGCGTTATACGCAATCCAACATCGGCGCGCTGAACAGAGGTTTGTTTATGTTCATTCATTCCTCAAAATGAGTGCTTTAAACGGTGATAATACTTTTGATGGCCTTGATGAGCCAGTGAGACCTACACATGGGGGTAGATGCTGCTGCCAAAGGTTTCTGTCTATATTATAATTTCTGCCATTCGACGATCAAAGAGCAAAAGTCGAATATCGTTCGAAAATCGATTTTTTTATTTTATTTTTTATTAATCAACTGTTTTCTGTGTGTCAGTGTCTGCAAAGATGAAACTGACGATCAGCATCTCTGTACGCGCCTATAGAGAGAAATGCGTGTAATGGATTGCATAATCAGAGAGTAGGCTATTTATTTTCGTTTTTAATTGTTTCGTTTAAAGACATTTCAATCTTTCTATATAGATAAATTTCTCATGTCTGCTGTGAAGCATAGGCTACGCTGAATTTCGGTTAATTTATGATGAGATGCGCTCCAGCTCGCGTGCAATGCAAGTGCCGGCGGCGACGCCTCCATGTCATGATTATATTGTCTATTTGCTGCTTATTTATTGAATTCAGGCAATTGGTTAATGAAAACATTATTAAAATTAAGATACAATTTATACAAAACGAAATCCACTTTAAAGAAAGGCTTTCTACAAAACAAAAATTAATTAAGTGGGCAAAATCATCCATTTTTTGTGTGGATTTATAGCGTTTTGAAGAAAAAAAAATTAACTTTGAATTTATCATCAACAATATTGTTGTTTAATTTAATAATCATTGTTCAACATGTTCAGACTGAGGAAAAAAAACATTATTAACAAGATAAATTGAATATTCACAAGATGTGTGGGTCTAGGTAAAAAATGTAATTTTCCTGAAAACTATTGAAATGGATTTATCGCGTTTTGGAAAAGAGCTCCTCAAATATTGCAGTACGAAATATCTCCATGCTGAGCCTTTTTTGCACTTCCTGATTTCCCTACTTGAGAATCCTTGTCCAATCAGTCCCTCCAGGATTTCGCGATGTCGCGATCGCAACTATTAACGCAACTTCAACAAATCCCCGTGAATTCAGTGCGCCTTGCAATTTTGACCAATCACCGCAACTTTTCTGCAACTTTGACCAATCGGTCTCCTGCAAAGCGTCAAACTCACTTCTTTTTTTTGTTCAGAAGACGCAGCAGACATGTGTGCTGGGGGCGCGGTGCGCGATCGGACTGCGCTCTGTGTGTGTGTGTGTGTGTGAGTGAGAGCAAGAGACGGATCGAATTCTCTCTGTGTGTGTGTGTGCGCGCGCAAGCGCGTGCGTGTGTGTGTGTGCGCGCGAGAGAGAGAGAGACAGAGAGAGACGCGAGGCGCGATCATACTGTGTGTGTGTGTGTGTGTGTGTGTGTGTGTGTGTGTGTGTGTGTGTTTGAGAGAGAGAGAGAGAGAGAGAGAGAGAGAGAGAGAGAGTGTGAGAGAGAGAGAGAGAGAGAGAGAGAGAGGAGAGAGTGAGAGAGAGAGAGAGAGAGAGAGAGAGAGAGAGAGAGAGAGAGAGAGAGAGAGAGAGAGAGAGAGAGAGAGAGAGATTTTTATACAAAACATTTATCCAACTTCATTTCAAAACAGCCATCTTTTGGACATTCATCATATCGCATTGGTTTTCATTTCTTTGTCCTCGGAGCACTAATCCGATAATAATCGGACTATAGCACTAATAATTTTATTCTACATTGATTAAAAAAGAAAATCAAATGTGTTTTTAATAGTAGTATTATTTTATACGGAAATCAAGTATTTATAATTCAGATGCGAATAAAGTTAAGGTTAATTAAAATAAAGGAAAACAAATTTATGGATCTGAAATATAGCTAATTCATTTTAAATTCATACAATTACCAAACATATCGCATGGTCTTTTTGTATTTTTATTAATTTAATTAATAAACTAATTATATAAAACTATTGTCAGTGCACTACAAATAAACTGGTTCTATGCCTTTATTAATAAAACTTATTTTACAAATACAAGGCTTAAGACATTTATAAAAATGCCTTCTGCATTTTTGTTTTGCTTTTCACTCTATTGTACCGAAATCGTACCGAACCATTCCACCCCTAATATTTATACATACAATGCATGGTAACTTAGAGGTAACGTTAATGTAGGCCTACTGTAGTAATAATAATAATAATAAATTGAATTTGTATAGCGCTTTTTTTGAACTCAAAGTCGCTTTACAGGGCAGGCAAATAAATAGTATAGGTATATCATCACCTATAACATGCACAAAAAATATATATTAATAAAGGAAAGGAAAAAAGCATAATATGAGCACTTTAAGTAAAAATCTATCTACCTTTGCTGTTTTAATCTATAAAAACAAATGCCAAAGAACATCGCAACTTTCATCGCAACTTTTTAGAAAAGCGGCCGCAACATCAGGAATTTTAGGCCGCAACAATCAGAAAAAAGGCCCGCGAAATCCTGGAGGGACTGTCCAATGAATGGACGACCTTAGCACACGTGTGGTTTTGTTTACAAATTTTGGTTCACTTGCAAAAAGAGCAGTGTGAAAGCGAACCGTACCAAAAGAAAAGAAAAAAAAAATTATTTGGTCCGGACCAAAGCAAGTGAACTATCGGACTTTCCTGGTGTGAATACACCCTTAGATTAGTCTTTTCCCTGAGGAATGACCATAATGATTTTCTTGGTCATAAGCAAGCCATAACTCACTTTAAATTCCCCATACTTTCTATCATGAAGAATTGCTGTGTTTGAAAAGTGTTTGAGCGTTTTGTGGTGTGTTTACATTCCAAGGCCAGATAAAATCTCAACGTGATAAGTCTCCGCTCTTAACACATGTCTTCAGTTGCACTGCAAAGCTGTTGCTGTTCAAATCAACATATGTAAACAGAAATAGTGTAAATGGAAACTTTTTTTTTTTTATAATAAATAACCTGTTCACTTTGACAAAGTTATCTCCAGCTGGACGCTAAGAGGGTTTTGCTGTTTTCAAGGCCTACGTCTCACTCTTTGACCGCACTCTTGGTGATTTGTTCAGGCTGATCTCATTTGTATTTGCACATGATGTTTACATTTTTTTTGTATCTTTGGATAATAGACCATTTGGAAGCAGACAAAGTTAACATTGTGGTAGCAGAAATACAGTGGTAACAAATAGAGCACAATGAGGAAAATGTCTTGTTGTGGCTTTGGATGTCAGAATCGGAATGCTTACAAAGATGGTCTTCATTTTTATAGAATACTGTCGTTGAAGACGCCCTTGGAAGCTAAACGCAGACGTATATGGTAGCAAGCCACAAACTGGACTGATGAAACCTACGATGATTAGTCTACTATTAAAGCATGAATTTGACGTGAACTACACAATATTCACACATGCAGTTCATATGCTATAACATTTTACATAGGTAACATTTAAACCTATAACATTTTATCTCATAAATTTGACTTTTTTCTCGCAATTCTTACTTTATGTATATCTTTTTTTTAACAATTTAAAATTTATACATGAACAGAACAGAATGAAATTGCATAAATAGGCAAATGTGTTAAATGTGATAGGAATAATAATCTGATTGATTAAATACGGTGTAGTCTATTAATTCCATGAATTCAATTTTCTCTGAACCTACTGTAAAAGGACTTGTAACCATTTTTACCTTAATTTGATTTGTAAATTTATATGAATTTTGGATGATTTCAATGTGCTTATAATGGACTTTTTAGTGTATATGCAAACGTACATAAATATGTATGTTAAATGCCTGCCTTCTATTGCATTATCAACCATTAATCTGTCTGTAAACATCTCTGACAGTGGTTGCTATTTTTTTATGTCAGCTAGATGGCCCCTTACTGTCTACCCAGTTCGAAATTATAAGTTCCCAGAACGTCCCTGCTGGTGTCAAGGATGTCGCCTAGTAACGTTCCCAGAATGTTCTGAGACGGTCATGATGTGAAGTTCTTTAAAGGGTTGGGGGACAGTATTTGGCGGACATTCAGGAAAGGTTGGGGGACGTTATTTGGCGGACCTTCAGGGAACATTGAGGACATTCTCGGAACGTTTAGGGGACCATGTTTTATTTTATTAAATTTGATGTTCCCAGAAAGTCCCCACTGGTATCAAGAACATCACCTGGTAACGTTCCCAGAACTTTCCGAGACGGTTGCAATGTGGAGTCATTTTAAGGGTTGGGGGACGTTATTTGGCGGGCTTTCAGGGAACATTCAGGCTGTTTTAGGAATGTTTAGGGGAACATTACTATAGGAAGTTCCCTCTAGGTCTCTACAAGGGTTCCAAAAAAGTACTGGTACTTCGGTACCAAGTGGGTACTGAAATTTTGAAAATGTGACGATTCCAGCATTTCTGTAGTACCGGGTATATTCGGTACACACTAATAGGCAGTTGCTTTCAGTCACTTCTGTGTTAGTTTAAGCGCAGGGCTCGGGACTAACTCTTTTTACTAGGAGCACTGTAGCCGATATATATTGCGATATACTATACTATATACTATACTCACTATATGAGAACATGAATGCATGAACTTCATCTCCAGAGCCACTCTGAGAGTCACTTGAGCATTTCATTTGAGAATAAACAATTGTCATATCATAAACACTCATAAACCCAAAATATAAATTAGGCTACTGTTGCACATTAGATTTAGCAACGTCTCAATATAATAATGATAATAATAACAATAGTTGCTTATTTTTCACTTGATCTTTTTTATAAACAATTTCCATCACCTTTAGAGAACTTTTAGGGAACGTTGCGCAATGTCGCAAGAACCTTCGTCATTGGAGTAAGCAGGCAGATTTTTTTGCCTGAATAAGTTACAATGTGCACCGGACTTTATGCCAATACTTAAACGTATGTCTCCTGAGAGATTAGGCCCAGGCAATGTGCTTCTCCCTTCTTAGATATTGAGTCACAGGAACAATGGATCCGCAGTAATGCATGCAGCCGCCACAGATGAGGTGCGCCTGCTGACTAGTAAAGGTGGTGTGTGTGTAAATGTGTTTGTGAGTGTTAGGGAGGGTCTCCAGGGCGTTGATGACAGATTAAACAGAAGCGCCCCATGCGCCCCCAGCTCCCCTCCTGTCGTCCTCACCCCTCAGCACCCTAATGGAGGCTGGCAGGCAGAAATGAGTTGCCATGGCAGAGTGTATTATTTTTGAAATGCTTTCACATAGGCTGTCCGCTGATGCCGGGTCGTACCACTCACTCCTGCATGCTTTAATGTCATCTGCCGGCCCTGAAATTGCTGTGTCTAATTGTTTGCCACCTGCCACCAAATGAGATGCCAGACGTGGACAGGCTACTTCGATTGTGTGTCAGAACCTAAATAGATAGGGAGTGACATCAAAAAAAGCCTCAAACACAGGAGTGATGAGGACTGACATCACCGTCTTTCCAAAGGTGAATTTTTTCAATTAGTAGTGAGTAAGCAGGAAGCCGCGTTTGCAGATGGGGCCGCCATCATAAAGGACTTACTTTGGCTTTGAAAGTCAATTCAAATGAAAGCGTTTGATGGAGAAACACTTTAATACGTTGACATGGGTCCATATCAGTGTCAGTGGATGGTATGCTTCTAAACAGAGTGATACCAATATAGTTTGCCACTATATGAGACCTACACATTTAATTATTATTATTAATGTTCATTTATGAGCCGATACTGTTTGTAATCCTAAAAGCCATTTCAAATAAAACAAACTATTTGCAATATTCATAGTCTACAAGATTGATCCGAAGCAAGTCAATTAAAAAAAAAAAAACTATTAATAATATATGCGGAAGATTATTCATACATCATTCACAAGCCCCCAGCCAATGAATAATTCATGAGGAGTGTTCATATTGTATTAGAAGCTTGTTTATTAGTCTAATGCTATCAAATCTACCTGTCAAATACCTGCAAGAAGCCGACATGTTATGAGTAATAAATAATGTGTGCTCGGGGAGGGTGGGGGGTAAGCATGCTTTGTGGATCTTTATGATCAAAACTGTTCAGATCAAATGCGAACTGAGATTTAGGATTAGTATTTGACTCGTAATTCTGTGTTAAATGCACAATAACATATCACATGTCCATATTACATATATTACTTTAACCCCTGGTTTCACAGACAAAGGCTTAAGCCTAGTCCCAGACTAAAATGTGTGTTTGATCTGTTTTAACTGAAAGCAACTTTCACTGACATATATGTAACTGCCTTTGTTTTGTCTCAAGAAGAAACATTTATAAAAGCTACTTATATGCCCTAATTGAACTAAGGCCTAATCCTGGTTTAGTCTAAGCCATGTCTGTGAAACCAGACCATTATTTAATGATTATTAATTTAATTACTATTAATAATTAGTAGTAATTATTCTGATAAAGTGCTTTTGGATGTTGTTTTCACACAATAATGAAATATGAATGGAACTGTTTAGCAGTTACTCACACTTGTATTTTTCACCATTGTGTGACTTTTTTCTGCTGTTAATGCGAAAGGACTGTTTTTGCAGAAAGTCCTGGCTGCTATTTTTGATAAATTAACATAATGTTGACCAGAGGCTGTCAGAAGCTTTAGAATTACATGCCAGAATCCTTTTACACTACTGAACCGAAAGGTTGGGGTCAGTATGATTTAAAAAATATATATATATATATTTAATACTTTTCTTCAGCAAGGATGCATTATATTTGATCAAAAGTGACAGTAAAGACATTTAGAATTTTACAAAATTATTAATGATGTTCTTTTGAAATTTCTATTCCTCAAAGAATCCTGAAAACAACTATTATTTTTTCTTCACAGAAATACTGTGGAAAAGCCACATTCATTATAATAGTAAATGTTTCTTGAGCTCCAAATCAGCATATAATGATTTCTGAAGGATCATGTGACACTGAAGACTGGAGTAATGATGCTGAAAATACAGCTTTGCATCACAGGAATAAATTACATTTTAAAATCTATTCAAGTTGTTTTTCACAACATTACTGTGTATTATTGATCAAATAAATGCAGCCTTGGAAAAAAAGAGACTACTTTCAAAAACGTTTAAAAAAATGATGTAAACTTTTGCACATGCAAGAATAAGCCTCTCATAAGTCAGACATGTATGATTTTAAGGGTCTGTTATTCTCTGTTTGTAGTATTTAAGGGGAAGCACGTGTCAAAGAATGTTTTTGCTTCCTCGCATGCGATCTCAGAGAAACCGTCTGTGTCACGCCACCACGTTAAAGAGAACGTGCTATCGGGACGAGTCGCAGTGTCCCACACAAGTGCTCTGATGGCTCCATCCTCTCTCTGTACAGTGTCTGCTCTGAGGTCCCACTGTGCGGCATCAGGAGGTTTAGCAGGTGACGTTACAACCAGCCCTGCGCTACATCACCCAAAAAAACACTCTGTATCAGCCAGCATCTCGGACCACGTCAAGTTGCGATAAGAAAACCAGACCGATACACACACAAACAAAATATCATTCCATCCTCCAAAAACACTTGACTCTGTCATGTGTATAATATCAAACTAATCCTCTCCTGCTCTTTGCTATCAGGCTAAGGTGGCTTTCCGTGAATGTCTGTGGAAACATACAGGAGATTATCGGCGAGGTCAAGAGTTTAATGTGAACTCGTGATCCTGCTCGTCTCCAGCACTATTTTCAGCTCGTTGCCTCTGGAAACCATGTGATTTTCTGCTTCGTCTATAAATAAGCTGGAAAAAAACAATCTCGTTTCTTGAAGGCATAATTAAGTTGATTATTTATATTTAGTCCCTTTTTAATGATTTAATATGTTTAGCAGCTATATTTAGAGACTATTTCTTTAATTATCTTTTCAGAGATTGCAGCTGGCCAGTGTTGAGAGGGTCAAAGAAGGATGATAAAATGATTTCTGGTTTTGTCATTTTGCCCCATTTCCTGCAATAGGAGGGTTGTTACTGTTATGCCATGTCTTTTGAATTACTTTCTATAAATGTGTGTGTGGATTATCTAAACTTTCAGACATACAGTGTAATCTGGCTCGGCACTTTAATTAATTTTAACATTTTTATTTGCACAAAGGCTATAATAATGCCGAATAGGACTGATGCAAGCCAACTAATACCACAAAATTTAAAGGGATAGTTCACCCAAAAATAAAAATTCTGTCAGTAATTACCCACCCTCATCTTCGTTCCAACCCCGTAAGACCTTCGTTCATCTTCGGAACACAAATTAAGATATTTTTGATTAAATCTGAGAGCTGGATCACTCCTCCATAGGCTTCTAAAGGATTGAAACTTGACAGCAGCGAAAAAATTATTAAAGAAATCGTTAAAAGATTAACTTGTGTTCCGAAGATGAACGAAGGTCTTACGGGGTTGGAACTATAGACATAATATAATACATAGACGCCCTATTGGCCGCTTTGGAACGTTGCTGCGATACGTCAACGGGTCCGCCATTTTGCGGAGGGCAAGACTGCACTGTAATACTGTAATCAAGGGTGAGCTGCGTTTTTTTCTGGATAAAAACAAAAACTGTTTTTATATTTATCAACCGATTTCAGTGGTTTGTATGTGGTGTACAAAAAGTTCCATCTCTAGTTATTTAAAATCTCAATAGTTACACTTGTAAAATATTTGTTTTAATAAAGAATGGTCAAAGCTCAGGCTTGTCATGTATCTGGCTTTTTATTCTTGGATAAGAATGATGAAGACCCCCATACTGAGATATATTTTAAGTTTTCTTATTGTGGAAAAAGCATTTTCTGTGATTGACCAGATTTGAGCAATAACAAAGATAACTGATGGGTCCTTTATGCTAATACATATGTTATGGTACAACTACTGTGCAATAACATATAACATTTGTGAGAAGTAATAGTAAATAGTTTAGTCAATAAAATAAACAAATAGTATACAGCAAATAAAATAGTAATGAATAGTATAATTATATAATATCATACAATAATACAATCATAAAAATATTGATAATAGCATATGGTTTATTAATAATACTATAATAATAGCAATAGAATAAGAAGTATCAATTACAGAATATACACAATAAAAAATAAGTTAAATAGTGACTTATATTTAATATTTAACTCTTTTTGTTAAATTTCAGTTTTATTGATCAGTAATAGCCATTATACCAGAAGTAGCTTCAGTCAAACATACAGCAGGATACAACGTTAAAAAAGCCTAAATATAAAGTTACGAAACTTCACTTTGCCCTCAGCCAAAACGATTTACCAGGGAACCATTTATAGATTAATGAGACCAAAGATCGCCCGTTAGATATACACAAGACGAATTATATCTCATGTTTAATCACTAGAGTAGAGACATCCGAGCCGGCGGCAAACTTCAAAAGGACTCGCCGAGGTAAGGCTGTCCTCTGCTGGGTTAATGTGCGCTGAGCGCCCGGTGATCGCATCCTACAACTCCGAAACCGTCAGATCAAATTTTTAAATAGGCGCTATCTTTATCAACAAACCACATATTTAAGCTTTAAACAACTACATTGTCGACTGAAAAACTATTAAAACTCCATTTCGTGACACAATAACAGTAGTATTTTTAAATTTATCCTCTGAACGTTACTATTACTAATTAAATCATGACCAAATACAACCAAAAACAAACGTTCAGTCTTGCCTGTGAAAGATAATTCCTCGGAAGCGGTTTTCAATTGTGTGGCGACTTGTACAGCCCCAAGCAGCGCACAAAACAGGCATTTTTCTCAATTCCCAGTATGAGAGGTATGGGAAAGTTGCCATCCCCAATATGGCGGCGCCGTTGACGTGCGCTCCAGCGGCCAATAGGGCGTCTATGTATTATATTATGTCTATGGTTGGAACGACATGAGGGTGAGTAATTACTGACAGAATTTTCATTTTTGGGTGAACTATCCCTTTAACAATTGATCAGGTCCATTGCTGACTTTTGTGATGTTGTTTTCCCACAAAATGATGTCACTTGCTGAATGATGATGTCATTGTGGAACTAACTTTTGTTCAAATTAATATTTCAAACAATATGATGAAAAAAAAAAACTTAATTGACGACCAGATTTATGTATTTACTTATTCCAGTACTTCAATTATTTTAAATTCTCCTCTGTGTGAATTCTTGTGTGATATTTTGATCAAAGAAATCGAATATATAACGCTTTATAATTTAATTTAATTCATTTAATAGTATTTCCTAATAATATTGCAGTTTGTTTACTATTTAAACTTCACAATGGGGACAAATGAGGGTAAATGTATTGCACAGTACAAATAACCCATAAGGTTTTCGAAGGTGAGAACCTCAAGACTGCCCCGCTATAGCAACAGCAACATTTAGTGACGCACCTGGAAAATCTCTCTTGATGAATTCCTCTCTGAGTTTGACATTATGTCGAGGCACGGCACTGGACAAACAGCAGAAAAGAGAAACATACCCAAAACCCAGCAGTCACTGCTTTTGATTTTACTGTTTGTTTGGCCTGAGCTCTCCTTGCGTAAGATCAGGAGGCAAGCGCGGGCCGGCAGGACAGCAGGATGTTTACTTTGCCTGCTGGTTTCCCCTGGCCTTGTCCCGTCTATCTCCCTCCGGCTTAATCAACTAATTTCACAAGCAATCAATTTCACTCTTGCGGAGTCTGGAAGCCTGCGTAGTTCACTTGCCCCCTTTTGGGAAGTGCTTGGTAAAATCCACTCTGTTTGGTTGGGTTATCCTTACACATCTGCCGACCCAAGCGCCTTGTTCTCAACAGGTTATAGGAACAGTTTTCCAGTGCATCAATAGATTGTGTTCACTTTCTTCCCTTCCTCCTGCAGGAGTGTGGTGGTACAGGCCAAGAAGCCTGTGTCGGGCCCGACGGTGAACACGGTGGGCAGTTGTGGCTCCAGCAGTGCCCTGACCTCTGCTAGCACCCCAAACATCTTCGCTGCTACATCGGCCGCACCCAAGAGCATGATCAACACTACGGGTAATTGTTCTGACCTATCCCGTCTCAATACATCCCAACTCGACCTCGACTTCTATTATGTTGTTAACTGGTAACTTTATAAGGATATGTATAATGGTCACAACCGCTCTCTGTGTTGTTAATGAGACGTTAATTTGAACGTGCTAGTGCTTAAGTGAATTTCCACTGAAATGCATGCTCTCCTCTGCTATTCCTAGAATAATTAAAGATGTCATTCCTAAAAGAATTCAAACCCGTTCGGGGTCAGGAAATTAGATTTGGTGGCATCAAAGAGTCCACTAGAGGGCACCCCTCCCTATATATATTTTTTTCTCACACTTGTACCACCATGGAGAATGTCATGGATCCACAGTGACTGCAGGCTCATGAAGATGGGATCTGTATGAAATTTTAAGGTTGTTAGGCAGCCACATGGAGACTGTAAGGAACTTTTATGTCAAGTGTCTGCCTCAGGCTGCACACTGTGAACACTATAGATTTTGTTCTTGAACTTGAGCTAATTCTATACACCTGTTTTGTGTGAATGTGTTTGTATGTGATTATTGCTGTAGGCAGGAATTTCAGGCCTTGTTACATAATATTTGATTCTGTGGGATTCATTGAAAATACCTGGAATGCAATATATATATATATATATATATATATATATATATATATATATATATATATATATATATATATATATATATATATATATAACAAAACATACTTATTTTTACACAAATGTCTAAATGTTTATCCGCTTGTATTAAGTAAAAATAAAATCCCCATATACTGTTACATAAATAAATAATAATACAATAAATAATTTTACAGCTGCATTTATTTATTTGCTAAAAAACATGTTAACAACCATTTAAAATAACTGTTTATTAAATATATTAAATGCATTTCCATTAAAAAATTTGGGGTTTGTAGGTTTTATTAGGCTGCTTTTTAATTACATTTAAAATATATTAAAATAGAAAACAGATATTTTAACTTTAAATAATATTTCAATATTATGTTTTTTTATCAAATAAATACTGTAATATTGTGAAATATTATTATAATTTAAAATATCGGTTTTGTATTTTGATATATTTAAAATGTAATTTATTCAAAGCTGTATTTTCAGCATCATTACTCCAGTCTTCAGTGTCACATGATCCTACAGATATCATTCTAATATGATGATTTGATGCTCAAGAAACATTTATTATTATTATTATCATTAATGCTGACAACAAAAATTGTGCCGCTTAATATTTTTTTGTGGGAAATACTTTTATTATAGGAAAAAGGAATCTTCTATAACATTATAAGCGCCTTTACAGTCACTTTTGATCAATTAAATTAATACTTGCTGAACTAAAGTGTTAATTTCTTATAAAATAAAATAAACATACTAACCCCAAACTTCTGAAATGTAGTATACAGTATATTTTGTGAACCGAAAAATATATCACATTTTCTTAAAAGAGACTTTTCGTCCCCATTGTCCATTAAGTACCTCATTGAGATCTTCGAATGCACAAGGGACGTTGATTTGGATTGAGGTTGAATCAGGCCAAGCTGCGCTTCTAGTGAAATCCATCAGAATGTCCCTCTTGACGTTTCCCTTCATATTGGTGTATTTGCTTATGGGTGGACCCTCATCTCTGACACGGCGATTGATGGCTGCGTAATAGATTTCCCATCCTCAGATGTCCCGTGACAGCTTGTGGTTTAACAGGATGACAGTCCATTGCTGTGATGTATCTATCAGAAACTCCCTGCTGCACAGGGCGCTGTGGACACTGTGCCTTTGACAGTGAGAGAAATAAGAGGAATTGTAAGATGGTGCTTCACTTTCTCATAGGGAGGCAAGAGTAATAGTGATGATTCGTTTCTTAGAGCTTGTGCCTCTGATGAAAAACCCGAAAGAGTATTTGATTTTACTGCATCTGATGTTTTGGTTGGCATTTGTTTTGAATGCTAAGTGAAAAATTCAGTGTCTAAAAAATATTTTTCTGCTTTTAGTGTTATTTATTAACCCCCCCACCCCCTCGCTCCCCTAAATTTCACTTTTTTGCACCGAACACTTAATTTAGCCAGCCACAATGCATAATTAAATAAATAAAATCAGCATGTTTCTAACCTCGGATTTCTCTCGTTGTCTCGCAGGAGCCACGGATTCTTCCACTTCTTCTTCTTCCAGCTTTGTGAATGGAGCCACCAGCAAGAATCTGCCTGCGGTTCAGCCTGTGGCCCCCATGCCTGAGGACACCATGGAGAACATGAGGTGAATCAGAGTCCCAGGATGTGTGCTGCGGTATAAGACAGACAGCTGGATAGAGATGCAGCTTGATATTTATTATGGGAAAATGATAGTTGGATGATAGACCTTAATTAGGGTAGCTCCAAATTAAATTTTTTGACAGGAATGAAACCAAGGTTGTGAGTGATAGAATACAGTGTGTCCAATAGATTATACTATTGTTTAACAACAAACTTTGTGAAACGTCTTTCCGAAAAAAGAAAAAACAAAAACTTTGGCATTGTAAAGAGTGCAAGTCTATCCCTCATTAAACCTAACAGCCTCATTAAATTCAATATGTCGTCTAACCTGACTAAGGTCTGGATAAAGCAAATTTGAAGCGATTGTGAGGTCACAACATATGTAGATTTATGTTAATGAAAACAAGACTGTGAGTATGCACTGTTCTGTCTTAAGCATAGGGACGCACAATAAATCAGTTGCATATCAGTCGATTATTTATTTATTTATTAGAATTTAAATATACATTGACCAGTATTGGATATTTCATTGTGCCTGATAATTTTCCTTATTTTCATATTTATTTTACCTTTGTTGCCATCTAATGTTAACCTAAAGTTGATCTCTAAAACAGTAATAATTTAATAACACTGTTAAATGTAATCTTTAGCAAATTTTGATATCCATTTTTTCATACTGTATATTAGACTGAACAAAATTATAAATGCAAGATTTTTGTTTTTGCCCCCATTTTTCATGAGCTGAACTCAAAGATCTAAGACTTTTTCTATCAAATATTGTTCACAAATCTGTCTAAATCTGTGTTAGTGAGCACTTCTCCTTTGCCAAAATAATCCATCCATCTCACGGGTGTGGCATATCAAGATGCTGCTTAGACATCAAGATTATTGCACAGGTGTGCCTTAGGCTGGCCACAATAAAAGGCCGCTCTAAAATTTGCAGTTTTATCACACAGCACAATGCCACATATGTCGCAAGTTTTGAGGGAGCGTGCAATTGGCATGCTGACTCCAGGAATGTCCACCAGAGCTGTTGCCCTTGAATTGAATGTTCATTTCTCTACCATAAGCCGTCTCCAAAGGTGTTTCAGAGAATTTGACAGTACATCCAACCGGCCTCACAACCGCAGACCACGTGTAACCACACCAGCCCAGGACCTCCACATCCAGCATCTTCACCTCCTAGATCGTCTAAGACAAGCCACCCGGACAGCTGCTGCAACAATTGGTTTTCATAACAAAAGAATTTCTGCACAAACTGTCAGAAACGTCTCAGGGAAGCTCATCTGCATGCTCGCCGTCCTCATCGGGGTCTCGACCTGACTGCAGTTCGTCATTGTAACCGACTTGAGTGGGCAAATGCTCACATTCGATGGTGTCTGGCACTTTGGAGAGGTGTTCTCTTCACGGATGAATCCCGGTTTTCACTGTACAGGGCACAAATGGCAGACAGCGTGTATGGCGTTGTGTGGGTGAGCGGTTTGCTGATGTCAACGTTGTGGATCTGTTGGTGGCGGTGGGGTTATGGTATGGGCAGGCATATGTTATGAACAACAAACACAGGTACATTTTATTGGTGGCATTTTGAATGCACAGAGATACCGTGACGAGATCCTGAGGCCCATTGTTGTGCCATTCATCCACGACCATCACCTCATGTTGCAGCATGATAATGCACGGCCCATGTTGCAAGGATTTGTACACAATTCTTGGAAGCTGAAAATATCCCAGTTCTTGCATGGCCAGCATACTCACCAGACATGTCATCCATTGAGCATGTTTGGGATGCTCTGGATCAGCGTATACGACAGCGTGTTCCAGGTCCTGCCAATATCCAGCAAATTCACACAGCCATTGAAGAGGAGTGGACCAACATTCCACAGGCCACAATCAAAAACCTGATCAACTCTGCGAAGGAGACGTGTTGCACTGCGTGAGGCTACACCAGATCACACCAGATACTGACTGACTCGACTTTTCCTCTATGTCGTGTGCGTTAAAATTGTTTAATGCACATATAGCAATGGAGTATTCCTTACTTGAATTATATATATATTTTTTTTTTTTAGAAGTAGAATGTTTTATCGGCAACCTAACATGAAAATAATTGGCAGTGCATCCCTACTTAAATTTCATAATTCAAGTTTTATGTGCACTGTATGTCAATGTGTCAGTCCCCCACAGTTTAATTTGCATTCATTGCATATATGCTATCTACCTTGACTAAGGTCCATATTTCCAGGCAGATTAATTTTTAAATTATTAATAATGCATTTAATTATTTATTGAATGTGTGTCTTATATTTCTATAGACACCATTTAAAAAAAAAACAATAGACATGATTTCTCACAGTACCCCTTTAACATGGTAAAATCACTGTAAAACACGCCCTCAGAAAGCGTATTGCTTTATTTGAGTGTGTTTGTGACTGGGAAATGTTTCCTCTGTCAGCAGCTCATCACATGCAGTTGTGTTTCTTCAGCCAGCCATGCTATTCCTGAGTTTTTATCATAACCGCCACAAGATGGGGTGAGCACTCAGCCTTGTGTTTTCATGTTTACAGACATTGTGCCTTTCCTTTGTTTAAGGCATCAGGCGACGATCATTTTGCTTGTTTCTTTTTAGCGTGGTTTCGACAAACAAGACACCCCACACCTCAAATACATCGCCTGTCCTCTCTCTCTCACTGCCCACCGCGTGTGTTTGTGCTGTTACAGGGGGCTACGCGAGCACTAATGCAGAGAAATCAGTGCGCGTAGGTGTTTTGGGGAGTGTGTGGAAAACCGTGCTGACCTTGGCTCCATCCCTTCACCTCGTCTAATGCTTTGTGACAGATATCTCACAAATCTCACAGACACACCACCGTCTGACTACACAGGAGAAAGCGCCGGTGTGTGTGTGCAGCTCTATCTCGTGCTCTCCGGGGCCTCTACACTTCACACACACACACACACACACACACATATACGCACTCTTTGTGGCTCTTCTGCCGCGCCAGGAATCGCAAATCAGTTTCCATGGCAGCGGTAACCGACAGCACTTACTGGGAGTGTGAAGTCAATGATGAAACTGTCTGAATGCAGAGGCTGTGATGCCTAACCCGCACTTCGAGAGACAAGAGATGGGTTTCGCTGTCGCTGCCTGTGTCTCATTAGTTTTTCTCTTTTTTTCCACTTATTTTCTGCACTTTCATAACACACTATAGCTTTAGTGTTGAATCTTTCGCAATAAAGACACCAACAAGGAAACCATGTATTTTTCAAAGCTTACGATCTAATTCTTTTCAGATTTGCAACCTAGACAAGCGAACTCAAGAAAATTTGCAATACAACAAAATCCCCAGTAGTTTTGCTCAGTATCTTACTGTTTAGGCAATATTGTGCTACCCAAGCTATTTTTTTAAATGGTAGGATCGTAAATATGCTTATACTGTACATTTTGAATCAATATTAGGACTTTAATAACTTACAATAATGTGTATACAGTATATACCATATAAGGACTGTTCTAAACATGTTTTTTGTGTTAGTACAATCCATTGTGCATACTTGTTACAAACCTTTAGACAGAAACTTATACGTTTCTTATCTGAATAACCTTTTGATTCAAAACTGATTCTTAAATTCTTAAAATTTGTTTTGTAGACAAATATAAATTGTACATATAGTGGCAAGACTAAATTTGTAAGCCCTTTGAAAATATTTGGATTTCTGCATTGAATACTCATAATTTTAAGTTAATAAATAAATTTAAATAAAGATCAGACTACATTTTATAAGTAATACCATACAATACAATAATAACAAGGATTTCGTTGAAAGATTATGGTAAAAAAATAACTATTTTATGGTAAAGTCCCCCTTTTCCCCTGTGTGTTTTGGTCTTTGTACCAGCACTTCTGTGGTTTGGAGTTTTGTGTAAGGTTTCTTCATGTAGCTGACTGTCAGGACTCCAGGCGGTACTTCAAGTGTGTTTTGCGTGACCACTAACATGCTTGTATTCTAGTGGGGTTGAATTCCTGTAGGGATATTTGAAGTTTTCAAGCTGGCTTGCTTCTTTGTTGCTAGAGCCCACGATGTTGACTCTGAAATTATCTACAGCTGGTTATTAATGTGCGAATTTGTTTTGGTCTGTAGGGGGTATATTTAATCACAATAGACTTTTGACTTCAAAAATCTTTGTTCTTTTTCTCAGTTTCTCTAATGCACAGCCTCATTTACTCTGTCTATCCACACAGTATCACCACTAAACTGGAGCGAGCTCTGGAGAAGGT
The DNA here is from genome assembly GCA_036326025.1 of Chrosomus eos. Classification (NCBI taxonomy): domain Eukaryota; kingdom Metazoa; phylum Chordata; class Actinopteri; order Cypriniformes; family Leuciscidae; genus Chrosomus; species Chrosomus eos. The sequence goes on from CM070825.1 coordinate 19,782,651, forward strand.
GGCTCCATTGCTGAGGGAGATCTTTGTGGACTTTGCACCTTTCCTGTCTCGTACTCTGCTGGGCAGTCATGGTCAAGAGTTGCTCATTGAAGGTAATGGTGCTGTGCTCCTCCTCTCTCTGTCTCCTTATATGTGATCATGCTGGTATAGGAGAGTGTAAGTTGTAATCGTGCACTGTCTGCTTTATAATGCAGAGGGCATAATGTTACAAACCTTTTATATTTTATAACATACGTAACATACCTAAATGATTATTAGGAACACCTGTTTAATTTCTCATTAATGCAATTATCTAATCAACCAATCACATGGCAGTTGCTTCAATGCATTTAGGGGTGTGATCCTGGTCAAGACAATCTTGACTCCAAACTGAATATCAGAATGGGAAAGAAAGGTGATTTAAGCAATTTTGAGTGTGGCATGATTGTTGGTGCCAGACGGGCCGGTCTGAGTATTTCAAAATCTGCTTAGTTACTGGGATTTTCACGCACAACCATTTCTAGGGTTTACAAAGAATGGTGCGAAAAGGGAAAAACATCCAGTATGCGGCAGTCCTGTGGGCGAAAATGCCTTGTTGATGCTAGAGGTCAGAGGAGAATGGGCCGACTGATTCAAGCTGATAGAAGAGCAACTTTGACTGAAATAACCAATCGTTACAACCGAGGTATGCAGCAAAGCATTTGTGAAGCCACAACACGCACAACGTTGAGGCAGATGGGCTACAACAGCAGAAGTGGATGTGCATCCCACAAATCTCCATCAACTGCAAGATGCTATCCTATCAATATGGGTCAACATTTCTAAAGAATGCTTTCAGCACCTTGTTGAATCAATGCCACGTAGAATTAAGGCAGTTCTGAAGGCGAAAGGGGGTCAAACACAGTATTAGTATGGTGTTCCTAATAATCCTTTAGGTGAGTGTATGTATATATATATATATATATATATATATATATATATATATATATATATATATATATATATATAATATATATATATATATATATATATATATATATATATATATATATTATACATACATACACATACACACAAAAGAACATGCATCGTGGTTTCGAGAAAAAAATTAAGCAGCACAACTGGTTATTTTTATATAATACCAAATCAGCATATTATAATTATTTCTCAAGCATTATATGTCACTTAAGACTGGAGTAAGGATGCTGAAAATTCCAGTTTTTCCATATTAGGAATACAGTTCACATTAAAATGTATTAAAATAGAAAAAGTTATTTTAAATGGTAGAATTATTTCGAAGTATTATTATTTTTATTGTATGTTTTGATTAATTAAATGCAGCCTTCGTGATAGGTGACCCCAAACTTAAGAACAATAGTGCATATAATTTGTATATTTATTTTTTGTTTTATTTGGTTGTGCATGCTCGTTCTTTGTTTCTGAGCTCTGTATAGCGTGCATAGAGCTACTTTCATTTGTAGAACTACTTCCCTTCTCTGGCTGCCACACACACACACACACACACACACACACACACACTCTCTCTCTCACACATGCCTCATATGGCAAGGCAACCTTTCTCTGAACGGGAACCCACACTCCAGGCTCTGTCTTGAGGCTTTTTTACCTTTCAGCCTCAGTGCCAAATCATAGTATACATCCTTCTCACTGCTCAAAGCCAGTTTGTTCAGACTAATTTCACTCCACATTACAGCATGCTGGAAATATGTGTGTCTACAGCTCAGGCAGCCATTTCATGAAAGAAATACTCAGACACACATTCTGCCCTGGACTCAAGCGCTGATTATTTTTATGAATTATAACAGCCAGTTTTATGTCTTTAATTGTGTAGTTAAAACCTGATCCTGTCCACATTATGAAGATTCACTGTTATGGTTGCCTAAGATGTCAATTTCATGAACTCACTAGTGAATTCTTGTCAGTTGTCAATTGTGGGGGTTTTCTCTCTCTCCCAGATGGTGTAGTTACAGACTCTACCAGCAGGGGAGAACTAGACCTTGCTAACCTGCCAAACCTTGACCCTTTGGTTTTCTAAGAGTTAATTTTCCTAAACAAATTCTAAGTGATTACTGGGGCATTGCTGCGAGGTTGCAAAAGTTCACTGGGTGGTTTTTAGCCCGTTGTTATGCGGTTGCAAGGGTGTTGTGGATGGTTGCCAGAGGCTAAACAAATTTAAAGGAATAGTTTACCCCAAAAGGAAAATTCTGTCATCATTTACTCATGTCATTCCAAACCTGTTTGAATGTGGAACAAAAAAAGAAGACATTTTGAAAAATGGGATGTATACATATACAAATGTGCAATTACCTACAATGTATTTATAGAGGAGAAATATTTTGTCTTGCTCATTGAAGTACATTTTGTTATATACTTTTGTATCTGAAAGTTAAATGAAATATATTTTTAAAATTAAAGTGATATTTCCTTAACCCATCCTATTTACAAAATATATTTAGCATATAGTGTTATAATGACCAGAAAGAAAATATTTCTTTGCTGCATGGGATACAGTAAAACTTGGTGTCCAATGATGTTTAAATCCCAAGAATCTTATTTTGCTTTCTGCAGGATTGGAATGACATGAGGGTGAGTAAACAATGACAGAATATAAATGCTTTCCAACCAGAATTGTATTGCAATCCTCCTCAAACAAACCCCAATCCCGAACACATAACAGCGACTTTCTCATAGATGACTCTTTACTCCCTCATGCATTTGTCCAGTATGTTAACACCATCCCATGACCAGAAGAAGTGATGTCTGTTTTCCCTCCTCCTTCCCTTCCACTCTTCCTCAACCTTTCACAGCTGAAATACTGTTCATTCGGTGCAAAGGCGCCCTATTTACCCATAATTACCCTTCATCCATCACTCGGCCCGGCACTAGGGGTCAAGCCCCCGCCCGGCCCCCCTCCAGACACTCGTTCACTGGGGCAATTATGCCCTGTTCGCCCTCGGACAGCTTCCCGACACTTGGAGCTTGAGTGCGAAGCCCCTGGGCGGAACACTATGCTTCTTGTGAGAGTAAACCGCCCAAGCCTGCGATGCTACGGCCCTCTGACAATGTCACATTCACGCCAGTGAGGCTTAACTGGAAAGCAGGGCAACTTGCTGTTTAAATAGAATGCATTTAGTTTGTCCAGCAGCGTGAGCCAGAGGTCAGTACTGCCACCTGACTTAAGAGAGGGACCCTGGTGGGCTGCCACAAGAGCGGGGTCGACAGTCAGGCTTAACTGGAATGGCTGTGTGCACGGCCCCGTCTCACCCTCATAAATGAGACGGAGAGATTGTTGGGACTTGAACTTTTGACCTCGGAAATATTATGGTCATAACTTTGTGGACTGAATGGTTTAGGACCCATCATTCATTGTAAAAGGATGTTTAAGTGGGTAACAAGACAAGTGGTGCTCTCAGATGGAAAAGAGATGAGCTTAAAGCTCAGTTTACTGGACCGTTATAACAAAGAGTTGAATTATTGGGATTCACAGGTTTGATTTAAAAAAATTTAACTAGAGTAATTCTAATGGGGACATTTCATTTTAAATGTAACAATACTATTACAACATTATTTTCCTGTTATCTCTGTAAAGCTGCTGTGAAACCATCTATATTGTAAAAAGCGCTATATAAATAAAAGTAACTTGACTTGACAATTCGCTGCAAAATTCTCTGAAACGATTCTAGAGTTATGTTTTTATTGTCCACCAGGCAAAAAAAAAAAAAAAGAAGCTAGATCAGTTAGAAAAGTAACAGCGCATATCTTCTCAACAACCCACACTGAGTCTCATTAAACCACATTCATGCAGAGCTCTCTCTCTCTCTCTCTCTCTCTCTCTCTCTCTCTCTCTCTCTCTCTCTCTCTCTCTCTCTCCTCTCTCTCTCTCTCTCTCTCTCTCTCTCTCTCTCTCTCTCTCTCTCTCTCTCTCTCTCTCTCTCTCTCTCGCTCATCTTACTCTCATTAGAGTCCTGTCTCACTGACTCTACTGGCTCATGCAAACAAGGGCCTCAGCCATGCGTTGTTTTTGTATGTAAATGCAGGTGTACGCATGTGTTTGAAAGAGAAAGTTGGTCTTGTATGTCTGGCAATAATTGCACATGTCATTTACAATTACCTTGTTTATCAGTGAGGTTAACCGACTGTCCTTTACATTCAATGAACAACAGACTTTTTATTTAAAACTGCATTTTACTCAATCAACATCTGATTCTAAGAGAATGGTGCCTATATAAGGGGCAAAATGTATAAATACTATTAACTCCTATATTCTAATTTCTGCACTCACATTTTTAGAATACATATTTGTATGTCATATCTGTACATAAAATTAGTGTTCTTCTTTTGCAAATTTGCAAGTGAGACCATGGCCTTGGCTATTGATCTCACACTGGCATGCAGCAGATGACCTCTGACCTCTCAAGAGACACTATTAGTGACCCCGCGAGCTGTTAGCCATCTGATTCATAACGCACAGACGAAAAGAGACATTCAGTCTCAACTTCAAAACATAACTCATCAGAAATGGCCTGGCTGTTTGCGTCACATTAAATGGTTGCATTTTCAGACCGCTTAGTTCATCGACACAATACTTTTTCTGAGGCCATGTGGATGACATGTCCTTGACCAGCCCTTGCAGATGTTTTGGTTTTGTGTGTTTATGAATATTGTGAATCATAATTAATTGTGTTTTTCCTTTCTGTTCTCCTCCAGGTCTGGTGTGCATGAAGTCAAGCACCTCTGTGGTGGAACTAGTTATGTTATTATGCTCTCAGGTGAGTTATCTCTCTTTTATTTATCCTTCTAATGTTGTTTTCCAGCTACATGACACATTGTCTATTGTTACTGGTCACGGTGAGCTGCTTAAATATTTGTCTGAATGACAGAAAGCAATACACAAACATGACTTTGTCCATTAACATGTTCATTTCTCAAAGCCAACCTTAAGTGTGTGAAACTGCACTCGGCATCTGAAATTAAAGTAGTCAATACTTGCATCCCTTAAAACTCATCTTTGATGATCAAAATGACATATTAAAATGTTTTTTCCTGGAAAATAATTTCTTTATGCCTAAAAATAGCTTGAATGTAACTCTACACCCTTACTTTATTTAGTAAACACAAATGAATGAATATGCAAATTAGTTCCCACCTCCACTCACTCACAACAGCTTGGACTATACCTAATCCGCTCGCTCAACTTTAGTAATATCGAGTGTAAATATTTGTTTAATTCAGCCATATACTGAATGTTTGAACCAGAAACTGATTCAGAAGAAGAAGAGGAACAGCAAATTATACAGACTTTTCTACAAACGTTTTATGTATCACTCTCTACAACGTCAGACACATAACGATAATTGATATGATTACGGTTTGACTATGTCAGTGGTTCCCAACCCTGATCCTGGAGTACCCCAATACTGCACATTTTTAAATCTGTCTTATCTGACACACATCTTGAAGTCTTGGAGTCTTTGTTATAGAGATATCTAAAATGTGCAGTGCATGTGAGTACTCCAAAGCTGTGTCTGAAATCGCCCTCTATGTCCTCAGATAGGGCACTATTTGAGGGGACAGCCACTTGTGATTGGTTACATGTTTTAACGGTAGGAAACGGGCGGTTTCAAACACTGCCATTTTAAGGAGGAAATACTTGTGTTGACTGATGAATTTACACATGGTTTGTCTTAAAACATGTTAAAAACACCACATTGACATAAAAACATTAAACAGTTATTTTCATCACAGGGGGGCTTTACATGAAATAGTTAATATTAACATATAAAATAAACAATTAAACAGATATTTATTGAACCTTTAGACATTTTTTTAAAAGGTTTTCATATTTGTCTTATATGTGCCAAAATTGAGCACACATATGGTGCAGTTGCTGATATAATTTTGGCCAAAAAGTAAGTTTATATTCGGTTGTTAAGTCTGATGTCACACGTGACGTTAAGCCTCTTCCGGGCCCAAGCGCTCCGCTCGTCTTTCAGATCCTAGACTACATAAACCGTTTTTTTAAAGGGCTTTTTTCGCTTCAGTGCCAGTGGGTGTTACTAGGGATTAAGGGATAGCACCCACTGGCGCCAAAGTTTTCTTCATTCGTTTAAGATTTGTAACTTACCTAATCAACTGCTAACCTGACTCCGCCAGATGGATTTGCTCCGCATATCCATCTGGAAACCTTCCGTTGAAGTAGTTTTGGTAAGGGGCGAAAATACTGGTTAGCTGATTGGCCTATGTTGGTGATAGACGGGCCAAATCAACCAATCAGATCAACGAAGCATATGACGTACTAACAGAGCGATGACGAAAACACAACCACAAGCCAGGCTACTCTTGCTGCTGCAGGTAAAGGCTCGTTAGCTCAGCAAATAAGCAACATGTCGGCAAAGGATATTTGCCGTTTATGTAACTACAATTTGCGAATAAAAGGCACCATTTCAGGCTGAACTATCGCGCTTCTCGTTGCGTCACACCTCAACCCGCCTCAAAGCCAACGCTGATTGGACGTTCGTTTGGTGAACTGCTCCCAAATTTTCTTTAACGGAAAGTATCCAGACTGATCTGCGAGTGAAACCTTGAAAGCTCGCGAGATCAGGATGGTCTCACGAGGCTAATCAACTGCAGCCATTTTCTCTTATCTTTCTCGTCACAGGGAAAGCGGTAGAATGACAGTTTAATGTCACTTGTTTTTTTTTAACTCCGATCTATTTAAACAACACGGGAACACGTTAAAACACGGGCGAACGCGGTAGTAGGTAGAGAAGACCCGGACTTTGGACCCAGAAACAGTATTATCGGAGAGTGGTTACGTCACGACTTAACAACCGGATTGATAGCTTGTGATATAAATCAATGAAATCCTTATAACATTATGGCAAACTGCTAAATATAAATATCAGTTGTCACTCTATATCTCCCAATAATATGTTAGTAAGATGATATATAAATGTTTAGTTTATGATGTGGAGGTGGGGTTGGGCGCCTAACATATATTGCAACACAATACCATGATGATTGAGACGTACAAAAGTACAAATGTATCATATTACATATTCACATTTTTACATATTGTTTTCTAAACAATTATGTATTTATAATCAACTAAACCTAAGTTGCTTCAGTCCAATTTTCATCTTGAAATATTACTAACATTCTTATATATCAGTCATTCTTATATTTACTTTATAAAAATCCTAAAAGATTTCACAGCAGAAAGACACATGTACCATGACCTGAAGGTGGACTTTTTAGAATTATTAAAAAAAAATTAAATAATCAATTGGAGGAAAGAAGGCATTTAATAGACGGTGAAGTCTTTTTCAGCAAAGCTTTGATCATGTTAATAATTTAGAGGCCTTAGAAATGTATGTCTCAAATATGATACAGTAGGCTTTATAGGCTGATATTATTCCTACCTTTTCCCACATTTTTCCTTCTTGGCCTGAAAATAGTGTAACCCCAGCTCATGTAAACACACCGCAATCGTCTTCCCTTTAAATCCCAGTGACATATTACAGCTCGCTGACCTTCGGAGTCCCTTGTTAAGCCTTCCCTTTCAAAGGGGTCAGGGTCCCGATGTTGTAGTCAGAGCAGGAGATATTTAACATACCTTCTGTCAGCCCATCACTCTTGCTCCGGGAGTCCATAAGGAAGCCATTACCTCAGCATCTCTTCCTCAGAATCCAGCCGGTCGGAGAGCTCGGCGGGGCGGGAGCTTTTAGTGGTTGAATGGCACCTCTGACTCTATGAAGTCCATACCGCTAACCTCGCGACTCGAGGGTCGATCTGTACATTTGCTCTTAGTTTCCCCCGAAAAAGGTGGAGTCTTCCAGACACTGTGGCGCTCAGGATACGTCCTGCTGTTCTGCTCTTCTCCTTTGAAGATTTCAGCCAACATTTCCCTTGTTGCATTGAATATTTGGAATTATTTTCTTTTTTTTTGCTCGTATCTCTTTTATGCAGTCTACTTTGTTGCCACTTGGATTTATTGGCGAGTGAAGCATCACATTGAGACTCAAGCTCCTGGATTTCTCTTCCTCCGCCCCTGTTAGACATATAATGTTACCAGAGTTCTTGCCATTAGAAGCTCCCAGGGTAGAAACAGCCTGATATATCGATTGCCCAAAGATGGGGTGAAACCAGAGCCTGGGCCCAAAATGGCTTTCAGACGCAGGAAAGTCTCTTTGGAGCCAAAGCCTTCAAAATCGTCTCACCGTAGGATCTGATTTAGAACACGTTGCCCAAACCAAGAGACTTAATAAACAAAAGGCTTGGTTGTTTAGATGAGTGGGTGAACGAGAGAGGAAGTAAAAGAGAATGAGAGGGAGGAAAAGACAGTGAAATGGTTTCACTTGGAAAAGTATTGAGTCTCTATATGTATGCACACAACTGTTCAAAGGTTTTGGGTTGGTAAGATTTTTTTTAATGGTTTTGAAAGAAGTCTTTTAATTTAAAATTGTTTTAATTGTTTTGCTATGTTTTAATATATTTTTAAAAATTTAATATTATTTCTGTGATGCAAAGCTGTATTTTCAGTATCATTACTCCAGTTTTCAGTATCACATTATATATATATATATATATATATATATATATGTGTATATATATATATATATATATATATATATATATATATATATATATATATATATATATATATATATATATATATATATATACACACACTACCGTTCAAAAGTTTGTGGTCGGTAAGAGTTTTAATGTGTTTAAAAGAAGTCCCTTCTGCTCACCAAGGCTGTGTTTATTAGATTAAAAATACAGAAAAAACAGTAATATTGTGAAATATTATTCTAATGTAAATCAGCTGTTTTCCATGTGAATATATAGTAAAGTGTAATTTATTCCTGTGATCAAAGCTGAATTTTCAGCATCATTACTCCAGTCTTCAGTGTCACATGATCCTTCAGAAATCACTATAATATGATGATCAAGAAACATTTATGATTATTATCACAGTTGAAAACAGTTTTGCTGCTTCATATTTTTGTGCAAACCGTGATTCATTTTTTTCAGGATTATTTGAAAGTTCAAGAGAAAAGCATTCAATTAAAAAATAAATATTTTGCATTATTATAAATGTCTTTACTGTCACTTTTGATCAATTTAATGAGTCCTTTCTGAAGAAAAGTATTAATTTCTTTAAAAAAAATTAAAAATCGTATTGACCCCAAACTTTTGAACGGTAGTGTATATATATATATATATATATATATATATATATATATATATATATATATATATATATATATATATATATATATATATCCATTTAATGCATGAATAAAATTATTAAAAAATGACTGACCCCAAACTTTTGAACAGTATTGCATGTATGAAACAATTTATTTATTTTTATTATTAATTTTTTATATAGCTATTATGATCATAAATGAACAACCATTTATGTATTTTCATTTCATTCATTCATTCATTCATTCATTCATTCATTCATTCATTCATTCATTCATTCATTCATTCATTCATTCATTCATTCATTCATTCATCAAACCATAGGCCTGATTTTGTTTCTGGCACCCCTAACATATTTTGTTTAAGAATGTTCATGGTGTTTTCTCCCATACGCTGGCAGTGGATAGGCCCAGGTGCTGTCAAGTAAAAAAATAAACAGTAAGAGCACAATAAATATAGTCCGTAAGACCTAAGGTCATACAATAGCTTTGTATGAGGAACAGACTGAAATTTAAGTCATAAGTCACTGAAAAATCTGCTTGACACTTGACAGCTATGGTCACCACTCACTTTCATTGTATGGAAAACAGCGGTTTGAACATCTGAAGACGTGAGAGTGGGTAAATGATCTAATTCTTGGATGAACTATCACTTTAATAAATGCTTGGTGCGCACCTGAACACAGCCCGCATTCCTTACGAATCATGTTGTGGTAAGAGACGTCCTTGCTGCGAGTCCAACAACCTCGAGCCTTTCCCCTGTTCATCTCCGCGCTAATGCACCCAGACAGCGGGACGTTCACCGCTCGTGACCTTACGACCCACTCGGTTTCGCTAACTGTCACTTTTATGAATAAATTAGCGATAATCATCGTGCACTTTTTTATTTATGCCTCCTAATCACTGTTATTCATCTAAGGCCGCAGACAGCCGGTGTCTCTATCCAGTCAAGTGGCAGCGGGTGCCGCAGAGGTCAGCGGGGTCTGTTTCGTGTAACAGCTTAAACATACATAAAGGATCTAGCGTGGAGCCGGAGAGATTTACCGATGGACGGCCTCCAGATGTCGGGAGCAGCGCTGAGCAGATAAAAGCAAAGTGCTCCCTCTGTCTCTTGACAGGTTGGATTGAGATGCTGCAAATTCTCAAGAGCCATTAAAGTTTGTGAGTTACAAAGTCAGGGAGGAAAAAAACTGGCTGGCCGAGGTGCACAGATCAAGCGTAAGTGCTACAACTACAGGGTTTTTTTCCTCCCACGGTTTTTGTGGTGCACATTTTTGGCTAATGACTGCGTTCTCAGCTGAGTACGTTTTGGCAGGCAGTTTTGACAGGAGTGCTTGACAGCTGTGACTGGAATTTGAAGGTTAAAGTTGATTTGAGTTTGAGCGAAATTAAGTTCTTGACTTCAAAAAGCGTGTACTCAATGTTTCAGTGCAGCAACGATGTGACTTGTTATAATCTGGAGGAATAAGAGAACCAATTGGTTTGTTTCCAAAATGGGGAATTTTTTATCCCATTACACAAGCAGAAATCATAATCTCATATAATCTCAGAAAATAATAAACTCGCGATTAAAAATAAAAGGTCAAACATAATGTACTCAGCATCCCAGTGTGTGGTAAAACAGTGTTCCTTTTTTTATGCCACAAACCCTCAAAAGTTATGATCTTTTTTAGAGGGACCAAATATTTTCATCTACTGTATAAAGACATATTTATACTGTAAAACAATAAATGTGTATAAAATATTATCTGGATATGTATAATATCTTTCTTTCTTTCTTTCTTTCTTTACTATGTATAATTATTTATTTTTTATGATTAATAGTATTATTATTAATAGTAGTAGTATTACAACTTTATATATGTGACACTTTTTCTATTTGTTTTTATTATTATTATTACGGTAACACTTTACAATAAGGTTCATTTGTTAACATTAGTTAACATGAACTGACCAAGCAATACATTTGTTACTGTATTTGTTAATCTTTGTTAATGTCAGTTAATAAAAATACAGCTGTTCATAGTTTGTTCATGTTAGTTCACAGTGCATTAACTAATGTTAACAAGTACAACTCTTGATTTGAATGATTTATTAATAAATGTTGAAATTAATGCTGTAGAATTGCAGTTCATAATTAATTCATGTTAACTAACATAGTTAAATAATGTTAACTAATGCACCTTATTGTAAAGTGTTACCATTACTTTCAATTTGACTCTTATTATTACTTTTTAGAATGTTGAGACCTTTATATGTTTACTTTTTTAATTTCTTTATTTTCTAAATATTTTTCTCAACTATTTAAGGGCCCCTTTGTGGCCCATTGGGGGTCCCAGGACCGGTTTAAAATCCCCTGTTCGATGAACTCTTTGTCATCTCTTAAACCCAGCGTGTCAGTTTTTCTGGAGATGGCAGGCCGGAAGTGATCTTCTCTTTTACATGCGGGATCACATTACCGCAGTCTGGAGGTGCATGTCATCGCTAATGCACTTCACATGGACGGCATACTCGTCTGAGCCCCCCAAAATCCCCTCACAATCACACTCACCTCCCACTGGGGACCCTCACTCTCCTTCTTGAAGAGAAAAAGAAAAAAATGGCTCAAAAGAAGTGTGTTACAGCACTGGTGCAAAGGCTACTTGAGAAGAGACAGCGGAGCGGGACTTGGCTCTTTCTCTTGGCTGATGTCATTTTCTTTTGGCAGGCCAGTGCACCCCCACATCTGCATGTATTTCCTTATTTATTTTTGTCACGTGGGTGCTGCTCTACTTGAGCGTAGGCTAGTGATGAAGCACTGAGCTGAGGCAGCCCGATCTCAAGTGACAAAGCGCCTGACTGCAGAGTAGATAATGAATGGTGGAAGAGAAATAGAAAGAGCAAGGCATATTGGGTCAGTTACAACATTTGGAGACCAGATGCGCCTCAGTGTTGTCTCTCTCTGGCTCAATGAGAGGTGGTGAGGATGCTCACCAATGTGTGTGATGTTTTTTTTTTTTAAATTGTCTGTTCATATTACCATGCAGTTGTGCTATCCATTTTTAAACCTGAGCAGAGCCCATACATTGAACCAAAAAAGTATTTTACACTTGGATAGTTCACCCAAAACGTTCTGTTATTAATTACTCACCCTTGTTTCAAATCTTGTTTCAAAATTTGTTTCTTTTTACTGTGGAACACAAAAAGAAGATATTTAAAATAATCCTTTGTGTCTTTTTGTCCATACATTTAAAGTTGATATTGTTTTGAACCCCACTGACTGTAAAAATATTATCGTGATTTTAACGGTAAAATAGTACAAACCTGTTAATTGGTTAGCAGTAAGTTTCCATAAGATCATTAACTGTAATAGATCTAACCTTATATTTAATGTAATTTAATTTTTTTTTATTAGTGAATAAGAACGAGTCATTGTATAATTTACAAGGAAAAATCGTAAATTGACAGAAATATCTGTGACACTTCACAGTGGATGTATTTTAAGGAGTAATAAAGTTTCATCTTAGTTGTTTCTAATCACTTTCGGGTTTTATGATACTTCTAATGTTGTTAAATTAATGTTTATTGCATTACTTTTGTTATCGGGATGGTGTTTATTATTTGTGTGAATGACACCGTGCACCTTTTATGTGCATTCTCAGCTTGTAGAAAAGCTGCTTTTGATGAGCTTTGATTCATCATGTAAATTATTCACCACCACATGTTTTTGGTGGTAGTCAGTGTATTAAAAAGGTACAAGATATTATGGTATATTTACATTATATAAGTTAATGAAATAAGTTTATTTACTGTAAATTTAAGAGTTGAATCTGTAAAAACTAAGCAACTGTTTTTTTTTTACAATTTTTATTACTGTAAAACACACACACACACACACACACACACACACACACACACACACACACACACACACACACACACACACACACACACACACACACACACACACCACACACACACACACACACACACACACACACACACACACACACACACATTCATCATTCATCACGTGTTCCTTGTCTGATTTTCCTGCCACTCATCATCAGTATCATGGACTCTCATCAGATCATCACACCTGTTTGTTATATCTTGTTTATCTTGTTTATTAGTGTGTGTTGCTTCTGCCTGTTTGCCTGTTTTAGGGGGAACATTATTATTAAACTTGGTGTTGGAACTTTATTCATCGTCTTCATCTGTTTACCTGCAACCACCCATAATATATATATATATATATATATATATATATATATATATATATATATATATATATATATATATATATATATATATATATATATATATATATATATATATATATACTCACTATCACTCACAAGTCTAAGGTCAGTAGGATGGTTTTTTTTTTGCATATGTTTTTTTTTTGTCATTAATGAATGAAAGTGATGATAAAGACATTTACAAAAGTTTAAAGCGACTTTGGTTTTGTGCATCAAGCATTTCCCATCATCGCTGGCTAACTAAAGTTTTATTCATACAGCACTTTTTAAAAGTGTTTACAAAAGATCTTTACAGAAAACATAAATGTCATAGATTAATATGAAATTGGGGAATATAACGGAATTAAATAAAAAAAAATCAAGACACATAGAATGTATGTATTAAAATGTTCCTCGTTCTGAGGTACCCGTTCACATCCATCCCCAGTGGCTCTTCTCTCACCGCAGGACAGGGGAATATTTGAGGCCAACTTTTTGCAAATGCCCGTTTTCCTTTTGAACTCCAGCCCAGCTCATGCTCTTCCCCCTCAACTCGTACCTTTGAGAGCAAACAAGAGAACGGAGGAGAATTTCCCATAGTGAGAAGCACAACTGCCTTTTAATCATGTCCAGACCTGAGCTGTGTGTGTGAGAGACAGCGGAGGAAGGAGAGCCCGGGAAACGGGGAGAGGGAGGGCGTGAGACGTTCCCCAAGGCCTCCAAAGCGCTGGAGGCAAGGCGAGAGGGCCGGTCTCGAGACGGAGGTCTTCGGTGATCTGTCACTGGGTGCTCACAGAGAGGAAATGGCTGTGTTTAAGGGGCAAGAGGATTCAGTTTCATTCAGCAATTACATCTCTCCTGTGTTTACGGATCTGTGCGCAGAGGAAGAATAGATGCTTGCACACACACAGGGCCAAGTTCCAGGCTTTTTATGGCTTTGGCTCTCGATCGTGGATATGTGACCTCAAATAGATCTTTGCTTTCTCAAATACGTAGCAATCCAATTTGCTGCGATCACTATCGTTAAATGTTTCACTTAGGCTTAATATGAGACTTTAGGAGAAAGATTTCTCTGCAGATACTTTTGCCACTGGTTTTATTTTTATTTGTTTTTCAATCCATTTTTACCAGGACTTATTTAGATGTAATCATTAATTAACCCTTCAGTTGTCATGCACATTTGTGTGTGTGTGTGTGTGTGTGTATATATATATATATATATATATATATATATTAGGGATGCACCGATCCACATTTTTTCACTTCCGATCCGATCCCGATACCTGAATTTGGATATCGGCCGATACCAATACTTTTCCGATACCAGAGCTGTGTTTGCATTAATATTATTATTATCATTATTGTTGATTTTATATGATGCTGAAATAAACTCCGCTCTACAGGCAAGTATGATATGTACGTACGTATGTATGCATGTATGTCACAATATATATATATATATATTTATGCTCAGGGGCGTAGGAATGAGTTTAACATTGGAGGGGACCAGGGGTGATTTTAGGATTTTAATTTTAGGGAGGCTCAGTCCCCAATGACAATACGGAGGGGTTTTTCTTGGCTCAAAACGAGGAGGAAGACATGAAATCCTGATCATGTACTTATTTATAAGATAATTAGAATATTATTTTTCACAGACCATATGCTGTTATTCCCACAGTATTTGTGTGGATGTAGCCCAGTACCTCTAGGGGGGTCCGGGGGCATGCACCCCCGGAAGAAAATTCTGCACATTTTAAAGCTAAATTCATTAATCTGGTGCACTTTGAGTCATCCAAATCCACTGTTGAAAATAAATAATCCACCCGCCAATCGACTAGCCTATGAATTCTCTGATTTAGATATCTGCATCTAATTTTTTCTGCATCATATTTTCTGCATCATATTGTCACTTCAACCCAAATCGGTTTATTGGAATAAACTACTTGGGTTCAATTCAACTCGACTTCAGTGGACTACATTACACATATTGTAGACATGATTCATGGGTCTTTTTTAAAATTATCTATATATTTTTGTCTTCATTTTAAAATCTGAAAGTTCTTGTTTTAGATTCTTCATATGCCTATTAGGATACCTTGTTATAGTCTCTCTCTCTCTCTCTCTCTCTCTCTCTCTCTCTCTCTCTCTCTCTCTCTCTCTCTCTCTCTCTCTCTCTCTCTCTCTCTCTCTCTCGTATGTATGTATATATACATATAAACATTAAGAAAGGTTTTAATAAGTGAATAAAACGTTTTTCATTATATCTTAGAAAAACATTAAGAGAACGTTTATATAGCCTAATGGGAGAATTGAACGTTTGATTAACGTTCTTATAACCAAGCAAGAACGTCAACGTTTATATAAAGGGAGAATCGAACGTTCTTATAACCTAAAATTGTTAGAAAGAGGAGAGATTCGCGATTGCACTGAACACGTTTTAAGTGCGGCATATTCTCTGAGCGAGCCCAGAGAGAGAATTCTTACAAGAGAAGTGTATCTGAGAGCGCGCGCGGGAGATTCGCGCTCGGCACATCATATTCCGCGTGCGAGCAGAGAGATTCACGCTCGCGCATTATTTTAATGTACTTTCGCGCTACAATAATGCGCTCTCGACATTTGATAGGGAAACCAATCAAATACGTGTGTCTCACGGCCAATGCGTGAGAGTTGGCAAATATTTTTGTCTTCCGCGGTGTCATTTTTGGGTGGGACAAATGCGACTGTCTCCAATATTGGGGGGGACACGTCCCCCCCGTCCCCCCCGGTTCCTACGCCCCTGTTTATGCTGTATTTAAGCATACTGATTGACAAAAGAACACAATCAACATACATGACAAATGTTGTTTATTTCAGGAGTGGCAGAACTCGATACAGAAGAACGCTGGCCTGGCTTTCATTGAGCTTATCAACGAGGGAAGGTAAAGTCTCATATCTGCTCATGAAACACCATTACTAGCTCACAGATCACTGTAGCTTATGTCACTTCACACTGGGTATCTGGTGCTGGTCTGTTACCATGGGTTACCATGGCATCACCATTAACAAGGAATGGGACCAGATTAGCCCCTAAGCCCCTCGTCCCAGTAGTGTGGCCACAGTTCGTGTGAGTTAGTGGTTGGACAGAGTGTAAAATATGCTGAGATAAGCATGTTGAGAGTGGGTGGTTGTATAAACCTTCTGACATACCTCTTGTCTAGAATGTGTACATCTTGTTAACAGTCTCGTTTTCAGTCTTTCTCTGTTTTTTTTTTATCCAGAATGTTGCTTTTCTTAAGTCTACTTTTCTATCTCACTGAAAGATTGTCTGTGTGTGTGTGTCCATGTGTTTGTCAGGTTTAGGCTTTCGTTGTTGTTGAGCTGATCCAGGGTGGATCAGCCTGCACACCCATCTGCTGACCCATCTGTACACACACACACACACACACACACACACACACACACACACACACACACACACACACACACACACACACACACACACACACACACACACACACGTACAGACAATCAGGCTGAGTCAGCAGAGATAGTCGCTGTCCAGGGTGCTGGCACATCAGTCATTCACCCTCTCTACCTGTCTGTCTGTCTATCTGTCTGTCTCTCCGTCTGTCTGTGCCACTGGCCCTCATTCCAAATCCTACCTCAGTGGATGTAATGCAACAGTAATCGTCTGGAAGAAACTTTAATTTACTTAATAATTATAATAATAGTATATTTTATTGGTAACACTTTATTTGAAGGGGTGTGCATAAGACTGACATGACACTGTTATAAACATAACATAACACCTGTCATGAAAATGAAGGAGTCTTTATGAATGTTTATGACTGTTGTCATTAAGTGTCATTCGGTAAATTATGACACTTTTAATGCAAAGTTGACATTGTTTAAAATGTCTTTGTTATGACAACTTGACATTAACAAAGACAAAAATGTCTTTGTTATGACAACTTGACATTACCCAAGACAAAAATGTCTTGATTATGACAACTTGACATTAACAAAGACAGAAATGTCTTTGTTATGACAACTTGATATTAACCAAGAAATCATAACCTGTCAACCTGTCACAAATATGTCATAACAGGTCTAATTATCAAACTTCAAGCATTTTGCAGTGTAATAACCCTTAATGACATCTTTATAACTAGTACAATGTGTTCCACTTTACTTGAGGACAAGTAAAATATTCATGACACAGTTATAATGGTGTCATGACGGCCAAAGTTGTGACAGGTTGACAGGTTATGATTTCTCGGTTAATGTCAAGTTGTCATAACAGAGACATTTTTGTCTTGGTTAATGTCAAGTTGTCATAACAAAGACATTTTTGTCTTGGGTAATGTCAAGTTGTCATAACAAAGACATTTTAAACAATGTCAACTTTGCATTGAAAGTGTCATAATTTACCGAATGACACTTAATGACAACAGTCATAAACATTCATAAAGACTCCTTCATGTTCATGACAGGTGTTATGTCATGTTTATGACAGTGTCATGTCAGTCTTATGCACACCCCTTCAAATAAAGTGTTACCATTTTATTTATAACGCACTTTTCATTCCGAAGAATCTCAAAGTGCTACACAGGAGAACGACAGTAACTATAAAATAATAAAAACAATCAGCACATAAAAGCCTTTCTGAATAAATACTTCATAGTGATTTACAAAAAAAAATAAGGAATTCAATTAACGGACTTAAATATGTAAGTTTGGCTCTTTTGCAGACTAAGTGAGCACAAGAGACTTAATAAAAAACACTTATTGACCGTTAAACGGTAGTGTGTAAAGTATTTTTAATTGTTGAAATATGTTTACAAAAATAAAACAAATTAAAATTGCATACAAAATACAATAATTATGATAAATTATTTTAAACATAAATCACTTAACCTAAGAGCTGATGTTAGGTCTGTCTTTAAAGGATTGTATGAAAGAAAAAATCTCTGGACAGAACGAAGGTGCTTTTTTCTTCCAGAAACCTGCAGTCACACTCTATATATGCAATGGATAGTTTATTTGAACTATTTAATGAGACTAATGTTGTGTTTGGCCTCTTGGAACGTCTGCTTATGTTCTAATAATAAACTGTATTACAAGTTTTAAAGTACTGTGTAAAACTAAGCATGTGGAGTTAGTTTTGAATGAAATGCAGGAACTTTCGGCCTTGCAGTGTTTATGCAGCAGTCTATCCTAGTTTATTTGTGATACATTCATTTTGGTAGGGCATGTGATTTATGAACCACACCATGTCACAGTTAGGGATGTATGTGGCCCCTGTGCCACTGATTTGGAGCCCCTGTTCTGTTTCACTCACACCATCATATAAGTCACCAAGCTCACAACAGTTTCTGCCTTTTGAAACACTAGAAATACTAAATGTGTTGCTGTGGATTTTTTAACACACTCGTCATACCGCATAACTTCTTATCCAGTACTGAAGAAGTAAAGTCATGCCCATGCCCATGATTCAATTTTGCACTGTTATTATGCTGGGAATAAGGTTGTTTACAAATTTTCCCCTCTTTTGCACTCCAAATGTTATTTATTGCTTGTCAACACTTTAAAGAAGTATGCACATTTGAATGCCGTACCAGATTGAAGCCCCTCTGTGGGACGGGGAGGAGAAATTATGCTCAGTATTATGTTCCACAGAAACACCGAGGTTTTTAAATTAAAACAAAGCTGACATAACGATGTGTAAAATGACAATTAACACAAAGTAACCCATAGATCCCATAAAAGTTGAATGATTGGAATTTCTATAGGGTTGTAAATTTGGCAGGATTGATTGTGTGTGATGTGCAGATGTGCACTTTATACGTGTTTGGGGACTGACTGAATGTCATTATTTAAATTCCCATTCCTCTTTTTTCTTCATTCTAGACTCCTTTGTCATGCCATGAAGGATCATATCGTTCGAGTGGCCAATGAAGCAGAGTTTATCCTCAACAGACAGCGAGCCGAGGACGTCCACAAGCATGCAGAGTTTGAGGTAGAGAATCGTTTTAAACCAAAAGCACATGCATACACATTTTATAGATCCCCTACAGGATTTAGCTATTTTATGTTGTAATATGACTCAGTATATTAACTACCAGCCTGAATTAAGTAGCTAGATCTTCTAACACAAACCAGATTACAATCAATCCCAGAACAGAACTCTAATCCCAGACTGAATCCATATGAAACATGAATAATCTACAAAAAAATCTGTTTTTGAGAATTAGATACAGCCCGAGAGAGGAAATCTCTAGTAAAGCTATCAGTGGGGGTGGCCCATAATCCTTTGCTCATGCCTTCTAAAGGGGATTAATCCACATATATTAGCTCAGTAGAGAGAAATTGAATAACCCTTCCCTAAATTATATGTAAGCACCCTCTGAAAAGTCAGGAACAATTTTTTAGAGATTGTCTTCATGTCTCATTTTAAACCATTATGTTTTTCTATCAAGAGACAGACTATAGTCTTTACATTAGTACTTATGTCTGGCTATTTTCAAGAATTTCCATGTATTAATCTCCTTTTTATTGTCAATTTGTGAACCGCTTTCAACTTTAAAAAACGAGACCTTCCCCGACCCCCGACAGTAGATCGTCTTTGAAAGCCTGTAGAATGATTTTCATGTGAAGGACTTTTTGCCAGGAAATTCAAATGGATGTGACATTTGCACACACTCCTGAGAGCCTCTTTTCCGTTCTATGACACATAAAACAAATGCTTATACAATATTCAGGATGATGCCAAAAAAGCCATTCTGTACTGTAATGTCAATGTGAGACTATTAAAACTCACATTGACCTCTCGGTTGAAATCAAACACACACACACACACACACACACACACACACACACACACACACACACACACACACACACACACACACACACACACACACACACACACACACCACACACACACACACACACACACACACACATATATATATATAAGCGTTCGAGGACAAGATGAATTGTGAATATAGTCATGACTGAAGGGGATTTGTATTAATATTATTTTATTTTCCAATTACAACTGCCAGTTTTTAGCCTACTGTATTTATTATGTAAAAAAACATGGCTTTACAAAACAATGGCTTACAGAGATTTATATCAATGTTTTATACCAATTACAACATAAATGTAATAACTGTTCCCTAAATGATTCATGATCACCCCCTAGAAAAATACGGCACAGTGTTTAGACAAAAATAGAATAAAATTATAAATTCATTCATGAAAAGATAGTGTACTTTTACCAAAGAGAAAATGGTGTACATTAATAGCATGCTTTAGCCTTTAGTTCACAACATAACGCAGCCTTGTGAACATTACATTAACTACTTAGAATATCATATCAGCCCATCTGTACTATTCTGACAGTGATGCAGTGGGTGATGCAAATGTAAATCAAGGTTTTGCAACATTTACTGTTGAATCATGTTCTATGATATGAAACTGAAGTCACGTGGATGATCAGTATGAGGGATACACACTCTCTTTCTCAGAAACACACCAGTACATGCAGTGATGGAGTGATGAGTTTCTTATCTGGAACGCACAGCCTGTCTGAGACGGTTGTTTTATATACTGCTCTTGAGGATCCTTGACCTACTAGAAAAAGCAGCAGGCGCTAGATATGCGATGTCACCAGCTAACGGAAGATGTTGTCTTGCCTCTCAAGATGTCGTCTTGCCTCTTCTTGTTCTTCCTCTTCTTTATTACCTCCGTCTGCAGATTGAAGATTTTGTAAGCAGATTAGATATTTTTACAATTAAGCTGGTGTCACTTTCAACCCTCATATCCTCCCTTGAAGTGATAAATAACGTTTGATATTTGTCAGCGTGGCGCACAGTAAGGCGAGATGACACCGGGAGATTGAGTTATCGGCCGTTTGAAGAATATGTCGAGGTATAGTATCTGACAGAATTCAAATATAAGGAAGGAAATTCAATTACTTCGTCTCGCCCCTCCTCCCTGTTCCCCTGCACCCCACCAGCTTGTGTTAGCAAATTAGATTTTGAATATTAGCAAGAGATCCCCCCTGGGGTCCACGTGGGAAGACAATCTTATTGTAGCGGAGAAGATAAAGTCTGCTGGCTGCTTCACGTCACCCTTAGTCTGAGAGGCCTTTTAGTCTCAGTGTTTTTTATAGTGCCTGTTTTAAGATTATGTCTGTGTACAAAGTAAACTTTAAAGGGGGAAGTGCTACAATATATGTTAAAGTGGTAAAGTAATGGAAGACATCCTTGGTTCTTAAAGGGACAGTTCAACCAAAAATGAAAATAAGTCGTTCCAAACCTTTCTTTCTTCTGCAGAACACTGTTTTTGTCCTTAAAATGAAAGTCAATAAGGGTCCTAAAGCAACACTGGACTTCATTGGCTTTTGTTGTATGTTAAAAATAACACGGATACTTTCTTTATAATGGGTCTAAAGCGCACGGCGCACGTGCAGTTAGGTCTTGTCCGAATTCACTTTTGCTAGTTTAACAATGAGAAAAATGATTGGTGCGCAGGGTCTAAAAGGGTTGTCCCTATTCTCTTGATAAGTAATGGGTGTGTTTTGGGCTTAAAGTGCAAAAATAGCTATTTACATGGTGGAATTTGCCAGCGGAAAGACATAACGCGTCTCCAGAGCGCAAACGGATCTGCTCGTGCCCAAGGTTAAAGCACGCAAGCAGACCATCTACGGGACAAGCCGGATTCCACCATATCTTTATGTACACAATATAAATGTTTTACATTGTAATCCTTTTATTTTTAATATTTGGCTAGTTTGTGTTCTGCTGCACAAGCTGTGTGTGTAATAAGCAGAGTGTACGCGTGTTGTGGACCCGCCTATAGGCGCATATTACTAATGCGCTCTTTAAATAGCAAAAAAAAATACTGTGCCATTGACTTCAGTTGCCTCAAACGCGCCATCAATGCGCCTGAACGCACCTCGTTTTCAGACCAGCACGCCCATGGGCACACAAATGGGCGCAAATGCATTCACTATTAAACAACATGGCACAGAACGTGTTGATAACTGCATTGGGCTGAATCTAGCAAAAAAACACTTGCACTGTATTGCGCCGCATGTATGATAGGGCCCAACATCTTCTTTTGTGTTCTGCTGAACAAAGAAAGTCATGCAGGTTTGGAATGTAGTGGAGGGTGAGTAAATGATGACTATCTCTCAGTCCTGCTTGATGCAGTAGCATCATTCTTGGTTTCAGTATGCTGATTCATTGTGACAGAGATGTTAATCTCTCTCTCTTTCTTTCATCCATATTTTGGTCAGTCTAACTGCGCACAGTATGCGGCAGACAGGAAAGAAGAGGAGACGATGTGTGATCACCTCATCAGTGCTGCCAAACACCGTGATCATGTGACAGCCAATCAGCTGAAGCAGAAGATCCTCAACATCCTCACCAATAAACACGGAGCGTGGGGCACAGTAGCACAGAGGTACAGCTTTGTGCACGTGTGGGGGTGTTTCTTCAACTATGGGCACTCTTAGGCCTGTTCACAGTAAAAAAATATATAATAATTATGATTTGTTATCACTAATTATTTTCTTTTGTCAAATCAGCTGATAATCTATAGATATGATTTGACCAAATAAATTTTTTTTTAAAAAAGCCACATATATGTGGCTCAGATGACTTAATATTTTGAGTTTCTGTTGATTAAACCAATCTCCTTCATTGTATGAACTCAATTATTTTAATTTCACCGAACTTAACATTTTAATGTTGCTCACTTTTTTAAACCAAACCAACAATAATTTTTTACAGTGTAGAGTTTTCGAAATAAACTCTAAAAAAAACTTTAAAAAAAAAAAAAAGTCTCTTGTGCTTACCAAAGCTACATTTATTTAATCAAAATACAGTAAAAACAGTAATATTGCTGTTTAAATTAATATATTGTGTAAAATAAAAGAGAAATGCATGGTTGAAAAGTTTACAAGATGTGACCATCACATATAAAAAAATATATATATATTTAAAAATGATCTGTTCCTTTAATAAAAACTCAACCCCTGAGACATAAATCTGCTGTAGTTGAAGAAACACCTGCGGATGTAAGTGTGTGTGTGTATAGCTTGTATCCTGTTGATGGTCTGTGTATGGTCTTTTTAGGGCCGAGTATTACACTATTACCTCTGTGACACAAACACACACAGCCAGGCCTTTTATGTGGCTCCTATTTAATGTCATTTTCTTGCTCTCCAACCGGGTCAGTCTACAGGTCAGCAAACTCAATTACCACACCAGGCCACTGAATCCTCAGAGACAGATCACTGGTGGTCAGGCTGTGTGTGTGTGGTGTGTGTGTGTGTGTGTGTGTGTGTGTGTGTGTGTGTGTTGTGTGTGTGTGTGTGTGTGTGTGTGTTGTGTGTGTGTGTGTGTGTGTGTGTGTGGTGTGTGTGTGTGTGTGTGTGTGTGTGTGTGTGTGTGTGTGTGTGTGTGTGTGTGTGTGTGTGTGTGTGTGTGTGTGTGCGCGTGTGTGAAACGCTCCCTCTCAGTGTCACATTGGAGCACCTGGCAGTTGTTACGGTGGTCTCAAGGGTCCTGTTAAAAAAAATACTGACTTGAGTTCCGTTTCCCACCAAATACACACAAACAGTCCGAATATAATCCAAGATCTAGAGACATAATTCTGTACAAAGTGACAGTTTTAACTCAACATCATGAGCAAGAAGGAAGTTAAGAAACAACAACCATAGCTCACAACAATTTGGAAGTTTAAATATAATACTTTTAATACAATTACAATACTTTCTCCTAACCCAGTTTAATATGCTGAGACAACTATAAGTAAGCCATTTAGCCAATGATGAGTTTGGGGTGTGACTATGTTTGTTTAACCAATGACAGTCATTTTTTGAAAAGAATCATTAATTAATCAATTCCTCTTGGTGACAGGGCCAGCAATTACACAGTAATATAATTCTTATTTTGATTAATGTGACTATGAATCTTTTAATAAATTAATTGTAATATGTGTATGTTTTTTTTTTTTCTTTCTACTTTATCATACGTAAAGCACTTTAACCTTGACTTACCTTGCAACATGAAGACATACTACAAAAATATACTACTTAAGATTTGTTTAACTTGTCCAGTTAAAATATAAAAATACCTACAAACAAGACAAATGTATTTGTAAAGCAACACTCAATATAACAAAATTAATACATAAGACATTTTCAGAAAATGCATCTTTAATACAATTAAATGTTTTATATGTCTTAAGCAATTTAGAAATGTGTGAACATTGTGATACACATGATACATTTGCATTAAATATACAATAAAATTTTTATATATAAAAATATATATGATCACTGGATTGAGATTCTCTCTGCCAATATTGGCTGTTAGCCAGAAGACCCACTTACAATTATGTGTACACAAAACACACACACAGTCCAAGCACAATTACTTATTTGCCTTCCAAATTGGCTCGATTTGCAGAAACAGTGGCTGTGGGTTTCTTATTAAATTTGTGAAATCCACTGCAGATGGTTGAATGTCCATGATGGCATCATGTTTACCCACTTCAATAAGAAACATCAGCTTGAACTGTGTGAGTAGAAATAGAGAACATAGCTCAGCTGCTTTCACTGATTGTACTTCTGTTATCAGTTTTGATGAATCCAAAGATTCTAGACGTCCCATAATTGTATCTGTCAGAACTGTTTTTTTTGACATGATGTCAGACACAGAGCCTTACATTAGCGGTGCTGTAACTGCACTCTATCACATTCATAGCTAAATATGTATGTAGGTTGTCCTAGTTTTATTTTAAGTCTGTGCTTAGACCACATATTTTATGTCCCGTGTGCTTACAGTATAAAAGAAAAGATATAACTCACTGCGGTTTGTTCTAATGTTTGATGTAGTTTTCCTTGTTTTAGAGCCTTTTGTATTTGTTTTTTCACTTTTAT
The DNA here is from genome assembly GCA_036326025.1 of Chrosomus eos. Taxonomy (NCBI): domain Eukaryota; kingdom Metazoa; phylum Chordata; class Actinopteri; order Cypriniformes; family Leuciscidae; genus Chrosomus; species Chrosomus eos. The sequence continues at coordinate 19,808,024 of CM070825.1, forward strand.
TATTTTCACTATATATTATTTATTTTGATAAAAAAGTATTGTTGAGTTTGATTCATTATAGTTTTTGGTTTTCGCAGATTGATTCATTGTTTATTTATTTATTTATTTATTTTTATTTATTATGGATCTGACTATGTTAGATTGTGAGATCCAAGTTCATATATTTTTCACATGTTATATATATATATATATATATATATATATATATATATATATATATATATATATATATATATATATATATATATATATATATATATATATAAAACCTTTTTAGTTAATTACATTTTTTTTATTATCGCACTGACAATCCTCCATAAATGACAGTAGTCTGACCATTTTCTGAATATAATATTATAATATAATTGTGGTATCGAAACTCTCAAATGCTGCCTCAAATTCATCGCCTCAAAGTCCGTCATGCCATAATAATGAAGTGCATCTAGCACCAACTACAAAACATACTAAAAAATCTATATACTGTGAATTGGCTGAAAGTCTCTGCCACCATTCAGACTTATTCAAATATTTATGAAAACCACCTGGAAGGCATAACATTTGCATTGAGACAAAAGGTTATTGAGCTGGGGCACATTGTAAATGGTCCCACAAAACTTCCAACAAATTCAAATTTAATGGTAACCTGCTGGAGAAGAAAAATGATGCAATATGTTCATGAGCTCAAGGCGTTGTTACAGCTGAGCAGCTTAGTCTTATTCAATGCTACATTAACTTTCCCATTTATGCAGCTTCTGTAAAATAGAAAGCCTGCGGTGTTCTGAAGCATGTGTGTGTGTGTGTGTGTCTGTGTGTGTACTTTGCATATGTGTGTGTTAGCATGTCCGCCTGAAAATATATTTGTATTAGTGTGTTTGTGTGTGTCTTTAAGCATGAACGCACTCCGATTGGTTTTCTCCTTTCACTTTGTGCTACAGCCTGAGGGACACGAGAAAAAATGATCGAAATATGTTTTCACATTTAGGCTTCTGAAAACACAAATGTTCCCATGATCCTTTGGAGCACCCCTTTGATTTTCGCCATTATTTTCTGTGGAGCAACTGAAAATGCTTTTGTATTTGAACAAACAGTACCAGAGAAGCAGTTGTGCACATTATTAGATAAATAAATGTTCTCCGTTGTGTAAAATTGAATAATCCGTCAAGGATAACGCACCAAGAGATGCGAAGAACGCTGCATGGCTGCATGAGCTGAAAGCCAAATAACCAACTCCAACCCAGGAATCTTCAGTTCGATCATACTTTATGCTTGCCTGATGATGAATGTCCCCTGTATTGAGTCGGCATCAGAAAATCAATACTTCTCAAATTGAAACAGTATAGGGTTGTATTGATCTGTGCTGCTAAATCAGAAGGAGAAGGCTTTGATAGGACGTGGCCAGACAGCTCTGAGCCCAGTAATGACACACTATCAATTTTGGCTTTACACTGATAAATCAAGTCGAAAATTGGATGTCAGATTTTTTCTTCTTCTCGCTTTCCTCTGAGGGAGTTATTTTCCTTTCCCTCTCCTGTTGACCTCCGACCTCCACCAGTGAATTATAAAGTTCAGTCGTGTCAAAAGTGAGAAGACGTCAGCGTCGGGATTAATGATGGAAAAGAAATCCAATATGAAATTGAAAAATCATGGAGCCATTTATTTGCATGTCATTGTTTCGTTATCCAGCTCTCTAATTCTCATGTCATATTCGGAGGCAACCTAAGGGACATTTTTGTCATAATCAATTAATTAGATCACAAATCTTTGACCTTTTCTCTGTGTAGTCCTGTATTAAGTTCATTATTTTATCTGTACTCGATAGGAAGAAATAATTATTATTGGGTATTTTAAAATGTGTGCAATTTATGTTCTATCCAAATTGTTTTCAATTAAGTTTTGTTATTATGCCACTCACAATACTGTATTCCAATAACAGTAAAAGTAGTTTGGTAGTATGCTAATGAAAACTTAGCCATTGTCTGTTTACATTCTCATGCTAGCTGTGCAAAACACACTCGGTCTCAGCACTCTTCCCAAGCATCATGTCACACTGAATAAAGCTGACGTCCACCGATTTCCAATCAGCATTTTTTGCCATGCAATGGCGCGTAGCTGACTGTGCTAGGTGTCCAATAATACTTCTTCTTAGCGTCTGTTTCCTGGAGTTTAACGTAGCCTGAGACAGTCATTCAGGTGCTAATTGCTTCAAAATGGCTGTCCGTGACAAAAAAATTTAAAGTCTGCGGTCTCAGTGGACAAGCGTCCCGGTGTTGCGTTCATGCCCTTTGTCAACGTCAGCACTATAGCGGACAGCTGATGGAGGACCAGCATACCTGGACCACCTCAGACCTTAACTTAACCCGACTTGTGTATTGATTGTCAACACTTTCTCTTGTATAATTACTTTTTTTTCCTTTTTCGGTTGACTGTAAGGAGGGAGATGAAGAAAAAAGACAGTGTCAAGAGATGGAGAGTAGTGGCATGTATTGATTTGTTGGAGGTGGAGAATGCGGGAGGCACCATTTCCCTTGAATAACGGTGTGCGTGGTCTCTTGTTTGATGGATGGCAGCAGTCCCGTACTGGATAATAACTTGGTGATAGAATGGAGCCTTCCAGTTACATACGGCTTGGTTAAGTAGTCTCACAGGGAGTGGTTGAAATGTTATCAAATCTAATAGCAGCAATTGAAGGGAAATATATATATACTGCTCTTATGGGGTTTAGACCCCCCAAAATTGGGATCTTTGGTCTTAGGTCTAAATAAAATATCAACTGTGATCAGAGTTTGCAAGTCACACCATGTGCATGTAGGAATTATAGGGAATAAAGAGCCAAAAATCATTGTCATTATTTACTCAACCTCACGTCATTCCAAATCCGAATGATTTTATTTTTAACAGAATTTATATTTGTCTCATATTTGCATCATTGATTATTTTCCTTTTTATCACTGTAAAGCTTCTTTGAAACAATGTATTGTAAGCGCTATATAAATAAAGGTGACTTGACTTGTCTGATCCTTGACGCGATTGAGGACAGCAGCACAAAGTTGATTCTTTGCTACTTTGATCTAATAATTGATGAGTTAAAAAAAAAGATTTAAGTTGCAAATGAGAATCGCTAAAATTATTGAATATATTTTGAGACAAAGGTGGTCTTAATGATTTTCACTTTTGTTCAAGCTAATTAAAGCAACAGATTTTCAAAATCGGAAGAATGTGTAAAATGATGGTATTTAGGGTAAAAGGCTCCCCTGCAGCCGTGGTGAAAGGCACAATAATTAACATATCTGTCTGACATTTCCACTCATTGAAAAGACATGGTTAGATTGAGATGGCAAATATCATACATCAAATTGGTGTCCACCTTAGAGATAATCACCATATTTATAATGAAACCATCATATTTAAAAATATGAAAATTTATCATGTAATAAAATATGATTTAATGTTACTACTGTAAATCTATATTCAATTATGGGATATAATTTAATGCTTTCAGAATCTTTTCTTTTTAAAATATATTTTTATATTAACATATTTCAATAACAGTATATATATATATATATATATATATGTATATATATATATATATATATATATATATATATATATATATATATATATTGAACAAAAATGAATTATTTTATTTATCAAAATAAACAGAAAATAGTGCAAACTTTGCTAAAGTAATTGTTTTGAACAAGTATTAACATAGACATTATTAAAAACATTATTTTAGCTAAAGTATTTGTATAAATAATGTGTGCATTTTGCCCCATGTTGGGTGAGTATTTTATAGGGCTGGGTAAAAAAATAGATTTCTCGATTTTAATTGATTCTCATTTTTACGAATCCATATCGATCCTTAAATCGAAAGAATTGATTAGGCTAGTCATCCTGTTTTCAGTTGATTAATGAATAGAACATTGTGGCGTATCCAGTGACCATGAACTCGTTAGTCAGCTAGAAAAATTAACTCTAGAGAGGAGCATTTTGCTAAATATATGCACCATATAACATATTCATTATACTTTTTAATGTTCTTCAATATTTAATTCATGTTTGAATAAATCTGGCAAGTTGACAGCCACCATTTATAAGTTTATTTTTCATATAACTTTATTATTATGTTTGTATACAAATCAGTAAATTTTTACCTTCAATATTATAGTAGGCTAATGAAGCCTAGTAGGATACAACTGATTAGTTAAGAGCATTAGTTAAGAGATTTGTTTTCCTTGAGAATTTGCCATGTATTGTAACCTACCTGATCAATCAATATTGAATCGAATTGAATTTGTGATTTGTGAACCGAAATCGAATTGAATTGTGAAATTTGTGTCAATACCCAGCCCTAGTATTTTACTTGTGTGTGTGGTAAAAGGCCCACCTTGCTACCTCATAAGAATAACTTATTAGATAAGTTTCAGTCTGGTTTCAGTGTCAGCTTTGCTGAAGGTGTTGAATGATCTTTTGTTGGCTGTGGATTCGGGTAACTGCAATTTTGTTCCTTTTGGACCTCAGTGTAGCTTTTGATACCATTGACCATGCTATCTTACTTAAACGATTGAGTAACTGCGTAGGAGTTTAAGGTACCGCATTGAATTGGTTTAAATCCTATCTTTCTGATAGAACATTTTCTGTGGAGGTTGGGAATTTTTCTTCCTCTTCTGTACCATTAACTTGTGGTGTACCTCAGGGGTCTATTTTGGGCCCACTGTTGTTTTTGCTTTATTTGCTCCCTTTAGGCTTAATTTTTCAAAAGCACAACATTCCTTACCATTTTTGCACGGATGACACCCAGGTGTACCTCCCTTTGAAAAATGAATGACTCTAAAGCTGAAATTGTAGTTTTTGGACCACCAACTTCTATTATACAGATAAATAACCATCTGGGTCCTTTATCTGGGAATTCTCATGTTCATGCCAAAAATTGTGATTGTGATTTTTGATAATGGCCTTAAAATTCGACAAACAAATAAATTGCAGTGGTGAAGAGTAGCTTTTATCATCTCAGATCCATTGCGAAATTGAAAGCGTTTTTAACAGTAAAAGATTTGGAGACATTGATTCATGCATTTATTTCCTCCAGGCTGAATTATTGTAACTCACTCTACCTTGGTGTAGCTAAGCCCTCATTATCCCGTCTACAATTGGTACAAAACGCTACTACCAGGTTTCTTACTGGAACTAGAAAGAGGGAACATATTTTGCCTGTTCTTGCTTCGCTTCATTGGTTACCGGTAGAATACCGTCTTAAGGTCAAGGTTTTGTTGTATATGTATAAGGGGTTAAATGGCCAGGCTCCTCACTACATTACAGATCTTCTTCTCCACCGGAAATGTTCTAGGCCCTTAAGGTCTTCAAACAAGTTGATGCTGACTGTGCCACGATCTAGATTGAAGTTAAAGGGTGATCGTGCCTTTTCTGTTGCTGCTCCACGTCTGTGGAATGATTTGCCGGAACACCTAAGGCTGTCTTCCAATTTTTTTTGTCTCTGGCTTTTGGTTCAATGTAATTTTATGAATTTGTGTGTGTGTGTGTGTGTTTTTGTATTTATGTATTTTATTGTCTAAAGTGATTGTACAGCACTTTGGTCAGCAGTGGCTGTTTTAAATGTGCTCTAGAAATAAAAGTGCCTTGCCTTGCCAGTCCATGTGTGGTTTTAAAAATTGTCCTTTGGTGTTCCAATGGGTTAAGAGGGTGTGTGACTGAATTTTTCTACATTATTTCTTTAAGCTAATTAGGGAAAGCAGGAGAGAACAGTGAATGTGATTCAAATGATCTTTCAAATGACATTTTAAGACTGATGGAGAAAATATTGAAACAACTCTTAAACACACCTTTCCCCGAATTACTTTCAGTATTGTTTCTATAGCCTCGAAATAAACTTGAAATAAAGTCCACTATGTTAGTTTCCAAAGCTTCCTTTGTTATAAAAAGTTTGGTAAGCTGAAGACCTGTGGCCACCATTTGCAAGCTAGAAACTTTCCCAACGATTCTTTCACTCACAAACCCCTCCGATTGTTTTTGACCTACACAAAGTCACTTCCCCTTAGGCATGCTTAACCTCAAAGCCTGTGCTAATTATCTCTGGGAAGAGGGCCGTTGGAACGATCATCAATTTCAACCGAAAAGAGCGCGACTGCTAGAGTTTTCCCACTCCGTTGGCTTTGTCTTTGATGAGAGATGGACGGTTCGCCGAAACGGGCGAGAAGGGACGCCTGACCTGTACTAGAACTCTGTCTCTCACCCAGGCAGCCGCGTCTGTCTTCATCCAAAGCAGTGACCCGCAGTGCAGGCCTTGCCAGTCTTCAGCCAAAGTGCTTTTTATGTGTCTGCTCAAGTATTTTAGTTTGATTCAGCTACATAATGAAGGCTTTTACTCACTGGAAAAATACTCTGTCCTGTAATTTGATTGAGTTGTGGAGTATCACATTTTGTCACATTTCAAAGATTATAAAGAAAATTTTATCGGAAATAAAAACATACACTAAAAAATAAAGGTTCTTTATTGGCATTTATGGTTCCATGAAGAAACTTGGTTTTGTCCATGAAGAAACTTGGTTTTGTCCATGAAGAAACTTCAAAAAAATGGTTAAGAACTGTTCACTAGAAGGTTCTTTAGGGAACCAATAATGCATCGTTGTGAAAACACCGTTTTGCAACCTTTATTTTTAAGACTGCAACTTGCATCATATTTAAATGTTTAACTTGAATGATGAAACTTGATGAAAAATGCCTGATAAATGCCTGGATACTCTGGAGTGTTTATGTATGATTTGGCTTTGATTTAGATATACACCGTTTGGAAGAAATGAAAGCCAGGACAAAGATGAAAAGTTCAAGCTAGAGAATACATTCAGAGAAGATCTGTTTACCAAAAGCTGTTTTTAAATATTGCATGAGGCATCCTTTTTTGTGGCTTTTGCAGATAGGCTACCTCAAGCGTAAATAATTTCCATCTGAGGTGCAATTCCATGAGGAATACTGTCTCACTATAAATATCATAAAAGCAAATAATCTCCATCTTGGAATGGATTTTGTCTGTCAAACCCAACAGATCAAGCTATATTAGTTTGAAGTATAGTGCTAAATTTTAAACAGACGTATGCGACGGGAATCGATAGGGCATGTCTTGGCTTAGCTTCATTGAAAGTGTTGAGCTTGTGTTTTGTGTCATGAACATGAAGAATGGCAGCCGTAACGTCACAGTCAGTGTGGCACTGAGGAAAGCCAGGCAACCCCCAAAATAGAAACCAGTCGCTGATTACTGCTATTTTACTAATTATGTTCCATTTATGTCCCCAATGGATGCATTTAATGAGAACATAATGGTGCCTTATTGAATTTCCCTGCCATTCTCTCATGTGCCACAACAAGAGACTATCTGTAGTGATGTTATTTCCAGATAATCATCAATGGCCTCAGTGACCGTGATTATGACTGTATTCTTCTCTTGAGCTGTCAATTAAACATTCTCATTTAATGTTCATTTAGTGTCCCATCCAAAGGCATCATTCTGCATGGGCTCCTTAAACCAATGCATTAAAAATAGCACATGCAGACAAACTAACAAACTCTAAATGGATTACTGTGGATTGTATGCTATATACAGTAATATAAAAAGAAACCATATAGTGACTTATAAAGACACTATCAGTGTTTTATCTGCCACAAAAATCTAGATTTGGGAATTTTTCTCAACAAATGAGTAATCTTTGCAATAAAATGTGATTAATTTCAAATATCTGGCATTTTTATTTATTTAACTTAACATTATTTTAAAAGGGGTCCTATTATGTATCTGCAATTTTTCAACTTCAGTTAATGTGTGATGTTGTTGTTTGAGCATAAAAAAGATCTGCAAGGTTACAAAGCTCAAAGTCCACTCAAAAGAGAGATATTTTATTTAACACAATCCACTTTCCAAGAACTACAACGAACCTACAATTGTTTGGCCTACAATGCGTTTTTTTCCAGGCTTTGTGAAGTCACAATTTTACTCATTTAAAGGAGAACATATTGGAGGGGTGGGACATTTCCTGAACACGCGCTAAGCACTGCCAATCACAACACACTGGGCCAACTATCCAATCACAGCACATTTCGGAAGGAGGGGCTTAAAAAAACAGGAAATAAACCGCGTTCGGGCCAGACTGGGGAGAGATGAGCTGTAAAATATGTGGAAAATAATGTGTTTTTTGAACAATCAAGCATAAAAGCATATTCTAGTACACCCCAAAAACAAAATCAAGACTAAGTAGTAAGAGGGCATAATAGAACATTAGTTCTATATTTTTTATTTGGTTAAAAACCCTATTTTTTTGTTGGACAATCACTATACTTTTGTTTTACACTATTTTGGAATAGGCCTTTCCACAGTGCCTGCAAACAAGTCTTATTTGTTTTAATAATATCTGTTTTTATTACTGTTCTCAGTGTCAAGTGATGAAATCAGATTCAGTTGTTCAGACAGTCGGTTGCCATAGAGTCAGCACAATGGCTAGAGACTTTCTTCTACTAAACTGAGCAACTGTCATTGTGGAAAGAGAGGGCAACTGAAAATGTTGTGTCATATACTGTATCCAAAACCACTTGTACATTTTAACCTATATATTCAAATATTTACTACATAGCAAATGCAACCATGCGGGGAAAGAGACACTATGCACATTGTGTATGAATTCATGTGCCAAAGGCCAAATAATAATATATTATTTGACAGTTTTGAAACCATTTCAAAGCACCTTTATATGTGGTTTAGATTGAGATTGGGATTCCATGCGTTTATTTCTTTATTGTTTGTCTGTTAGAACAATGCCTAATTCTACTCAGAAGACTCAGGCTCTATTAGACCAAAGAGACTCAGAGGTGGTCAAAACAGCTGTCTACTTAGAAACAGTTGCACCCCTGAATCCTCCCACTTAAATGAATCTTTGGAGATGTACAATGAAGGTCTGCTTGCTTTGACCGCTCAAGCCCTGCGGAGCAGCACGGTAACAGGGTAATCCATCTCATGAACCAGCATCCCATAATCCCCCACAATACCAGTGTAAAAGCCCAATATATCAAATCTGCAGCTGGGCTTTCCAAAAACATAAAAAAAGAACAAAGCTATATATATTGTATTTTAAGATTAAATTGTTATTCTTTCCTTTATTTCCCATTTTGCCATTTTATACTGAATCATGGCTGTCAAATTTTTACAGCCTTTCACAAACAACACATGCCCTATGGACACAAGAGTCCTAAATCTTGTTCTCACTCTCTGAGAGTGTTTTTAATGTGTGGTAGAGAGAGGGGGATACTACTATAATTTTTATACCAGTCTTTTGTGATGCATTTAGAAAAAAAATAAGACCCAAAGCAGTAGTAAATAATGACTGGCATGCTGGGCGGCTGATAGTTTTGGTTATCAGTGCAGGGAAATTAGCTTTTAAAATGCAGTTGGAAATCCATTTGGGTGATTGATGGGCGATGTGACTAATAAATTTGAGCCGCTTTCGAGGAGGGCCGGCCCTCCACCATCCTTTATGGCTGTCATCATGAGCCGCACGATTGGTAAAGTCGAGCGTGTCGGAAGCTAATTCCAGTGAGTGATTGCCATTCAGATGAAACGCCTATCAGGATCCACTCTTTAATGTGAAGACCAGCAAGAATATAGTCTTTCCTTTTAAAAATCTAAAACAATTAAGTAGCCTATTACTGTTTTTATTCTCCAATAAAGACTCCTGGACAACAGCACTAACCGCTAATACTGATATTTATACAACAAGTGCTGATATAACATCAAAGATACTTTTTACTGAACTTGTCCTAAATGGCATATTGTGTACTTATACAGTACTCAACTGTCTAGTTTATGGATTTTATAAGGTTATTTTGTCTTTGCTTCTGCTATGGAAGGAAATATGTGACTGTTGAGTCCAACATATTTTGGAAAAATGCTAGATAAAGCCAGGTGGGAATGAATATAGAGCAGAACAACCGCTCAGCTGGTCCCACCTCTTTGGTATTGTTAATGGTCAGCTGATGCAATCTTTTGCAGATTTTTTGCTTCTTACAAGCCCTTACAAGTCTTTATCCCATTTAAATAACAAAATCATAGTGTTCTTGACGCATAATATAGGCCCCCTAAGTCTGTGTATTAGTGGTGGGATTTGTCAGTGACTTTTTAAATGAAAGTTACATTGTTACTTCAGTAGATGGCAACAAATGATTATCATGAGTGAGTCCATTTGAATCATTCACTCAACCGTTTAAAACAAAGGCTATAGAATAACACAAGACTTGTCACTCGTATTGTTTTGAATGGGGAAAAGTGCATCGGTCAATATGGCCCATCTTCTAAATAAGATCCAATCGCCAATTGGTAAAGTCATTGCTTCACTGCAGCTTCCGTTAGAAGCTCCAGTTCCTACAGAAACAGACGCGCACTTCAACTGCACATGCTCATTAGCTTGATCCAGCCTGAAATTTTACATTTTCTGAGCGTTTAGAACAAAAATTTATGAGACAGTTGTTGTCAGATTTTCATTGGTAATTTCAAATATGAAATTTAATCGTAAGCTTGGCGAACTGTTTTGGAAAATTTGATGTTTCCCCATTCAAAGAGATAGGAGCTGCACTTGCACGCACTTCCATTCAAAGATGGCTACCGAGTGAAATGACTTGTCTTAAAGTGACTTTGGTTAAAAACACTGATTCATCCAGGAATGCACAAGTAGCTATCTGTTAGTGAGTTAGTGAATCGTTCATTCGTCCAATTTATTCTGTATCAGTGAACAAAACTAATTTGTTGGGTTGTTCTGCGACGCAAAACAAGTTGTGTGCTTTTTGTTTTTTCTGCACTAGACGGACATATTTGACTTTTCTGCTCACATCTTTTGCAGCAACTCGCGCATAACAGCATTCTTAAAACATGCCGCTCAAGTTAAAATAAGTACAATTTAAGAAAAAAATATTTTTACTGCCCTGCGTCTGCCATTCTAAAAGGCAAAATTGCTTTCTGTGTGAACTGGCCTTAATTCTTTTGTGAATTACAAACATTAAAATGACACGTAATCAGCATTCCTGCTTGTGTCATAGTGCTTATATATACCTGTTGCTTTTGAAAAGGACTGCTGTAACCGTTTTGATGGGCTTAAATACATTGTTAAAAGTTTACAAAGTATACATCCACAATCTCCCTGTGGAAAGACTCCTCTCTTTTGAGCTGGACCACCCTGGGTGAGGAAACTCACGTCATGGCACTTTTGGCAATGACTAAATCCGGCTCTATATGTTGACCGCAGGGTTTAACGTATCACTGGACCCCCGTCCAATCCTGCGGAAACCACCACCAAAGTAAAAGCATATGCTTTAGGGGAAAGAGAGGGTGAAGAAATGTAAACGGTGTCATCGAGCACCCTTCGGTTTATCGTTCATTGTAATACCGAGTGCTTGTCTAATCCCCTTATTAAGAAGAAAACGAAAATGTTTGGCCTTTCCTCTGAATTGCTGTACACAGCCGACATACTGCTGTCAAACCAAATCAAAATCATCATGTACGCTGAGGGAGGAGAAACTCCTAAATCTTCAAAGCGTGCGTGCTTGGATTTCTCCTGCGGCCGCGCGCTACATTGCCTACTCGCAGGCAGCTTTGGATGTTCTAATCTTAAATGGTAATCGCCTGGTTGCCTCAGTGGGATTTACATTTTTTTTCACGCTGTAATCTTGCATTTACAATGTCATTTACGTGACTCTGGCCCGTACGCCTCTTGACATCTCTGTCTGGCTCTCGAGGTATAAGACTGACAACAGACAAGCCCCAGACACAGCGCTTTGCTTTTCATACCCCGGCGAGTGATGAACTTTTGGCATGCCGCTCATGTATGCAAACAGGCTTTGTTTCCTACACACACACACACACACACACACGTTCTTGATTGATGTTAAACTGAGAACGAGCACTCGTGTTGCTGTCAGAGCTCGGTTAAGTCCCTTGAGCCTCCTGATTTCTTGACATTTGTAGATATAATATTCACGCAACAAGGAGCAGCTTTTGTGATGTGATCCTGCTGTAACACTTTAATCTGTTTAGACTGCCTCAATATTATGGCAGAGTGGAGAGAGGCCCATTCAATTCAATCCATAGCTTGGGGCAAACACCTCGGTAGGATCTGAAGATTATTTTTTTAATGGAATGGCTGCCTGGTGTTGAAGTGAAAATGTTGGCTTCTCTTTTTTAATTTTCTTGTTTTTTTATTTTTCTTTGTGGACAAATAATAAAGTTGTTGTTCTTATTATTGCTATTCCAGAGCTTTTTTCATGTGGATTTAATCATGTGGATGCATTTAATTATTTTTTTAATTCTTAAAGGGATAGTTCACCCAAAAATGTCTTTTTTTAAAATGGAACACATTTTTTATAACCTTCATGCAATCTTCATATAATGACAGTTTATAGTGACTGCAATGATAAAAAGTAAAAAAAATCTTTTGAAAAAAATCCCGAAAGCACTGCATGATAGTTTTGTGTAAAGTAGCGTTGTTATTTACTGATAACTAAATCTTCCCCTCCATTGCAGTTCTTAAAGTTGGCATGAAACGGAAATTCATCTATTTTCTAAATGTACTTTATTGTGGATGATTCATTCATTTTTTTTTAATTTGACCTTGTAATTTTTTTTCAAAATGTCATAACTCGATCATCCGATGAAACAACAGACATTTGAGGCATTCAGATCTTCCTCAGTCCAATCTACAAACGATTGAAACCCTCCAACCTTTTTTTCTTTTTTGATAAAGATCTGTCGCTATACTTTCATTACATTGCATTGCACAATAAGCATTTTTAAACTATTGTGGCTTAGTTATGTATGACGTCAGAAACAATGGCGTTGGTTTGGTTTCTCAATGACATGAAAGTTTCAATGAAAATATCATTATATCCTATATTTCATCTACAAATTTTGCACAAATCAATTCATTTTTTAGGTACAATATTGTATCAGAGAGTTCTTTAGTCTCTCTTTGTAAGATAGAACATAGACTAATTACTCAAGTTATATTTTATGATGGGAATTAGTATATGGCTCAAAGTGGATGGTGCATTTCCCCATGAGTAGCTGGTAATGAAGATAAACCACATGTGGAATTTTGTGATTGTCCCATACCATGCTGTCATCTATCCCCCAATTACACCAATCATCACTCTCTAAATCCTCTTTGGAGTAAATTAGCTGCAGTATTATTCGGTGCTGGCCTGCTTTTCCCTTCTGTGCTTTTTCCTTTCCCTTTCTCTCACACACCGTTCTAAAGCCTTTGAAACATCTCCAGCCCGAGCGTTCTGCACTTAGTAACCTGATGCTGGTCCCTGCCCTTAATGGTTTGCATTAGCTGCAAGCAATAAAATTAGCCCAGGTCCCTGCTAATGTTGGAATAATCATTTACAAAGATGGTTACCACATGCTGTAGCTGTTTCCCTCTCATTCCCCACGCTCCCCTTTTTTCTCGGCCTCTCATTTCTTCTTTTATACGGCCTCTAATTCGCTGTTATTAATAATGAATAAAAACGCAATTTTCTGCAGCTTGCTCCAGGGCCCTGGGAATCATTTCAATGAATATTTCAGCACGTTATTTTAATCACAGCTGCACATATGCAGAGGGAGGGGGTCTGTGTTTTATTGGCCTGGGGTGTGGCTATGGTGAGACCCCAGCATCATTAAAACCCCTCTCCGGCTGCATAGAGGGTCCTACCTCTGATTTACAAGACTTGTTAAAAAACACAGTAAAAAGGAGGCAAGCTGCGCCATTTATACTTGTAATTTGATACAGTATTTGTTAATGGGGCTTGCTGTTATTTATTTGTGTGCTGGATAGCCACGGCTGCTGTTTTATGCCCGAGGGGTTCTCGTGGAAAAGCGTGTCTGGGTTTCTGGAGCTTTAATGAACTTCATGAATTAGCTATGTTTTACCAGATATCGTTTTGATTCTCCCTCATGTGGAATGCCTTTGGTTTGGGTGCCCTCCAAAATGCAATTCTCCATAGCGTTGTATGTAGAATATTACACTACTATATAAATGGAAGTGCTTTCCTGTGTGTGTGTGTGTGTGTGTGTGTGTGTGTGTGTGTGTGTGTGTGTGTGTGTGTGTGTGTGTGTGTGTGTGTGTGTGTGTGTGTGTGTGTGTGTGTGTGTGTGTGTGTGTGCTTGTTTTTGTGATATATGAGGACACAAATGTGCATAATGACATGGGTATTACACTGGTATTACAACTTACACGTGAAATATGAGGACTTTGCATGCGTCCTCATATTTCAAACAGCTTAAAAAACATAAAAAACAATGTTTTTTTTAAAATGTTAAAATCCAGCATGTCTCCTGTAAGGGGTAGGTTTAGGGACAGGGGCAGTGTAGGGGGATAGAATATATAGTTTGTCCAGTATAAAAACCATTACGCCTATGGAATGTCCTCATAAGTCACAAAAACAAACGTGTGTGTGTGTGTGTGTGTGTGTGTGTGTGTGTGTGTGTGTGTGTGTGTGGTGTGTGTGTGTGTGTGTGTGTGTGTGTGTGTGTGTGTGTGTGTGTGTGTGTGTGTGTGTGTGTGTGTGTGTGTGTGTGTGTGTGTGTGTGTGTGTGTTTTTTTGCCCATTTTTGCAACATAAAAAAATCATGCTTTGCTAATTATAAAATATATTTACAAATTATAAAATAAATAGTCAGAATTATGACATATAGTGGTCAAAATGTTGACATAATTTGGAACTAAATTTTGACTTTTAATCTCATAATAATTACTTATTATTTCATAATTTCACCCTTTTGTTGACTTAATTTGTTGACCATAATTTAAACTTTTGTCAGTTTTGATCTTAAAAGTGCATATATGAATTAGTATGTCATAATTCTGACATTTTATCTCATAATTATGACTTAGTAGTTAATAATTTGCCTTTATTGTTTACCAATTTACCAAAGCATGCTGTTTTCAAATGTGATGGAAATGGTTTCAATATATGTCTATTTCTATTTACATATTGTATATTGTGTATATATATATATATATATATATATATATATATATATATATATATATATATATATATATATATATATATGTATATATATATATATATATATAGAGAGAGAGAGAGAGAGAGAGAGAGAGAGAGAGAGAGAGAGAGAGAGAGAGAGAGAGAGAGAGAAAGATATATAGATAGATAGATAGATTTCCAACTTGTTTTTTTTTCTGATTCCTAACAGGAGTTCCTGTCTTTTCCCCTTTTCCAGTCAGCTGCATGACTTCTGGCGTCTGGATTACTGGGAGGATGACCTCCGGAGGAGGCGGAGATTCATCCGAAACCCTTTTGGCTCCACCCATTTGGATATTTCGTGCAAATCACTGGAGGACTACGGTCAGTAATTCTGCCAACAGCCAATCAAAAATGTTGCTGGACTCTGTCAGTCTAGCTCATTATTCCCAAATTGCGTTCATTTCATACAATGACATCATTGTTCACCAAATGGGATACACATATGCGAATTAGAAAACCTCCAATCAACTCTTGGACGCAACTAATATTCTCAGAGCTGAGAAATAGTTCGTTGTCAGCTTTATAGGTTTTATATTTATGGGCCTTGTCAATTGAACATGGCAAGAGGGTTTTATGGCAGGTTTTTATATTCTAACTGCACACATTGTTGAGAGGAAAATTGTGCGCCATGTTTTTTTTTTTTAAAACCGTTTCTGCCTTTTGCACTCAAACATTTTTCCTCATTGACCCGTTTGATCTTGCAGCGTTGCCCACCGCTCGGCTGTCGATTTGGCTCTGTGTCTCGCAACAGAGGCTTTAAAAGAGAAACGGTTCAATACTATTAACCACTGCGGGCGCTTCTCCTCCAGGCATCAAATTGAAGATACGAGGGGGAGTTTATTAACCGAACAAGGGCAGATCTATTGATTTTTAAGTACAATGAGGCGACTTCTCTCCTGTGCTCAGAATAGTCACTGTAACTATTTCCATTACACTTGGGTAAACCTACTAGGGGCAAAGGCAAGTGAAATAGGCCCATTTATTTAAAATAATATACACCAGTGAACCCTTGATATTAGCTCATATAGAGGCATATGGGAGTGTTATTTGACAGCATGTTTTGTAACAATGTTGCTAATGAACACCTGGGGTGCTAATGGATTGCATTTTTTAATGTAATGAAAATTACACTCTTTGATTATAGACATTACATCTAGATTTTGCTCTAAACGTCACATATTAACCAGTGGTTTAATCAATTTTGGTGTACATATGTCATTTTAAAGTGTGTTCTGTGACTTGTTATGCAGTAATATTGTGTCTATCTACATGTCTGGCCTTTTGTGGCCAACTGTTTTGAGGCCATGTCAGATGGTGTGTGTGTCAGAGCCAGAACACACACATGCACACTGGTACATACACATGCCAGCTGTTCCTTGACCTGCAGGTGGCCCCTGCTCATGTCACAGCAGACATTTTTTCCCCACCAATTCATTTTGCCACCGTATCTAAATTCACACTGTCTTTCAAACATATTACACAGCATATCTCATGCATTTCTTTAGAAGCTCACACCACTGCAGTATTCCTCTGGCCCGGCTCCCTTTTCTGCCTGTCCTCGGTAAGTTGTCAGTGCGTCTCTGTGGACCCACGGTCTAGTGTCTGGGGCCGCTGTGATTGAGGACTTGTTGAGGTCCCCAGGCTTCTCCCAGTCTTTAATGAGTGGAATAATGCATACGATTGTCATGTGAAAGGGATTGCCTGTAGTCAGATGTTGCCCCCACAATGCCATAGAGAGAGACTGAGGGAGAGAAAAGAGAGGCTTATCTAGATGGGTTTTATACAAAAGGAAAGACAATTTTCTTAAACCAGCACAGTTATGCTTTTATTTTATATAAATTATGTTTATTAAATAATATTAATTTGAATAATCTGAATTTGATTATATTAATTTAGTCCGTTGCATCTAACAGCACTCATATTTATAATAAGATCCCTTAAAGGTCGAGTAGGCAATTTTTGGAAAAGCTAGCAATAGCAAGTTAGCTTTGAAAGCATAAGATCCCACCCTCCATCCAGAGCATCTACAAAGCCACGCCTCCTTCAAAACACATGAACGTGTACAACAGAGACAGCATTAAACTACCTCATGTCTCAAAGAACATAACATTACAATAATAATGAGCATAAACCATTTACAGAGCACTGACCTGTACCACTTGACTGCTGCAGTTTCATTGATCGCGTTGGCATTGAAACACATAAATTCGAAACATGAACCGCTCTGAGTATAACGTCACGGGTTTCCATCTCTTCCAAATTACAGTAGTTACTGTATGGTGTGAACGTAGCATTAGCTCGTTGTTTTGGTTCAGGAAGACCTGTAAAAGGCGGCTACTGTTTCAGTTGTGGTGCTCGGTGACTGACGTCTGTCTAATTCTTTATTGCATGAAATGCGCTGATGATGCGTTTTGCTGAACTGGCAGTAGTGGAGGTTTACAGCTGCTTTTGTGACCAGGGGTTGAGGTATGTTGAGTTAACATAGGTGATTTAAATGAATAAACTGTTAAGAGCGCATATAAGTTTCCATTATTTTTGCCAGAAACCAAAGAGATTGAAAAATGACTGTTCTCAAATGTCAGAACACTGGCAGTTGACAGCAGTCACTGCATATGGGGCTTGTTTTTATTCACAATGACATATTTGTATAGCGCTTGTCCATGTTAGAACATACACTGTGTTTTAGCAATATTTCAAATTTCCTCTTGTGCGAAATGAAATGGGTGGACATGAAATATTTCTCGGGTTCATTCGAAAAATATTCTAACTACCCTAGAAACAACATCATTATATTTGATTCATGGTAATTTAATGTATTTTCTGTGGATGTAATACAATCTTCAATCACTGAAAATAGAAGAACAGGCTGAATTTAATGAGACCTCAAACGGCTGACCATGTTGTATAAGCATTTGATAAACTGTACTGCTCTGTGCCTCATTCCCAGGTACCTTTGCATATGTTTGTGGGAAACTTTGCTTTAAAACAGCTCAGTTTAGCCTATTAGACTTGCTGACAAAATAGTGAGTGTTTCATGTAGTATATACAATAGTGAGTGACTTTGATACCTTCCCCCTTATTCACGAGCGGCTGAGTATATTGTTAGCTGATTGGAATTGGGCAAGCATGAAATGGAAGTCAGGTTAATATTGATCCTGCTCTTTAACAGCCTGTTCTACCTCGGGGTGTCCTTGCAGTCTCATTTTCAGGTGAGCAGCTCTGCCTGACCCATTGAACCGCTTTGGACAGAGATCTTTATAGCTTGTTATAAGATAAAGAGTAAAAGAGAGCCAGAGGAAAGGTGGAAGTAAGGGGGTGTGATGATTCAATGCAAGTTAAGTTTAATCGACAACTCTTAATGTTGTTTACCACAAAAAATAAATATCGACTTGTGCCTCTTTTGATTATGAAAAGCAAAACTGTAGGTTACTGTGAGAAGCGTAGAATGGAAGTGAATGAGGCCAATTTGTAAATGGTAAAATACTCACTGTTTCAAGACATAAACAATATGCATTTTAACTTGATTTTAGTGTGGGAAAAAATCGCTTGTTAACCTTTTTTTGTGTAGTTATTTACAATAATAATAATATTTAAATCTATAATAATATGGAAAAGTTTTAGGATCCCTGCAGGCCCTTAAAAAGCCTTAAATTCAGTCTTATCAAATTTGAGGTCATAAAAAGTCTTAAATATAATAAATGGTGTAAAAAACAAAGACGGGAAAACAGGAATCACGATACGACCTACTGTGATAATTAAGTCTTCAATTTAAAAACTCTGCAGATTGCCTGATTTAAAAGAGAAAAAAACAAATAAAGGACGAAGTGATTTTTTTTTGTGTGTGTGTATACCACATATATGCCACTGTCGATTGAGCTTATGTTGTATTGAACCTGTCATTTTTCTTTAATTAGCATGTGAAAGCCTAATCAAATTAGCCCAAATATTTAAATGCACAGGCGTTCTAAATTCTGCACACAGATTTCATGTGGGCCTCCTAATCAGCCATATGGGTCTGTATGTGTGATACAAAATGCTTCTCATATGAGTAAAACTATAACAAAAACTTTGCATGGGTCTCCTGTTTCACTTTACGCAGTTGGGTTTCTTTTTCCAGAGCTGACTGCAGAATTCCTGGCGTTTGATCGACGAGCGCTGCAAGCCCACTTTGCCACATTGTTTGTGCGTGAATGCACTTATGGCACATGTGCAACATTTTGTTTGAGTTATTATATATCATTCAACTGCAGAGACATACATCTACATGTCCCACGACCCCTTTTTCCGTGATCGTACATTGTGTGTTTTTACAAAATACACAATGCATCTCATCTGTCAATCCCAGAATGGAAATATAGGTGTATGTATATATTTTTTCTCAAATTTTTGGGATCATTCTTTAATGGCTACAAGTGGGCATGACTCAAGTGGGGCAATAAAAGTGCAAAGCCAATATTTCACAGCTCTAGCCATACATAAAACATAGTCTGAGCAACATATTTGAAGCCTTTTAGTTGGGCTGACAAAATTGAACCGTAAAACTATCAAGCACTTAAATATTTCCACCTTGAGAGCTTCTCTCACAAACTGTAAAATTCCTTTTGCCACAAGCTATGCGCAAGTGTTTTCCTTTGATGTGACTTTTGAAAGAAAAGAATCAAGTAAAGAAATCAGGGTGTTGAAGAAGTCACATAGTGATGGAATGACAGAATTGAATTGCAAAGTAGTCTTTTTTTCCGTTCCTTTTTCGAAGCCTTCAAAACCCCAAGCTACTCACTTCTCCTTGGCGTTTATCAAGTAACAGTTTTCCGCCAATGAAGGATCTATTTCGAGCCCACTTCAAATGTTTGGTTTTCATCATATCATGCTAGTCATTGGATATAAGTTAAGAGCTACATCTACTTCAGCGCATTTTGATTTGTTTGTTATTCTACACATATGTCAGTCAGTCAATGACAATTCCCCGTCCCCCAGCTGTATGGATCAGATCCAAGCTTTTAGCGAAGAACATCATTCAAGTCCTACAACGACTGGCAGGCCAGCCATCACCTGGTCTTTCTCAACCCTGCTGCGTCATGCCAAATTTGTGCCCTGGGTAACATAAACCCTCTGATGGCAGAGCGGGTAAGCCGTGCTGGGCTTGAATAGCCTCACTGTTGGCCGTGATGGCTCACAGGAGTCCAGTGAGCGGGCTTCAGGGGTGCCGATAAACGAGGTGGTTGACAATACAAGCGAGGGGTTCTTTTGAGTCACTGGGGAGGTCTGAGTTGTAGCGATCTCGAGTTCCCATCAAGTCTCATTCCTAAGACTGACAAATGATCGTCTCTGTTACTAGAGAGCTCTTATATGTGACCATGCAGGCTTTCTATCAAAGGCTTGCCATTCAAGAGAAAAAACAGGAAGCTTCTGTACCGGTGTCATTGCTCAAAATAGCAACATGCATCACTGTATTCCAGAACCTAGTGAGCTGCTTTCGTAAGCAGCATTCATGGCACTCCCAACCAAAAGGTAGGGACATAGTTATACAGTAGTTTCCTAAGGCTTCCCATAGCTCCAAAGGTAAATTGACTTTTTGTGGCAGCACTGCACGTATTCCTCAGACAGAATACACTATAGTGTTCGATGGAGAAAAAAGTCCAATATGGCGGATTTTAGAGAGAATCATGTTACCCAACATTATTGTGTTCTACATATGTTTTTAGAGAACCCCAGTTGTTGTATGAGTTGTTACCTATGTAGAGTGCACAATAAAGTTGGATAAGGTTCAATGTAAATGCGAAACAAATGATTATAATTCACCCACAATCTGAACAACCTGTATGACTTTCTTGCTGACCGCAGAAGATATTTTGAAGAATGTTTCAACTGTTTTTTTCCCCATACAATGAACGTCAATGGTTTTTGAACCTCAGTGACTTTGAAACATAGATGTGAGTAAATGATGATTTTTGTCAGCTACTGTAGTCGGGTATCTGCAAGATGGAGGAGAAAGTAGAATTATCTGTGGAGATTAAGTTTTGCGTGAATGACAATTAATTGTAAACCCTTATCTAATGTTTGTGCTGCTGGCATAGATAGATGACAATAAAGAGCAATCGTTGATTAACGTCAATCTTTAATGTGATGCGTTACGCAGTGGTGCAATTAATATACAACATTTTTCCCACCAGAATGTTCATTATAAGTGACATAAAACTGATTCGGTGTCAACATGCAATGCTATATTAGCGCCAATGGGGCTACCAGAACTAGAAACTTCTACAAGTTATCAACAAATGACGAAATGCATTGACCAGGTCTTTATTTATGTACAGATTTTGTTTGCTTTCCTTTTTGTGGCCGCCTTGTGTAAAACATCCTAAAGCTAAATACTTTTTTTTTTACTCCCGAACTCTCTCCATTTGCCCAGGATAATTTTCTTGTCAAAACCCGCCTGGTTTATTTTGTCTGCGTTGCACCGAGGTCCTAAGCTTTATCTTGCCAGTCAAGACTGAAGCTCAGCCCCATCAGCTCTCCCTGCTTTAATGCAGGCGTAATGACGGTTTACAGAATTACGGTCTTAAGTTTCCCTCCGTCTGCTTTGATCCATGACCGCTCGCTGGCTCTGTGCCTCTAAATGTTACACGCTCCCTATTTCCGAAAAGCGGTCCCACTTCTTCCTTGGCTCTGATGAAAGCTCTTGAGATACGAGACTGAGCAGGAAGCCCGCTGTGTTATTTTTTTCCTCTCTCTCCTTCTCTTTTTCTTTCTTCATCTGTGTAGTGGTGTTGACAACATTCGAACGTGACCGCTTTGAGACAAGGTACATGAACCCCACGGGAGTGTAGGGAACATTTTAAACACTGCACTGAAAAGAAACATGTCAGAAGAGTGTCAGCCACTTTCTATTTCTGATAAGCGTTTCTTATTTCCTTTTTTCCCCCACAGAATCTCTCTGTTGTAGAGTCTCAGGCGAATCTGACCTTATACAAGAAAAATCCAGTGTGCAGTGATGTGTGTCAGGCCTGACTGCTATTTTTCTTTCTTGTCTTCAGTAATTAAAGCTGATGAATGAATCTTATTTTGTTCGATACAAAAGTGGTTCCACACTTTTTGCATAATTTTTCTTTTGATAAGGCTGCGTGATGAGCTTTGGTGGTGTCTGCAGTCGCTTAATTGTACTGTCGGTTCAATCTCGTTCTTGTCCGGATATAGAGAGCAGATTGCATTATGCCTAATGGGCTTCGAAGTGTATAACGGTCATAATAATTTATCGCGAGTCTCTTTAAGGGAGAATTAAAGTGTCTTAAGGTTCCGATATACTTCAAGTGAAATCGAAGAACAAATGGTATGACGTCATTTTGAACAATTCAGGCCAAAACTAAGTTCGTTTCAGGAGTTCAAAATGGCTTTCCAAAGTGAACTTTCTGGAAAAGTTTGAACCAGCTGTAAAACACTTTCATACTACCACTGGTTTGTGGCGATTATGTAATAGGTAGGTGTGGTCTGAGGTTCCGCCTTTATTGATGTGGAAATCTTAGGCAGAGGCTCTTTACACTAACTTTGCCCTCTGACGTCTGGTTGGGCCAGACAAAATTCCAGAAGACGCTGTTATCAACAGTACAAATAGTGTAGTGGTAACTGGTAAGGCGCATGGTGGAAAGCTTTGACGCAAATCGTCACGTGTTCGAATCCAGCTTTTGCCGAACTCGCTGTACTCCCTTTTCCCATCACATATCAGATCAGAAAGGCATTTATTTTCAATAATAATTAAGAAAAAATTCAAAAAGTGGAAATAAAGGGTCTAAAGTGTTTAATAAGAAAGTGTTTAGGGTTAGAGGTAGGTGTAGGGTGGGGTCTGTTGTCCCAATAAGGCGGCATCTATTTAATAATTTTAATAAATATAATAATTTACACTGCATGCACTTAAATGCATACCGTGTAATGTACCACAATACTGAGGTGCAATTAGTATCTGCCACTATTTTAAAGTGTAAATAGCATCTAACTACTATTTGCACGAAATCATATCGTTAATTTCTTCTGCTCAGTCCGTCGAGGTCGAACATCTACAAGTAAAAACATGAACACACTGAAGAACACACTACTTTTTACCCCTAAGCAAAGAACGAAAAAGAACTTCGCCTTGAGTATAACGGGGCTTTAAAATCATAAAATGGAAGTTGCAGTTGTCTTTTTTTTATCACTATTCTGATGCATATTTGAATAAAATGGCTTCTCGAACAAGAACAAAATTTAGGGCGAGACTTGAATTTGTCCATTGGGGATTGATTGGTTCGATGGATCATTGTGGTTTGCTATTGGTCGATCTCATGTGAGTGACAGGTTGTCCCGCCCTCGCACCAGTAAACACGTCATCAGAGAAGAGAAGAGATGTGCATGGATAAATCATTTTTATGGTGACTTTAAACTGTGTCTATAACACAATAGAGTGAAACGTGAAGGTTTACCTGTGTTTCCAGTCAGGATTCTGAACTAAAAAGTGTTACACAATTTGACATCGTTGCAGATACTTATGCCAGATATATTTTGTTCCTATAGCAAAATCTGCAGTATTTGTCTTATATTGTGAAAATTCAAGACGTCCCAGATATAATGCGTTAAAAACAAAAGTTGCTACATTGCTTGGCAACCATAATCTATTCATCCATTGTGACTTATTGATTTTCTGTGCTCTCAAATATCTCTAAGATTCATTAAGAGACACAAGAAGCTTGCCAAGAATGCACACAATATTTTTTTAAACACACCTATAATCTAAATATATTAGTGCATGTATCATTTTTAGGTGTGATTCTAAAATGTGCTGATATTGTCTGCTATTGTCTCCTAGCAGACCCCGAGGAAGACGAGGCTCTGAGAGGGAGGAAGGGCTTCCGAGGCCAGACGGTGGTCAGCCAGAGCCCCGAGACAGAGCTGATGCTCGAGGCGGACGATGACGCTGTCAGTCTGCTACAGGAGAAAGAAGTGGACAACTTGGCAGGTGAGTGTCTCTATACATAATACAGAGTCCAATCTGTGTGGCAGAGACTGTTTTTAAGTTAAGTCATACTTCAGCTCCTTGACATGGCACTTTCCTTCAGTCCTTCAATTAAAGGTATGTGTCACATGGGTTCGGATTAATCATTAAATAATAATAAAAAGCATTTTAAACATTATATTAATGAGACTACGTACCTGTAGGTTTAGCCTACCTGTACAGAGAGCTCCTGCCGTGAGCACTTCATCTATAATGTCTGAATTAATTCCACATTTGGTAGCATGTGTTTATTTATATATAGCTTAAGCGTGGCATTTTGGCAGAATGACAGAATTCGACACAGAACAGATATATAAATATATCTTACTTGTCAATCTAGATGCAGACCAGTGTAGTTAGTGTGGTTACTTTGCTTTAGGACTGTGTTTATGTTTTTCTGGCAGTGCGTAGGGTTAAGTATTGCTCTGGACAGTGTTACTTTTTTATGCTGAATGTTTATGTATTTATGTTTTAAAGACTATAGTATAACATTATTTTAAATATGTCTTTCTCTTCTTTTTTTGTTCTTCTCACAGCAAGTTTCGCTCCCCGGGTTTTTATTTCCAGAGGCAGGTTTGACTATTTGAAGAGAGATTAACCCTTCAAAAACCAATAATAATACTTTTAACAAACTTTTACTACTTTTAGAATTAAATCAAATATGAATCTAACTAACAACCAGGAGTTAATCAAGATCAATATAGATGAGTTAATTATTTTACCTTTCCAAAAATTTCAACTGCTGTTAATGGCAGTTATCAAATCAAACATTATAATCTTTGAAAGATCATGAATCTGATGATTTTTCCTTCATAACTAAATCTCATCACTTTTTTTTAAAGAGGAATCATTTAATAAATAAAATCACTTAAATTTACATTATGCTGCAATATGATAACAGAATTACTACTGACTACTTAGTGTTAGTTGTACTATGCTAACATAGTACATTTTTATCAGCTCTATGTCGGAAGATGTTAGATGTGATATATGTATTCTGAATGTGCAACAGACATGTTATTAATAATACCCAGAATAATCAATGCCTCGACTCGCTCCGCAGACCTTCATTAGTCAATGAAGGTTAAAAATGAGCGGTGAGATATTTATGCATCTGTAGAAATAATCCAATGCTCTAATTTATTTATTTTTGTATTATTTATGTTCTTACCTATATGAAGTGTTCTATGTAATGCTCAGTCCTCTATGCGAGCATAGCTGATTTTGTATATTAAAGCTCCCAGCACACAACCTGTCAAAACTCATTCACACTATCTGAGAAGTTCTGTAGACCATTATATAGTAATCTATTTTGTTTTTGACTCTGTAAGATTACATTTATTATCTAAATTAGGATTGCCTCAATTACCTCTAATATTTTCCCACTGATGTCAGCCAATTGGCTTTAAAGGAATGCAGACTGGTGTGTTGCTGCTGTTCTTTTTCTTCCATCTATGTTCAAAGTAATTTTACTGGAATGCTATCAATCATAGATCCTGGCACAGCTTATAAATTCCTGATATTTTAAATAAGCACAATCATAACTAATATAAAGCATCAAATGCACTGATTGTGTATTTCCAGCATTAAAAAATAGATGCTGCAGTACTTTTCAGTACTGGTTATTTTAAAGGCAACTTTTAGTAAATGTATGAAAAAAATCAGCATACACAAAAATATTGTTTAACTTCAAGTACTCTTTCCATCAATAAAAATGCAATAAAAATGTATTATTATGATTCATGGCAGTAGGTTTATGGTGTGACCTCTTTTAATTGATACTAATTGTATCTGCTCCACATTTAGTTTAAAAACGTATATTTATGTTGTCTATATTGGGTGTTTTGTTTTAGTTCTGTTATCTGAATTGTGTATCTTCACCACAGGGGGAGCTGTGCTATCTTTGTCAGCATGCTGTGTTGTGTGGTGTGTGTGTGTGTGTGTGTGTGTGTGTGTGTGTGTGTGTGTGTGGTGTGTGTGTGTGTGTGTGTGTGTGTGTGTGTGTGTGTGTGTGTGTGTGTGTGTGTGTGTGTGTGTGTGTGTGTGTGTGTGTGTGTGTGTGTGTGTGTGTGTGTGTGTGTGTGTGTGTGTGTGTGTGTGTGTGTGTGTGTGTGCTGTTTCTATTTTGTGTAGGCCTACAGTAGGCTATTGCTAGTGCTAATGAGATCAGTGTAAACAACAGGCCAATCAACAACAGCCTTCTCACAGCCAATGGGAGGGGCTCTGTTTGCTTGCAGCCAATCAGAATACAGGAGCTGTCATGACTGTATTTACACCCACAACTAATCATAGACAGAATAGGTGTGATGTTAGAGATATGGTACTGATTTTTTTTCTTTCACATACACTCTGTTTCTCATGCTTATTCACATTGCCTTTCACGCCAAATTGCGCATGTTAATTAAATGGATGGAAGCTGTTTTTAAAATAATTAAAATTGTTTAATAAATGATTATTATATATATTTTATTAAAATTAGATTATATAATACAAGATTATATATAAATAAAGATTTTTTGTTGTTAAAGACCCATAATATATCACATGTTCTGCATCAGTTAATGTTTAGCCTAATATTTATACGTTGAACTCTGATCAAACAAATATTTGTTCTCATTTTTTATATTCATATTGGGCCCCTGTAGTGACAGAGAGATAGAGAAAACAATCATGTTTTTCCCAGCAAGCCTTTGTCTCGCCACAGTGACATCACAGTCGATAGCGCGAGGCAGCCTGTTTAGCAGCTGACGTCAGGACACAGCGCGCGCGGCCCGGCCTCATGCAGCTCAGATTTGCTGAGTACAACTGCACCTGTTTCATTCCAACATGATAATCTGATAATCCTCACTTGTACTCTCAAATCAACACTACATCACTACACACAAAATTACAAATGTTTTAACAGATAATAGCTATTATTATTATTTGTGTGCATAGTGCAGTGTACTATATAGTATAGTATAGTGTATAGTATAGTATAGTATAGTATAGTATAGTATAGTATAGTATAGTATAGTAGTATATCCTAGTAGTAGGCAGACCTATATTATAGTGCTATAAAATTGTCCTTTATACGAAACATGGGCCTAAATGTTGTTCATATGGATTTTCAATAATCAAGAAACGGGCCAGTCCAAGCGGCAGATGAGATCACGTGTGAAACCTGATCGCTCTGATTCTGTAATACGAAAGTTTTTGCTTCATCCCCATTTTTTAAAGGTCCCGGGAGGCTTTAGATCTAATCCCCTCTGCGCATTGGATTAATGCTGTATTGTGTCTGGATTCACAAGTGTCCCCCGTAGCCTCTTTTTCTATTAAACGTGTTGGAGGGACTTGATTAGGATTAAATGGACACAGGTGAACCGATATAAGCTTTTCAAATAATTTGCAATCACAAAGAAAAAATATATAATTATTCGTTCAACATAATTTATCTAAAGATAGATTTAATGCTTATTTTATTTTTTATTTTTGTTTTCGAGTTGGTATTAATAGATGTTGAGTTGGACTTGTGGTTTCAACCAGGTATTAATTTCCTCTAAAAACCTACCCAAAAAGCAGTAGGCAATTTATTTTTTCATTTAGGTAAAAATTTCGTGTCGTATGCTGTTGTAGCTAAACCATAAAGAAGACTTTTCGCTTATTTATTTTTAGTCAGTATACTTTTGCTTTGTATGTTGTGCTGTTGTATGACCTTATTTTCATGCATTTCAAATTGCAACATTTGGGAAGTGAAATGGCGAATGTTCTAGCTGGTACAAAAGCAGGCAGAGTGGCTTGGGTTTCTACGAGCGGTCAGGGAGAGCAGTGAAGGAGAGCTCTGGGAATTGAAACCCAAATCCACTTGTAATCTTGCAACAGTATCGAGCATAATTGGCCGAGGAGAGCAGATTAAGATTGATGAGACGTTAAAGTGGCTCTTTGGAGTTCAGGGGATCGATAAATATCCCAATTTCAAGAGCCTCTCCTCACATCCAGGACAGACCCGTGGGCTGCTACAACTATAGCCTAATAAAAGACAGAGGACTGGTCAAAGCGAAAAATATAAAAAGCGAGCCCGCGCGCGCTCGCGCGCACACACACACACACACATACTTGGGATTAGATAGCCATTTTACCGGAGGTCACAACATCTGTAAATATTTTAATAATGTTTGTAAAGTCAATTTTACAGGTTTCATAAAATCACAAAATGAAATCACAACGACTGATTTGATTAGGAAGCGCGCAAATGCGTATCACTCACATAGGATTTGTTTTGTCGCAAAATAACGAAGGAATGTGACTGTGAAATGATTGCTGTTGGGTTTCATAAGAAAGCTCACCTATTCAAATATTAAACTGATATAATGCCATATGACCAATCCCTCAATTTGGAAGTCTAATCGTGTAAATTCCTGAAACGATTCTCTTCAACGATTCATATGTAGGATATTTTCCTTTTTCATTTCAATTTCCATGCGTAGTTTGTGTAAAACTCTGCACCATATTTATCTTGTAATTAGGCTACTATAAAACAATTATTTTGATGTAAATCGAGATTATTTTGAATAGCCTATAGGCACTATAGCCTACCTTTTTTTTCGCACGACATGCATGATGAAGATCGATAGACCTAGCTCGACAAAGTCTACAAAACCTTCGAAATGGCAGAAATGGGAAAAATATTGCAAACTCATTCTGAAGAGGTGACAGTACACAAATTGTTTAGAATACGTTTTGCAGCCATAACTATCAGTTACTAACTTGCATTAGGCCTGCGTATCGCTTGTTGATGACTGACTGGCGATACATATCCTGGTATAGCCTATTGGTATTTTCCCCTGTGAAAAATAAAAATATATTTCCTTGTTATAGGCCCTGTTGTCTTGAGCACCCCGGCCCAGCTTATTGCCCCGGTCACTGAAGCCCGAGGGACTCTCTCTATCACAACCACGGAAATCTATTTTGAAGTGGACGAAGATGACCCAGCCTTCAGACGCATTGATGGCAAAGTAGGTTGAATTTATATTGCGCATTTGTAACAGTGTGCACAAATACCAAGCAGAATTGCACTCCTAATGACATGGAACAAAATCAAATAGCTACTAAAGTGTTTCATTATTTTAGCACTTTATAAAAACCGTCAATTTAATAACGTTAAAATATGTCTTTCTGAATCGAGGCCCATGCCTCGAATGTCCCTTTTTTTGTGTGTTTTTCCCTTGACGTGCCTGGTAAAATGTGATTTAAAGTGATAGTTAATGTAGTACAACAGCCTATGTCAAATTAACCAAAACGTATGCGTTTAAAACTCGCGAATCGGCAATCTTTCGTTTTGTCATGAATAACACGGAATAACATTGAGTGAAGGAAATATAATCAACAAACAAATTGTAGGTTGAAAAATAAAAACAATTTGAACATATTTAAAAGAAGGGGTGCAATTTACATGTGCAGAACTGTCATGAGAGAATTATATCGTTAAGCCACACATTTCTGACCTGTCTGTGCAATCCATATTTCAGTTCATCTGTGTCCTTCCCTCAACAGCCACTGGTCACATTGAAGAATCTTTCTTATTTTCCTGTTTTGTGTATTCCGCTTTTTTTTTATTTTGTAAAAATCAGGCTACATCGTGTAGCCTAATTTTCACGCCGAAGAGGCTTAAAAATCCCCCCAAAAATCGTGCCTATATTACACTGCAATATTTATGTAGCATGAATCATTATTTGGACACAAATATTAATTTGCTTTTATTAAATCTTTAAATAAACTCAGAGACAGATATAAAAAAAATCAAATCACAAAATGTTATATTCCAGTGTATTTCAAGTGCATTATTTTCAGGTATATTTTTTTCATATATATATTCTCAATTTCAGCCTTTTATCATGTAAGCAAGGTACAAACAAAAATGGTCGAATATACTTTAAATAAGAATTCAAGTATGCGAATGGAATGTTTAAGAAATAGTACCATCAAAATGTAAACTTTAGAAATTTGCCATTGACAATAGATTAAATTGTGGATGCATGTTTTTCTTCTTTCTCTCTTCAGAAATAATCCAGGCGAATGTTAAAACATGTGAAATTATACTTCTATTTACGTGTCACAGAACAACAATCACAACTGCAGACCACCGGATTCACAATCTACAAATGTGTCTATTTACAGTATAAAATGTACAGGTTCTCTGTCACGTACAGCTTTGTTTCGAACGCTTTTAGGTAAAATAGGTTGTTGGGCAAGGTTCGTAAAAAGAAAAGAAAGAAACAGTAATACTGACAGGTAGCTATATTCATTTTGATTGTTGATACAATGTGCTCCCTCCTTATGACACATTCGTGTCATGTGAAGTATTTTTAAACGGAGCTCTCTAAAATATTTGATTTTTTTTACAACAAAAACAACAGTGACCATTTTGTGGAAGAGTTCCTGATTAGCGTCTAGGCCTCAGAACTTTGATCAGTCAGGCCTTCTATTCATAAACATGCCGTTTATTTTTATTTTTACCTCAGAGTTTCTCCAGGCTTTTAGGGTTGGTTAGAATTTCTCTAGCCAGTCGCCAAGTCTGTTTGGCAGCGTTTTCAAGGCCCGAATGTGGCTTCCCTTGGAAAAGGTCTAGGTTTGGCAGAAAATAATGGGGGCATCTCCTGCACTGCAAACACGAAATGAGCTGCAATAAAATCCCGTTCAGTCGATCCCCGAGGCAGTTCTCGTCCCAGTCCGACTCGCGCGGGTGTTTCTCGCACTCGTAAGACACAAGAGTTTTCATGTGGTAGTTGTTGAGAGGCTGCCCGGGTAGCTCAAGGTGCCGGTCGCGCAGCGTCTTGAGCAGCGACAGGCATTTCTTCCTGCACCCTCCCAGGAGCAGTCGGTTCTCCGCTTCGGCGAACTGCAACACCCAGGCATCACTCTCCGCCGAGCTCTGCTTCCCGTTCAACGAGTAACACTCCTTCGATAAGAGATTGAACCCCTCGGCTTTGACTTCAGCCACCCTGTTCGGGCCAGGCCACGGGATATGCGGCAGCGGCCAGTGGGCAGCGCTTCGCGGCCAGATGCCGGTGCACTTGAACGCGGGGGTGATCTGAACCACATATCTGTCTCTGATGCGTAATTTCACCTCGCTGGTGTCCGCGACCATTTTAACCACGTCCCTATAGCTGCACTTATCCACCGCCTGTGCCACGAGCGTCTGGAACCTGGAGCGGATCTTGCGCGCGGACAGGTATCCCGAAGCCGTGATGAACTCGACCCAGAGGGACATGCTTCTCTTCCGCCCGTCGCTTAGCTTGAGCACGGCGCAGCCCGGCAGAGAGCCGTCGTCCACGAAGTTGAAGACCCCCATCTGGTTCAGATAGAGGACCACCTCGAATTCAGTAGGGGAGATGACCTCGAGCCCCTCGAAACGGTTATCCATTTCGTTTAAGGAGCTGATAAAGCGGGGCTCCTGGACCTCCACCTCCTTCAGGACATCCGAGACCACCTTGCACACCTCCCGGATGGTCTTGGAGATGGCCGCTTTCCGAGACTGGCATTTCTCGTTGTAGTATTTATTGAGATGATACACCAGCTTGGCCTGGGCGGCGATCATATTTGGACAGAGATCCGGGTTGTACACCGGAGTCTCGCAGTAACCCGAGGGATCCAACGCGGCTGTTTGTACAGGAGCCAATTTTAGAGAAGAAGTAGACTATTTAGAGGGGAAAACCGGGATTTTGAAATAAATAAATAAAATACCTTTTTTTTTATTTGTGCGTGGAGCACATGCACAAAGTCTGCCAGTTAAATCATCAGCTTCTGTTTTCAATTGCGACCAAAAAAAAAAAGTCAAACCCCTTGGTCTAATTCAGCAATTAAAAGTCCATACGCATGGATCAGTAGTTCAGCAAACCTCTTGAATCCACTTGCGGTGTCTATTCTCTGTTTGCAATAGAGATTGGAAAGTGCAGGGTGCTCTTAAGTGTGTGTCCAAGCGTTGTTGGTTTGTTTAAGACTCCGAACTCACTCCTGTGAAATTATAAAAGGAGGGTTTGAGAGGAGCTCGTCCAATCACGGCCCGAGTCGTCACTGCCTTCAGTTTATTGACGACAAATGAATCCTCCGCTTTTATACACAACCACATCGTCTGGTGGAAACACACCTACACGTTGGAGGGAGAAGATACAGGTTTAATCGTGATATATATACTGGATTTTCCTGCTCTTCTTGTTAGATACAGACTACGTTTTTTAGTCTGTTATTATTTATTTTTCTAGCAGAAATCTTGTAATTTCATATTTCTGTTAATAGAATATTTAGGCTTGGTAATTTTAACTTTCCATTTTCATTATCTCGATTAGCCTACAATTTGTCGAAAATATAGATTTGTTAGTTTGTTTTTCTATTTTCACTGAAGAGATGCGTGTACTTTGGCAAAGTTTTTCGTTAATCTGTTAATTTGTTTTTTCTTCTGGTGTTGCAGTATTCACATGATGATATTTTCAGTGTTTAAATGACTACATTTATATTGCTACAATGCGTTCTATCTCTCTTTATATTGCATGCTATTTAAAATTCTTATTGAATAATATATTAATTGAAATATTATTTTTAATATGTTGCTGTGTAGCCTACGTGTGGTAATCGCTATAATGGTTAAGGATTACGCGTACCAAACGCCGGAATCTTTTGTTTTATTTTAAACACTTTGAACATTAATCCGTATTATTCATTTTACTATAGGACAGCAAATAGAGCATTAGGTGCATTTATAGTCGTTGTGTCGCATTACTTGCTTAGTGTAAAATATAAAAACGAGTAGGTTTAGTTTTTGTGAAGTTCATTGATGACATGAAGATAAAGGCCTTTATAAGGGCTTAAATAACATTTCGTTAATGTGTTCTAAACATAGCACATTTAATAGTTTCGCATTTGTGTATAATTAGTTATTTTAATTTCAACTGATTATAAAAAAGTATTGTTTAAAGTTTTACTTTTTTGATTTAAGCATTCCGCAGTGGTGTAGTAAATGTAATAGGAAAAACTTTTGATCTTTTTAATTCGTCTTTCATGACATTTCTTGAATTATTTTAATTAAAACAGATTCTTTATTTCTTCCAGGGACATACAAATAAAAGCCTGATCTTAACGTCTTTTTATTATTGTTTTAAAGTTGACTATAGTGTCGTAGCCTATATTTTTTTCTGTAGTTCAGTCAAATCAGTAGCCTAGTCACGGTTTGTTTTAATTTAATCCTTTTGGAGCGTTATAGGCTATTAAAACCTCAAGCTTTAATAACGTGCACGTATTAACTTAATTTTAACCTTTTATTCCCAATTTTTGTCTCAGCAGATTAAACGTTCAATAATTGATTTGTACACATGTCAGGAAATATTTAACGATCTGAGATAAACATTATTTTTTGTTGTTGTTGTTGTGACTTTTCTAGATATCGTTGCGTGTGATGTAGCCTAAGTTGTGTAGCCTAATATTGTGCGAAATACAGCACTTTTCTCGCGATATTAACAACGAGAACAAGGCAAGATTCATCGTGCCCTTTGCAAACCCAATCATGATGCATCACTGATTATGAGTAAAAAGGCTTCTCTCTCTCTCTCTCTTTTTTTTTTTTTTTAATTAGGAGACACGTTTGAACGTATATTTGAATAAATGTGATGCATGTTGTAGATATAGGCCTATGTCCTATATGCAAGTCTGTTTCAGTACACAGAGCAGATTGTTACAGGTCAGTGTACTGAGGCATCAGGGTCGTTGGCTCCAGCTCTCACTGTAGTCTGCTTGGCACCTTTTGTCTGGAGGATTTTGCCAACCATAATTAATAGAGCTCTGCAGTTTGCAGGCAGCGATCACTCTTATCAGAGTTCTCATTTGCCTCGGTCAGGAACTGAAAGCAAGGTGAATGCTGTTTGGGCCTTTGGCAGGTATATGGCACTTTATTAAAATTTTATATTTTTATTAATAAAACATTTTGTTTATTTAATTAAATTTTAAGAAGAATGTAGCCTTTATCTGATCAATCAATTCATCTGATAGATTCTACTGTACATTCTTTTTTTTAGAATATATTAGGGTTGTTTGACAAATGGGATTGCAAAATACTTTTTTTACTGACACCTTGTTACTCCCAGAAAATCTTTGGTGCTCTCTGTTTAACCCTACTTCTTTCCACTTTTCTCTCTCCTCTCTCTCTCTCTCTCTCCTCTCTCTCTCCTCTCTCTCCTCTCTCTCTCTCTCTCTCTCTCTCTCTCTCTCTCCTCTCTCTCTCTCTCCTCTCTCTCTCTCTCTCTCTCTCTCTCTCTCTCTCTCTCTCTCTCTCTCTCTCTCTCTCTCATGCACACACATTACATGGCAGGCACCCAACCATATCGGATCAGACGGTCTCCCTCCCTTCACTGGTCTATGCTCTGATGTGTTCAGCACTGCTTTTGTATGTCTGAATCAGTTGCTTGTCTATTGTTTGTTTTTGAGTTACAGTAAACAGTAGTACAGTGGTATAGCATCAGACATAATTTCATCTCGGAGTAGCATTGTTAATCTGTTAGCACCATTTAGTCCTCGACTCTCACATTCCTTAGCCTATCTAAAATTAGCCTATTTCAAACATAACAAGTTCGGTTTCATAAAGTATATGCTTTATTGTGTGTGTATCAGTATTTTCATTGCAGCGTTTAATGATAATGCAATACATAAATATTCAGGATCAAGTTCAGGTAGAGTTAGATTTTATAAACACACTTTTCAAATTAACGAGAGCTGTTCAGTTTGTTTGGAAACTTTTATGCTGAATCTTAAATAATTTACATACAAAACCATTCAATACTGTATACTTGACTCAAGCGCTCTGTTAAGTGTGACCTGAAGGCACTTCAAAACCCCCTTGACCTCAGACCCCCTCTCCTCTCACGCTCACCGCATCTCCGCAACATTACAATCTGTGTGTCTTTGTGACCATAACGCACTATTCACAGGCTTGGCTGTGATATATGAGGGTGTGACAACAGTACGGGTGCTATTTCTGACCCGGCGAATAGGATGCCGGATTGTGTAAATCAATACAATGACTATGGCTTCCTCCCCTTTTTGGACGAGCATATGACCCAGGAAACGTTTAGCTCGTTGAAGGCCTCTTTGTTCTGGAGTTTCCTCGCCAATGACTTCTTCATTTTTCTTTCTTTCTCCCTCCCATCTTGTTCTGAAGAGCGATACTCCATGGCAGAATGGTCCTACATTACCATGTTTAACTGAATAGTGTTGTTTTTTGAACAAATGGATAATTTAGGTTAAGGCCTTGCAGGTTTTTCGTCACCATTTAAATTTTCAAAACTGCAATCAACTTAAATAGAACTTAAATTGTGTAGTTTATAGATATGAATAAATGGGTGTTGTAATGGATTATATCAGTATTATGTTTTTAAATAAAATAGATTGTATAGTGTCTTTGATTTTATATGTAAGTACTTTAACTTTTGATTAATTGATTGAAATCACTTGGATATTTTTTTTTTATTATTATTATTTTATAGATATATATATATATTGTAATACTTTTTATTATTATTTATTTTGTTTAGTGGTTTAAATTTTATTTTAATATGTTTCCTGTTTCTTTGATTGCTTATCTTGATGTATAAGAAAAAATACATTTTCTTTGCATCATGCAGTGCATTTAATTATAATCCTGCATTAATAATCCAGCATACTAATTTAAAAGAACGACATCACGAGACAACATTAGATAGCACTTCTTATGTGGCTAGAACATTGTATGCCAATATTAATAGTACC
Organism: Chrosomus eos; assembly: GCA_036326025.1. NCBI lineage: Eukaryota > Metazoa > Chordata > Actinopteri > Cypriniformes > Leuciscidae > Chrosomus > Chrosomus eos. The sequence continues at coordinate 19,843,893 of CM070825.1, forward strand.
AGGAGCGTTATTCACAGATTTGAATATATCAAGAGCTTAAGAGAGTCTTAATTGAAGTTAATAGTCACTTCTTCACACTAATATTAATAATCCTATTATTCAGTGACAAAAGGAGGTCAGCTCAGCTTTATTTCATCATCATTCATGGACAGTGATCCCATCATCATTTTGCGACAGCAAAAGAAAAAAAAAAGAATATCAAAACTGGGTCTGAGCCAAAAGGCGTCGCTAGGTCAAAGCACAGATTATCGAGTGCACTTAATGGAGTGGAGAAGTCAAATATAAATCATATTAAAGGCGCTGCCATTTAAGACAAGCAATATTAGTGTGGAGCTTGGCACTGGTGGGGATTGCATTATACAAGATGGACACTTATTATGACATATCCCTTTCAGCTTCCTGCAAATGGATATCAAAATTGTCATTGAGTTTTCTTCCGAAGCGAATTCAGTTATTCCAGGCAATATGGCCACACTGCAGGGCTCCGAGTTAATTTTCTCTTGCCTATCGGCTGTCAGCCCCCTACCTCTCGTGCTTTGAATGCTCTCCCTCCATTTGTTTTATTTTTCATGTATTAGAAGCCTCCTCCTGGGGGGAAGTTTGGGAGAAGAGGACAAAATCCACTCCGTAAAATGTACATTTGTTTGGTATAGTGGACTATTGGCTAAACATAAACAGTAACCCCCAAATACAAGGGAGAGAGAGGAACATTGGGAAATTAATCAGTTTTTTTAGCCTTGCCATCACCCTTTCTCTCCCCCTGAACAGCAATATGCGTTGTTGCTTGTCAGCTTCTCTGATTAATGGCGTGAATTTATTTGCATAGATTTAGCACTGATTTCATTAGTTTATTCAAAAAAGGACCTTTTGATTTAAATATCCTTTAATCTGAGATCTTACACAGTTTTTTTGAGGTGTGTTCACTTATAAGTGCATGCACAAAATCACATATTATGTATGGCGAATTATAGAGATTTCACCCCAAAATTGTGTTACAGTACATTATGTAATTTACTCCCATGTCATTCCAAACTTGTATGAATTTATGTGGAAAACAAAAGATATTTTGAAAACAAACAAAAAAGATTAGTTGGGGGTCCCATGTTGTTTTGAACCCCACTGATTTTCCTTGTATGGACAAAAACGAAAATAATTGTGCAGGTTTGTAATGACATGAGGGTGAGTAAATGATGGCTGAATTTTCATTTCTTAATCTTAAAACCCTTGTTACAATTTTAACCCTTAAAAGCATGGGTCTTTAGTGACCCAGGACGTCATTCACTACCCTCCTCCTCATTAATTTTTTTAAGTTAGACATCAACCTTCTTAGTACTCAATCAATTTATTATAAACAATATAATAAGAAATAAAATGCCTGTTTTCACATTCATCTTTTGTAAAAATTGTATAGGTTTGCTAAGGACCCAGGTGTGTAACAGTGTAAGTATATTTTTTCTGCACAACAAAAATGTAATCTTTGATGACTGAATAAGTGCAATTCACTTTTATTGCACAATACACTTTTAATACACAATGATGAAGTGGTGTTTCACTCATAGTTATCGCGGGCAAAAAAAAACAAAAGAATAGGAAATATCATCAGCAAAACTTGAAATGGCTCAGTGATTTACTGCAGAGCAAGAACTGAACGCATTCAAACATTAGTGTAACTGTCACTTGATGCTGGATCTGGTAAAGAAGCTGTCAGCGATCAAAATAATGATTTTTCAGATGTTGAAAATTAAATTTTTGATAATATGTTTGAGGTCACGAATATGAGCCAGATGCTTAATGTTCTGGGAAATGAGGACAGTGATGATGGTATAAAAACATCCAACGCATTCTCACCCCAAGGCGTCATCTAACTGACAATTTTGACCATGCTTCAATATTCGACGCTAAAGGTACCCTTTAGCGTCAGTTAGTTGACGCGATCCCAGGGCGTCATCTAACTGACGCTAAGGGTAACGCGTCAGTTAGATGACGCGGGTAGGTTTAGGTCTGGGTAGAAGGGCGTCATCTAACTGACGCTAAGGGTAACGCGTCAGTTAGATGACGCCCTGGGATCGCGTCAACTAACTGACGCTAAAGGGTACCTTTAGCGTCGAATATTGAAGCATGGTCAAACTGATTCCCAAGGCGTCAGTTAGATGACGCCTTGGGGTGAGAATGGGCTGAAACATCTGCTCAAACTTGAACCATTCCAAGCTCCAAAAGTGTGCTTTATTTTATTCTTCTGTAATTGTTACTCTAATATCAGGAGAGTTTTATATTATTGAGACAGGTAGAGATCCATCCGTGTTAGAGGTCTGGGTTGCTGAAGACCTGAATATAATATTGATTGGCGAAACATTCATGCATTTAAGGGTTACGTTTCTATTAACTGTTCAAACTTTTGAAAGTTTCCTGTAAAGCATCAATTTCATTTTGTATTCAGTAAGGAGATCCATTTGTTTTCATCTGTTTGTTTTCAAGTGCCGTACACAAACCCTAAGCTCGGTAAAACACCTTTAACAAGCGGCCGTCACAAGACACCAACCTCTTCAGCTCCCTGTGATTAATCTTAATGTCTTGGAGACATCCCATGTTTAGAGGTTGAGTCCGTAATCATTCGCTCACTGACCCGATGATACTCAACCAGAACATCCTCTCAACAGCCCCGGTGAGGACAATGCCTTGATACATTTCAAATTAATTATACCGCCCTATTCCAAGAAGCACGTGCGCTTGACAGCCGGTTCTGGAGGGGGAAAACAAAGAGAAAGAAAAGGAGAGAAAAAGACTGCATTTTTTTCCCAGGTTGGGGGGCTCGAGTAATGAAATGCTGGTGGTTGAAGCCCATGATGAAATTAGGCCATGTAACCCAAATAAGGGATGAAGGCTTCATAATTGCCAGTCCTTGAGATCTGAGGTGCTGGGTGCCAACTGTCAGAGCTGGGCTAATGATGACAAATGTCTCTCTATGCAGATTGCAAAAAGGGAGGAGAAAAGGTAGAAGGGGGGAAGAAGCCGCCGCAGGAGAGCGAGAATAAACCGAAAGAAAGTGAGCAAACTGCAAAGTAAGACAGGTGCTTTATAGCGAAACGTCTCATGAAGCGGTAAAGACTAGATAGAGCTTTCAAGAGGAGGAGTTTTTTTTATGCTTTAAAGTGTGAGAGAAGTCAAATCCATTAGATAAATCAGTGCAGAACTTGGTACGACAGACATTTAAATTACATTTTTAATCTTTCAACAATAGCATTTCAATGCATGTGTGACCTTGTATTAATGTAGAGTTGCTGCCAAAACAAAATGCTAAAAATACCCAAATCGTTTGAACTTTGGGCTTCATATTTTATTCCTCCTAAATCGCTATCACAAAGAAACTCATAAATGTGTCTGCACTTATAGGTTAGCCATTGAAAAAGCAAGAACCTATAGTGATGCAGTGAGGTCCAGCTTTCCCCAATTTGTTGCATGAATGGCTTTTTGAAAAGGTTCCCTTGCTACAAAGGAAGCCCCCTTTTTTGTTTGCCCTCTCCCCATCTGTGTCATCTGTTGTGAGGGGGGCGGTGTCTGTTCAAGGGAGGGGGCGGGACCAAGGGGGGCTCCCTGGTGACCGGGGCCAGTTGTTTTATGGACTCGACGTAGCGGCGCAGGCAGTTCATAAGTTGCCAGTTCCTTTGTGTAAGACGACAGGCTGACACGTGGGAGGCGACACGGCCATATTGACGTATATCATTTCCATTAATAACGTGGATGAGCCCCCGCCTCGTTTCCGCCTGCTGACTTATACAGAGAATCCCTCCACAATGACACGTAATTGACAATGTAAAATGAAGAGCGGACTGGCTGGACCGGATTTTGATGGTCTTTTATGGAGATGAGGTTTAAGACTTGCCCAATTTATGAAGTATTGGGCAGAAAGTTTGGTGCAGTTTTGATCTGAATCCTATCTTTGATAGTCTTAAAAAACTACTATATTACATTTGAGTCGCCTATGTCAGACTAAACTCTTCAAATCTCTCTGGTAACATAAGCAAGACTCTGTTTTCCATAATGCTGCGACATATGGAGCTAGTGGCTGGTGTTTTATATTACACGCTCATTAACACCACATGAGCTGTTTTGTGACGCTGACACGTAGCCTCGGTGAAGGTTAAAATGATTGATATCCTTACCTCCGCTTTATGTGAAAGTCTGATTTTAGGGCCAAAGGAATTAGGCAGGCTCATTTTATGGTCTGTGGTGCTTTTAAGAACAGGCCATGACAAAATAACTAACCAATTAATTGGTTAGCCTCTTTTACACAAAGCTGGCATCCGTTATTTACATTTTTTGCTATAGCCTACAACAGATTCAAAGGGGCAGATTTGTTGGTTAATCCTCAGAGGATAACTTTGGTAGCCTACATTTCTACATAGCCTACATATTTTAAGTTTATATGTTGATTTTGAAACTTAAAGGATAATTCCGGTATTTAGCACTTTGAGTCTATTTTCTAGTTTGTTTTGGATGAAGTAGAGTGGTGGACAGAAATTTTGACGATGGGTCCTGTCTCGACTTTTTGACTTTATGTCGTGTTTTGTAAAATCGCATGATTTCTGTTGGAGGACTCATTGCAATAACTCGTGCAATAAAACACGTCTGTATTTCGCTACGCTACTTGTTTTGGAACATCAACAAACACCACTAACCACTCGGTGAGTTGCACAGTTTTGAAAACGAACGTTAAGTGTTGTTTTAAGGACATGTTTGTGCATGCCCATAGACAGCCACTCTGAAGCGGTCAGAGGCGATTCTAAAATAGTCAAAAAGTCGAGACAGGACCCATCGTCAAAATTTCTGTCCACCACACTAGTTCATCCAAAACAAACTAGAAAGACTTAAAGTGCTAAATACCGGAATTATCCTTTAACAACCTTTGCAAGCATTTTAGCATTTTTCTGATGCTAATGCTATTTAGCTTTTTTCCATCTGAATCACTGTCAAAGATCACAGACTCAAAAGCTTAATCCATGTATAGTGGCCTCCTGTTCTAGTGTTTTGTTGTATTTTTTGGGTTCCAGCTCTCGACCGGCCTCATTAATGTAGCGGTTGAGGTAGCTGGCTTCCATAATCAAAATTCAGTAGGTGTGTTTCAGCTCCTGCCGAAACTCCTGGAGAGGGCAGAGGGAAGAGCTGACATGCCGCTTCCTGCCTCGAGGGCTCTCACTGCACGCTGGAACAGCCCTCAGGCTAAAAGAGCCATCCTGATGACCACGTGCTCTCTTACCATAAAACATTCAGCAGCCTGGCATTTTATATTCAGATTTTATAAATGGATAAATCAAGTAAAAATGTGCAAATATACGTATATATATTGGCTTATTTATTTTAAAACAATTGCAGTTGCCAATGATAAAAAACACCAACGTTCAAATAACAGTTAAAATTAAATTACAATAATATTTATTATTATTAATAATACATGTGACTTTATTGAATACAATCATCTTTTATCATATTTTCCACTTTCTAGAAGCTAGATGAGAGGCTGCATTTATGTGATGAAAAATACAGTAAAAATAGTAATATTGTTTGTGACATAAAAATATGTTGAAAACTGCTTAATATTTTGATAAATAGGAGGTTCAAAAGAATTAATAGTTTTTTGCATGCGTGTATTTAATTCATCCTTGTGTGTGTGTGTGTGTGTATATATATATATATATACACTCAAACATACAGTACATGGGCAATATACAATAAATGCTCTGACTTTTGCACACCACACTATGCTGAAATTCAAATGATTTTATTATTGTGTCAATTTGTCTGTTGGCGGGGGTGAGTGCGTGCAAAAACAGGCGGAGGTGTTGACACCATCTGACGAACGAGGATTAGCCGTTTACAGAAGCTGTAATATGATAGGTCAAGGGATGGAGGCGCTTCCTCTATGACTCCGGCTTGGCGTAATGAATGATTGGCAGGAGAAGGATGCGCTGCCAGTCGACGGCAGAGGTGCAGGCTTGATGGCTGCCGCAGAGCTCTGTGGATCCCTTGATCACGGTGGGCCGCTCCCCTTTCATCCGTGCCCACAACTCTGCCAGGAAAAGCTGCTTTTCCTTCCCCCTCCTCTCTTTTCCCTTTTTTTATTCCCCCCTAATTTACACATTTAAGGCATTTTTATTTGCTTATTTGCAATTCTCTTTTTATTTAATACTTTTTGGCTAGTGAAACTTCACTCCCACTTCCTCTCTACCTCCCCTCCTCCCCCATCCCTCTCTCTCTGACTCTCTTTCTTTCTCTCTCGTTTGCCTTTGGGCTTGGCATGAACTAATTTCAGGCTCCATAATTGCAGCGTGTTGTACACCTGCCTGCTATTAATTCTCCCCGTCATTCACTCTCTCCTTCTTAATGAGATATTATTGTAATTATTGTTATTATGGTGTTTGGCGTAATTAACGTGATTGATGTTGGTGCTAGGGGAGGGTTTATTTTGGCATTTGAATAGATGAGGGGATACTCCTCGAGCACACAGGACGTGACCAAGGTGCGATGGCTCATTCCTCTAGTCGTTCATAATGGATCCAGTAAAGTTGAAGGGTTATATTCAGGACAGTACTTTCTAAAATGCCATTCGAAGTCTGAACCGAAGTTCTGGTTTGAATGGCGCACCACATGTTGCTGTTTTAAGACTTGACTGGTAAAAGGCCAAACAATGGCCTGTGTGGAGCTTTGTTTCGATACGTCACTTAGACCCTGTGAAATTCAAATTTCCCCATCCTTCGAACGGAGGGCTAAGGGTTTTGCCCGGTCCGATTTTAGTCAACCTGTTGTGTTTGGGGGAACAAAAAAGCTCTCAGTCCGTTTGATCCCAATCCAATTGTTTTGGTATTTTGTGGCTGATAGGAATACAAAAGGATAAAAGGCAGAAGGCCCAGAATCTTTCCTTCCAAGCACTGGCAATCCAATTAGAGGTTTGATAAGGACCATATTAAGGGGGCTTCATGCTAGAAGATTTTGTAGTATTGTGGGGGTTTATATAATACATCACCAAAAAGTGAGCTTAAGTCTGACAAAACTTTTCTTTGGAGACATTCAGAAACATGCTTTATTGGAAAAATATGTCATAAAGCAAATATTGATTTTATTATTGCTGTTATTATTATATATAATTTATTTTTAATTAGAAAATGTTTTCTTAAGAGGAAAGGGCAAGATTAGTCTATAGTAATTGATATATGTCTTCTATGTCCCCCAAATTGTCTTTCTCCTTGTATTGAAGGGCAATTTGCTGGCTAGGAGTTTGAGTGCAAAAGCTATATAGCTATATATTGTTTGTATGGATGTTTTGAAAGGGCTACGATCAATGTAATTGTTCTGGTCAGGTGTTAGATACCTGCTGTTTTAATAGGCTGATTCCCCTTGAGGTCTCATTATAGCTTATAGTCTGGGGCAGAAGAACAACCAATCTCTCACTTATATTTCCCTATAGTAGTCCTTGCTTCATATTTATATAATATTTAGTTGAAACCTAAGTCTGCATTCCTTAAGTCCTGAAGTTTAGATACACAAGACCTTAGGACTTAATGTACAACATATTTCAGGTTGCCTGAAGTTGCCGGGACCCTGTTCTTGACATTGCATGTGAGCTCCGGATCTCACGAATAGCGGGGGCTTTTCCCAAGTCGTGGATCTTTGAGTGGGTGACAGCCATTTAACGCCACACGACCTGCGTCTCAAGAGCCACTGTCAGGACCCTCTCCAATCCTGTTAAGTACAATTACTATTCATGCTCTTTCCATTCTGCTTTGAACTGCTCTAGCTCCATGTCCCCTGCAGAGCAACAGTTATAAAAACACTTGCCTGTTATCTTGAAACCTCTTCTATACAATCTAGAGTTTGACAATGGCTTATAGTTTGAGCTCCAGTGATGATGAGAATAATGAACTGTCAAACTGGTAATAAATACACACACAAACCAGAATTTTCATGTAGATTTTTGAGCTTGGCAGAGGCTATTTGTAAACACATTTTGTCAATTCATCATGAGTTCTGTGGCAGTCTTCTTTATCCTTTAAATATTTCTGTCATCATGTTTCCTCCCCAATAACTCCAGTCTTTCTCCTCTCAGAGTCTATTGAACGCCCCAGTGCATTCAATCGTGTTCAAAGGGAGAGCTGAAGAAAGGACAGAGCATAATGCTTAATAGGTGCTTTAGTAATTCTGAAGTTTTCATAGCTTAATCTGTTCTGAAAAGCTCGGCAGAGAGAAAAGGGCCCTCCAAATGGCCCTCAGAGTTAATTTGATGTGACTTCTGTACAATAAGGCCGGCAGAACGCTAGAAGACCATTCTGCCACGTTACCTTTTCTTCCATCCTCCTTGGACCCTTGGAAACCGTTGCCTAAATGTTTCATAAGACTGCCTGTGTAAGCCACTCAAGTATTCTCTTCCTACAATGCCTACTTTAAGACTATTATTACACTGCGCTTGAGCCAGAGGAGAGGATACAAATAGCAAAGCTCCAGTCTCTCTTTGTTGCAAGTCTGGGATTGGTTTAGCACAATCGGGAGAGTCGTTGTGTTCTAAACACACTCATTGTACGCCTCATTTCTCCTCTTTTGCCTTTGTTAAGGTCTCGGCTTCCATTTTTGTTGATAGCAGAGGCCCAGACACACTGTGTGCTTACTTTGGCTTTTGCATATGAATAGGTAGCACGCCCAGTGGATACTGAGAAAGCAGTAAGTTGAGACTTTGATTGCCAAAAATAAGTACACCATCTGACGACTACTAAAAAATTATTTTAGTTAAAAAAAAAGTTGTGCGTTTTACAGTATGTACCTCTACCGACAATTGTAAAAAAATCTCTCTTCTCAAGCAGGTTTCTCGGAATACTTTCCCTTTTTGCTATTGGTTAGGGAAACCAATAGTCCCGTCCCCAAGCCCAAGCCATTGGTTAAGCCAATGTTGCTAATTGTCTTTTCAAACTATGCACGGTAGTAGTATGTCTTCAGAATGAATCAATTGATTGAATGATTCACTTATAAAGAAATCAGTTGAGGGAAGGAACCAGTGGCTTACCCATTAATGTAGTCACTTGTTTCATTCCTAAACGAATCAGTGTTTTGAATGAATCTGTTGACCAAATGGTTTAATGACTTATAAGACAGTTATAACCTGCAAAAAGGCTCAATGAAAAATCCTTAACACTTTCACTCAGCCAATTTTTGTACAAAAAAACATACTCCACTTTCAAGTAGTATTGATTTAGAGATATGTCTTACACACATGCTAGCAAGTGATTCGTTTTGGAGAAATCCCAGACTTTCTCAAGCGGAAATGACTGAAAAATAAAGATTTTATCCTACAGACCAAATCTCTCCCATGTGACATTCCACCATTAATCAAGATCTCATTTCAGCACAAAAGCACAATCAATGAGAAAATGCCTATGATCCAGCTTTGGGAAACATTTACTCTTATGAGTAATAAATCACTTAAGAAAGTTGCTGTCTTTTGTTTGCTCAAATTACAAGCATTCCCCTTTTCAAATCAGGGATAGAGAAAAGGAAACGGATATACATGTTAATCTCTGTATTTCCCTCTGTTATATAGGAATGGCCTTATGGGGGTTCAGAAGAGACAGCATGACTTAGCCCTCCAGTTGAGATACACTTTCACTGATCAACTAAGACAAAGTAGTGAAGCCACTTCTATTTTCATTTTCCGCAAATGAAAAATCTCTTTTCCTGTGTGCTTAGCGTGTGTTGAGCTAGCATGTCTAGGTCACTAACCCTGGAGAAAACAGCTTGCATTAATATGCTGTAATCCAGTGTAATTAGTCAAATAGCCGCACGCCAAGCAGATTGTCACAGGCTGTCAGCTTTGGCAGGCGTGCAAGATGGCCCGCTGTCCCTCTGGCCGGCAGGGATACCACCGAAAACACATACATGTACGTAACAGTCCCTCGTGCTTCAGCTTAGCAATCAACCCCGGGTCATCGGGGACCTGGAGATTCTGTTTGTGTCTGACTGCAACATTATGATCTACTGATTACAGTCTAAAACTACATGCATCGTCTAAAAACTCCAAGTGAATTTTGTTTAAAAAAAAATAAATAAACAAATGATTATTATTAAATTGGCGCAAACTCTTCACTGTATTCTAAATGACTAGATTCAGTTAATATTACTGTATTAAATAGTTATGATGATTGATTAATCAATTGATTAAAAAGATACTGCAGGTTGTGCTTAAATTATTGCAATACACAAAAATTGCAATTAATTAACTGCAATACTTGGTTTTAACATCAACTGTATTTAGTTCCCCCTTCCATCCTGTTCCTTTCAAGACTTCCTCCTCCTCCATCTCTTCCTCATGGTGGGGAGTGATATGCAAAGTATGTGTGCGCATGAAATAAACACAGTCAAAATAATTATATCAACCCCAGCCTTCTCCTCCCACTCCCGAAATCCTCTAGGAAGCGTTTGACATAAGTTGACGAGGGTTGTCCAACAGCCCCTTCAACGCCGCCCGGAAAACGTCTCCATGCGCCGCTGGATTAGTGAGGGTAAAAAGATTTAAACTATATAATTACAAGGGGATCAAGTGCAAATTATCTACCATGCTCAACAGCCAGATTACCCTCCTGTTTCCCTCTGACTTACCCCTGAGGATGAAAGCAACACCCGTCCCACTCAACGCAGAGACTTCCTAGCATACGCATTCTAGTGCTAGCAGCTAATACTTGTACTTTTGTGCCAGCGTATTTTTGTGTTATTCTAGCAGTATTTTATTTTATTTTATAAGGATGGCTCTGTAGTAAAGGTATCTTCCAAGTGCACTGGGGGGGAGGCCTTTGCGGTTTGGGTGGATATTATTAGATTCTGGGAGAAAAGAATAATAGACGAAGGTGTGATGTTCACAACAGCCGAGTTCTGTCGAACGTCTTGTTAATTGTATGGTGCAAAGACTGTGTATCGTACAGCCCCCTCATACTCTTGTTTCCAGATGCATTTTGTGTAATAGAGTATATCCATTGCTTTATCTACGCTATTCAATATGTGCTAGCTGAACAGTTGATTTACACAACCATTGGCATTAATAGAGACTTTGTCCTCCATTAGCAGTAATACAAATCTGGAATGGTTTCCACTAGATGTTGGAAAATGGCTGCAGGGATTTGCTCTCATTAACAAGCATCAGTGAGGTCAGACACTGAAAAATCCTCCAAAAGATGTTCAGGTCTGGCTCTGTGCAGATAAGGCAAGTTTTTCCATATGCAGAAGATTTATCAAATAATCTCTATGGATCTCTCTTTTTATGATCAGGTCAGGCGCATCTTGATACTGAAGTAGAAAAGTTATGTGCAATTCTACAGAAAATACAGCCTGAGGAGATCTTTTGTTTGATTGTAAGCACCGATTTAGCCAAACTTGTTCGTTGGTAGGGGATCTCCACATATTTTTGGCCATGTACTTTATCTCTTTCTGTTCCACCTTACTGTTTTTCCATGTGATGAATGCAGAGCTTTGTTTGCGATTTCTCTGTCAGCCTGAAGAGGCTATTCATCAAGCCAGTGCGATTCCAGTCATCTTAAGCGTGATGAGTCTCTTAAGAAGGGCCATTAGTGAGGGCTCAGCAAATGGACCCAATAGAAAATTACACTCCGTCTTTTTAAAAAGCCCTTAACACAAGCCCTCTCAAGCTGTTTATCTAGATTAGTGTTAGCCGTGTGTGTGTATATGTGCCTACTGGGACATTTATATGCCTCTTTCTGCTCATTGTTTCCTTTTGTAGCCATTTTGATTTTTAATGAGCTTCTAATTTCCCAGCAAACCAATATTTAATGGAAAACCAAATGGCTCGACCGCAAGAAGATTTCACCATCACCAACATATCTGTTTTCATGGCACGCCCAACCTCAAGAGCATGCCTGAAATACGGCCCTTGCAGCAAAACTACTATTGACAAACTGGGTTGGACATATTAGGCAGTGATCTGAGCAGCGAGGAGAGCTCATATTCATCCGTTTATCACCGCAGTCTCGCTTCACGACTGAAACCGTGTCACCCCGACACACGCTCTCGCACACCCCAAATGTGTGTTGACAGTGATTATGCAAAAACCACATCCTCTTTCTGGAGATACCTGCTCAGGGAGCCATTCCCCTTTACTGGGGCTGAAAAATGGATTCCGGGACGAGCGTCCAATGAGAGGCTTCTGATAATCTGAAGGAATTTTAAATTTAGCTTATTTTCACCCCTTAGAGCACATGTCACAAACAGGAGAGATCAGATGGGAAATACAGTCTTTGATGTGCATGTGTGTGTGTGTGTGTGTGTGTGTGTGTGTGTGTTTTCCTTTCAGATGAGTGTTTCTCATCTTTTAAAAGGATATACAGAAACTTCTGGTAAACAGTTTGAGATTTGGATCAATGAATTTTACAAATCTTACTCTGTTTTTATTGTTTATTAACATGAATCTGAAAGAGCTCAGCTCAGTTTTTCCTGTTTTTTCAATTTTTAATCATCCTTTGTGCATTCAAATAAATTATACTTGTGCTCAACTATATGCTCCTATTGTCCAACAAAGTGGGCTTCACAAAGTATTTAGACATTTTTAAATGAAATGGAAAATTATATATGTACGTGTGTACATACTGTATGTATAATATAGTAATATTGTGACATTACATTTTAGATCTGTTTTCTCTTAATATAATTTATTGCGGATTGCGCTGCTGAATTTTTTTGCCATTAGTCTTCAGTGTCACATGATCCTTCACAAATCAATGCTAATATTGTGATTTGGTGCTCAAGAAACAGTTCTTATTATGATCAATGTTAAAAACAGTTATGCTGCTTAATACTTATGTGGAAAATATGATCGCAGGGCTTTCCAAATAAAAAAAAATATTTCAAGTAAAGTGAATTAGAACACACCCTGTGAATTAGAACACAGCTTTGCATATTTGATTACAAACACTTCATTACTAACTTACTAAGTCATATTTTGAAGCACATGTATAGGGACATATTGACCAAAAAAATCCTTTTGATGTAAATTAAGGTTGAAAGGGCAGAAGAGGAAGAAGTATGCAAGCATGAATTTGGCAGCAACAAGGCTAGGTGATAGGGCACACACACACACACACACACACACACACACACACACTTATATTGAGCAGACTGGAGTAGTCACACCTTGTCATCCTGTGCTTTTTCTCCTGAAGGCCGAAGCCAGCAACAGCCGGCGGTAAACAGTCCAGACCCCCACCTGTTCAAAAACAGGCCCTTTGGTAAAGACTGTCACTTTCTGTGCTGGTCTTTCCTCTCTACAACTACAGTGCCACAGCATGTCTGCTTTCAAACTCGGCTGCCCCTTACACCAGACACACTGTACCCTGCATGCAGTAAAGCCTTTTACAAGCTACAAAAGTCAGTCTCACTGTGTCTATTACTGCCGTTGAGTGGCAGTGATTGTTTTAAAGGTCTGGTTAATTTCTGTTTAATCTCTTTAAAGGAACAGCCTAAAAAAAAGGTCATCAGTTCACCCATGGTTCTCACATTTTGTAACTGAATAAGAGCTAGTCATTCATATTTTCAATATGGTTTTGATCTATAATATGGCTTCAGGAAATTTGAAATGTATCGCATGTCAGACATGTCCACTGTCAGGGTTGGGTGCAGGTGACCGAAGACGAGGACACGGAATTTCAAAGACAATAGTTTTTAATAACAAAAATGAAACTTTCCAAAATGAAACAAGAACAAAACTCCAGGACTTTCAGGTTTACACACAACCATACATAGACGACGATCGACCAACACTGGGAGAAAACACAGAGCTTAAATACACATGGAATGATTGAATAATTAACTGAACACAGGTGATAAAACTGAACACAAACGAGGAGCGGGAAAACTTAACAGGACTAAACCAAAAACCACAAAGACAGGGAAACCAAGATCACAAAACATAACTAAACACACCAAAACGTGACAGTACCTCCCCCCTCCCCGAAGGCGCGTCCTCGCGCCGTATAACATCCAAAGGGGTGGGAGGGTGGGCGCCCTGGAGGCTGACGAGGGCATGGTGCAGGTCCGGGAAGCCTCCAGGGTGGAGCAGGCTGTGGGTGTGGCCACGGCGGAGCAGGCTGTGGGCGTGGCCAGGGCGGAGCAGGCTGTGGGCGTGGCCACGACGGTGCAGGCTGTGGGCGTGGCCACGACGGTGCAGGCTGTGGGCGTGGCCACGGCGGTGCAGGCTGTGGGCGTGGCCACGACGGTGCAGGCTGTGGGCGTGGCCACGACGGTGCAGGCTGTGGGCGTGGCCATGGCGGTGCAGGCTGTGGGCGTGGCCACGGCGGTGCAGACTGTGGGCGTGGCCACGGCGGTGCAGACTGTGGGCGTGGCCATGGCAGTGCAGGCTGTGGGCGTGGCCAGGGCGGAGCAGTCCCTTCGGATGGCCACGGCGGTAAGGACCCCCCGGGTGGCCACGGCGGTGAAGACCCTTCGGGCGGCCGTGGTGGTGAAGACCCTTCAGGCGGCCGTGGTGGTGAAGACCCATCAGGTGGCCACGGTGGTGCTATTTTTTCAGGCCTCCATGGATCTTTGGCCGGCCACGGCGAAGGCGTATAGCGCCCCCCCAAAATTTTCTTGGGGAGGACAGGCTCAGGATCGGGAACTGACTTGACATCAACGGGCGCTGGGTCAACGGGGTCTGGGTCAACGGGCTCTGGGTCTGGGTCAACGGGCTCTGGGTCAACGGGCTCTGGCGCTGGGTCAACGGGCTCTGGCACTGGGTCAACGGGCGCTGGGTCAACGGGCTCTGGCTCTGGCGCTGGGTCAACGGGCTCTGGCTCTGGCGCTGGGTCAACGGGCTCTGGCTCTGGCGCTGGGTCAACGGGCTCTGGCTCTGGCGCTGGGTCAACGGGCTCTGGCTCTGGCGCTGGGTCAACGGGCTCTGGCTCTGGCGCTGGGTCAACGGGATCTGGCTCTGGATCAATGGGCTCTGGCACATCATGGGATTTGGAACTGGACGGGGCCAGCACATCAGGGGACTCGGAACTGGACGGGGCCAGCACATCAGGGGACTCGGAACTGGACGGGGCCAGCATTTCAGGGAGCTTGGGGCTGGGCTCAGGCTCTGGCGGGCAGGCGACGGGCTCAGGCTCTGGCGGGCAGGTGACAGGCTCAGGCTCTGGCGGGCAGGCGACGGGCTCAGGCTCTGGCTGGATGTGGCTGACTTGAACCCCAGCTTCGGCAGCCTTCTTTTTGGCCAATCGCACCGATATCAGTGGGGGATCAGTCATACCGGATATCAGCCGGGGAAGTCCAGGGACCGATCTGGCGGCAGGGCTGATGCGGTGTGCAGGCTCTGGTGGGCAGACGATGGGCTCTGGTGTGAGCGTGCAGGTGATGGGCTCAGGCGTTGGCGTGCAGGTGATGGGCTCAGGCGTTGGCGTGCTTGGAGCTGGTTGGAGTGGTAGATCTTCCAAGTGGTAGCTGGATCCACAGGCCCACAGCGTGTGATCCAAAAACTCCAGGAAGGATAGATTGAGGTCCTTCACCAAAATTATCTGGGCGAGAGGGTCTTTTAGTCCACCCCAGAAACTCTTTTTCAGTTCTTCTTCCTCCAGCGTCACATCATCGTACAGCTCAAGGTATAGACCAGCGTATTCCTCGAGTGAGCGCTCCTCTTGGAAAAGGATTGGGTTTTTGAAGGGGCTCACCTCTTTCTTCCTCCTTCTACTCATTTTCGTTTAAGGGTCGATCGTTCTGTCAGGGTTGGGTGCAGGTGACCGAAGACGAGGACACGGAATTTCAAAGACAATAGTTTTTAATAACAAAAATGAAACTTTCCAAAATGAAACAAGAACAAAACTCCAGGACTTTCAGGTTTACACACAACCATACATAGACGACGATCGACCAACACTGGGAGAAAACACAGGGCTTAAATACACATGGAATGATTGAATAATTAACTGAACACAGGTGATAAAACTGAACACAAACGAGGAGCGGGAAAACTTAACAGGACTAAACCAAAAACCACAAAGACAGGGGAAACCAAGATCACAAAACATAACTAAACACACCAAAACGTGACATCCACAGTACGTTTGAATGCACTTTAAAAGTTCAATTTCAGACAAACTAAAGCAATAATTTGACTAAAATATATTTATTATTATTATTTCGATAAAAAATATGTTTTTCTTGTTCTTTTTGGAGCTTTTGGAACAAGCATTATGTAAATGTTTCCAAATGTGTTAGACAGAAGAAGAAAAAAGTCACATGGATTAGCAAATAATTAAAGATTTGTAATTTTGGTGCACTATTCCTTTAAATGTGTCTGTGTGCAGATAAAATGACTGTTAGGCTGTGGGGTTGAACCTCTTTAGCTCATATATACATTTTATCTCGCGCACCATAGGGAGTAGTCACCATTCTTGAGATGAGACAAGTGCTCTCACTTTCTGGACACATTTTCCCCTCTCTCATTCCACACACACACACACACACACACACACACACGCATTCAGTCCCAGCAGTGGAAGCCTATTAGACAAATCTGCAGAGAGCCCAGCAGAGGTGCTATGATGGCAGGTTGTCAGTGCGACAGACGACCGGCTTTATAAACATATCAGTCATGCTGGCTGTTATATCCCCGGCCAGACTCAGCACACATTTGACATGGAGAGGGATTGCACTCATCTCTCGAGGGGCTGTGTGAAAAATTGTGTCCGGTTTAAGAATGACAGATCTTTTTGATATATTCACCCCTGTCATAACGTTTCATTCGGGCGGGCAGTTTCGGGGTGTCCTTTGAAGAATAAGAATGGTGAAAAAGATTTGCCTTGGATGTCATGCTCAATAATGGCTGTTAACACCAACAAAACGAGAAGAATTGTGGGGGCCGATTGTCAATAGGGGCCCGGTGTTTATTTACAGAAGCCAAATTAATACAACAATCAAAACAGTTGGATTATTCCACTGATGCAATAAACATGTTAATATGCATCTGTTAGGAACCTTTTACAACCTTAACAGCTGCATATACAACAGACATAACCATCCAAACGTGAGCTAGGTATAGCTGTGTGTGCGCAGTGAGGTAAAAGCCTGGAGCCTGTGATTAGATTGGGGCAGAAGCCTCCAGCTGGCAGGCCTGTCTGGGACCCGGGACCCGGGGCCGCTCGCTCCTGACACTCGTCACCATTGTGACACCTCTGACAGGCAGCGGACAGCCCAGCCAGACAGGTTCATTAAGCCCCATTTTTTACAGCTGGGCCTCCTTCCTTCTTTCTCTCTCTTTCTTTCTCGTTTTCTCTGTTTCTCCACGATGAGAACAAAAAGACGGGAGAGAATAACGACTGCACTTTGTCAGAGACCTCTGTGTCTACAGGGGCACTGGCTTGTTGATGTTTGATGTGCCAGCTCCGTTGTTATGACAAATTTTTTTCTGATGTGACCTATTTTGAGACGCTTTTCTCCAGCAGTATCTTTTGTTGTTGGCTAACCTTTTGGCCTGCGCTTTGTCATCGGAAGAGACAGGCAAGGGCATGTGTAGATGCATATAAATTTGAATATGTCCACTGAAACACAAAGAGGTCTTGTATTTTTTATTGAATTATTTTTTTATTATTATTATTGGGAGCAAGCACCTGTCACATATTGTTCAGATATAAAACTACTACTTCTAAATTGATTTATTTGTTTTATTTTTATTATTATTAATACTACTACTATTAATAATAAATTAATTATTGTTGTGGTATTGTTGTGGTATAATTACATATTTAGTTAGTTTTTAAAATTATTTATTGCTTTTATTGCTGTGTTATGATTAATTTGTTTATCATTATTATATTAATAATACATTATTATTACTACTACTACTAATAATAATAATAATACATTTAGTGTTGTTGTCGTTGTATCATTATGTATTCATTTAGTTTTTAGAATTATATTAATATGTATTATTGTTGTTATATATTTTTTTTATTTTACTTGTTTTAGTTATTGAAATTATGATTGTTTTTATCTTTATCATTAATAATGTTATTATTATTATTATTAGTAGTAGTAGTATTTTGGTTAATTTTTATAATTGATTATTATTATTGTTGATTTAGCATTATTTTATTAATATTGTTGTTATTATTAAGTATTGTTATTATTATTGTAATAATGTTGCATTCATTTGTTTTTTATTATTGTGAATAGTTTGTTTTTATTGTCGTTTTTATGATTCATTTGTTTGTCATTATGTTATTAATAATTTGTATTATTATTATTATTATCATTGATGTTGTTATTATTATTATTATGTTTTTTTTATTTCCGGATTGTTGAACATGATCGTTTCCCTTCAATATATATTCTTTTTTGTTCTTTCTAATTGCTACTATTGTTCTCTCCATTGTTCTCTCAGCATGTGGGAAGTCATTGAACCTCTAATGCCAAATCTCCTAAATGGTTCTTCTAACTACTTACCCACTAAACTGCTGTTTTCCACACAACCTATCTATGACATCTCTTTGAGTTCAGTTCTGTCGAGGTGTCAGCCAGGGCGAACCTATCTATATCTAACGTTGGTTGCTAGGGGTTTGTATGGAGTACCTACAGTGGTGGATGGTGAGCATTTTGATGTAATCCATTTTTAATTGATCCCTAGAGCCACTGATGTGACAGGAGGCTCTTCTGTGTCAGTGCCGAGAATTATTCTGGGGAGAAACCAAGCAAGGCCAGTCTGGTTGGTGAAGGCTTTCAGTATCTCTAAAGATTAATTATCTTTAGGTGCTAACCTTAACCGATTCCCATTCACAGTTACTGTACACAATGTCCCAAACCTTTCCTCTACCACAAAACCTTTCTTCACCTTTGCACCCACCCAAAATGGCCTCTTATCTATGTGCCACAAACCATTCTCTTTTTTTGGGCTTGAAGAATGTGAGTGTGTACGCATATGTTTGTGTGTGTGTGTACCTCTTGGTCCGTTAAAGTGGTAGGTGGGGAATGGAGTTTGGCTCATTCTCACCTGTCAGGATGAAGCTCTTGATCCAGTCTCCGAGGTCCCCGAGGGTCTCCGAGGAGAAACTCACTAATGATCCCCCTCTTGCCCCAGCCCTGTGTTAGTATGGATTATTTGCGGCCGCCTTACCCCCGTAGGGAGTGTGTTCCAACAGCACAGTGAGAGCGAGTGAGAGAGACGTGTCAAACAAAATAGAGGAAAGGTGGAAAGATGGCCCTTTGTATCATCAACAGAAAGCAGCATCTTGCGTCTTTTTGGAGATGCCTCCATTTTGAGAAGCCTATCAAAGCCTGGCCTGTAACTCCAGCCAACATTTCTGACGGGAATGGAATGTTTCGCAATGCTCCGTCAAAGTGGCTTCTTGCCATTATGATTGGAGTGACAATCAAACTGCAACTACGGAATGTGTTTCCCGAGCAACGATCATAACACGTGTGACACTGTATTGAAAAACAGCCTGGAAAATCTGTTGGATTGCAGTTGAGTTAACAAATCTCTTTCCTTTTCGCCTGTGCGTAGGTGCTGGTCTACTCCGAGGGGCTTCACGGCAAATGGATGTTCAGCGAGATCCGAGCAGTGTTCACCCGACGCTTCCTGCTTCAGAACACAGCGCTGGAGATCTTCATGGCCAACAGAAGTAAAACTGTCCTATAGTGTCTTACAAAACAATGACCAAAGTATCTAGTGCTCTAGATCTCTGTCCTGCTGAGTTTTTAAAACCAGCCAAATAGGCTTGGTCTACCAGCTTCAAAAAGTTCACACTGCACTGTAAAAAAAAAAAAAGTCATTTAAATTTACGGTAAAAAAACGGCAGCTATGGTTGCCAGACATGTACAGTAAAAAATACGGTTGTAACATTTTAGGTTTTACAGTAAAAAAATTACGTTTTTACAATTTACAGTAAAAAAAAAAATTCATTATCTGATATAATGTTAATTTGCTGACCTATGGTAGTACTAATTCTGTTTTGTACAATTGTGATACATTGACAACCACCAATCACTGTGGTGATGATGAGAGTCACATGATGAATCACTAAT
The DNA here is from genome assembly GCA_036326025.1 of Chrosomus eos. Taxonomy (NCBI): domain Eukaryota; kingdom Metazoa; phylum Chordata; class Actinopteri; order Cypriniformes; family Leuciscidae; genus Chrosomus; species Chrosomus eos. The sequence goes on from CM070825.1 coordinate 19,863,945, forward strand.
AGCTTTTCCACATTCTGAAAAAGTTTAGCCTACAAATATGTATAGAAGCTGCAAATTCACACAAACACTAAACACCATCATGGTAACACACGACATTTTAAAAATGCAATTAACATTAATTTAACAACATTAAATGTAACATAAAACCCTACATTACTGATTAGAGAAAAACCATGAAGAAACAGTTATTTCAATAAAAATACATCAAATGTGAAGTGTCACTCAGGGAGTTCTGGGAATGTCAATTTATGTTTTTTTTTCACTGTAAATTATACAATTACTTATACAAAAACTGTAAATTTAACAGTATTTTACTGTAAGGATTAGGCCTTAGTTAAATTGGGACATATAAGTAGCTTTTTTTAACTTACTTTAGAAAAAAGTACATCACTGATGTGCCTCTTGAGACAAAACAATGGCAGTGACATATTTTAAGATATATCAGTGCAAGTTGCTTTCAGTTGAAACAGCTCTAACATTTTAGTCTGGGACTAGCTATACTAAACTACAAAGTTGTAAAGTACAAAATATCTACATATTTAAGTCAAAATCAAAATTTGATAACAAACCAATCAAAAGATTCAGTGCATAGTTACAGAGTTTTGTCATTATAATGCTAATTAGTCCCCAAGTAACAGACCGCTGTGCTAACTTTAGAGATTTATCAGCTCTTGTCTTTATATCATAATTTATGTCCTGAAAATTGAGAAAAGTGTGAGAGTGAACAATTATAAGCAGCATTTGTTTACCCGTTCTGAAGTCTTTGTACCATTTGTGGAAATGTTTACTCATATTTGGATGTACTCTACTGTAGGCCTTTGTTTAACATGTGATGTCATTGCCTCCCTCAGCGTCCGTCATGTTTAACTTCCCCGATCAGGCCACAGTGAAGAAGGTGGTCTACAGTCTTCCTCGTGTGGGCGTCGGCACAAGTTACGGCCTTCCACAGGCCAGGCAAGTCTGTTTCTAGTTCTCCTGAACACCTGCACGTGGTTGCCATTCAAAATATTGTTCAAAACAATGTTTACTTCGTCCTTATTTTGTTTAAAAGTCTAGCATGATGACCACATCAAATGTCAGAAACGATTGATCCCGAGTGTACTCCTTTGCTGTTCAACTGTTTGGAATACTTTGAGGTAGAGGTAGTTAAAGTACTTGCGGCATGTGCGTTTTTGCATGTTTGTCCCTGACTGACCCTACAGAATAAACCCATATTTTTTTTTTAGAGTATTTCAACTGAAGTCTAGTGCCATGCTAGTCACAATAAGTGTACACATGGTGTTGTGCGCCAAGGCTCATCGATGCACTAGGGCAATGAAGGGTAGTCTGAAACAACAGAAGAGCTACTGTGGCACAAGTCACACACAATTTAATGATGATTATGGGAGGAATGTGTCACAACTGTGTATGGGACTGTTCAGCCGCAGACCATTTAGAGTGCTTATGATGACCCCTGTCCACCATCGAAAGCACCTACAATGGGTTCGCGAGTGTAAGAAGTGGACCTTCGACCAGTAGAAGAAGGTTGGCTGGTCTGACGAGTCCCGTTTTCTTTTACATCACGTGGACGGCTGTGTACGTGTGCCGTTTACCTGCGGAAGTGATTGAGGCTGGATGCAGTCTTGGACGACGACAAGCCAGTGGAGGGAGTGTGATGTTCTGGGAAATGTTTGCTGGGAAACCCTGGGTCCGCCCTGTCATGTGGATGTAAATTTGACACTTGCAACCTACCTAAATATTGTTCCAGACTATGACTTTCCTTCATGACAATGGTGTTCCCTGAAGGCAGTGACCCTTTTCAGCAGGAACACTGCACACATTGTTCAGGAATGGTTTGAGGAAAGTGATGAAGAGTTCAAGGTGTTGCCTTGGCCTCCAAATGGCCCGGCCTCCTGGCCCTGTTTTGGCAGCACGCGGAGGACCAACATGTTTTGCTCATCTGTGTATTGATGCTTCATTATGTTCAGCAATGAATTATCATGGCTAATAATAGTCTTTAAAAGGCACAGACTTATTCACAAAACACATTGGAGGATACAAAAATGAAACAAAAAGTCCTGCACGTGAATGAGAATCCCTGAGAGAGGTCCGATTCAGGCGCTGCACCAGAATTCTCTGTTGTTCTCATATTTTTAGCATGTGTGCTGCGTATACTTCAAGAGCAAAGGCGCATTATGGTCATCTGCAAAGAATCTCTTTTGCTGGAACTGATGCATTCATTACACACCACAGTAAAGAGCGTGACAGCCTTGCGTGTGTGAGCTGGTGTACTCTTTTGTCTTTTTTTGAAAGCTAAATGTTACAATGTCATATTTTGAGTTATAATCCATTTGCGGAACAAGCCAAGTCCACAATAATCAAAGTAAATGAAAGCAAATGTCAAGCTGGACCTGAGCCCTGCTTATTGTTGAAGTTTTTTTTTTCTTGCAGGCGGATTTCTTTGGCCACCCCTCGTCAGCTCTTCAAGTCATCTAATATGACTCAGCGCTGGCAAAGACGAGAGATCTCGAACTTTGAGTACCTGATGTTTCTCAATACCATTGCAGGTCAGAACTGATTTGCTTGTTATTATTGAAATTTGCTTGAAAATTATATAATGTTATTATAACATGATAACATTTAAACCATATATATATATATATATATATATATATATATATATATATAATATATATATATATATATATTATATATATATATATATATATATATATATATATATATATATATATGTATATATATATATATATATATATGTATATACATATATATATATATATGTATATATATATATATATACACTCACCGGCCACTTTATTAGGTACCCCATGCTAGTAACGGGTTGGACCCCCTTTTGCCTTCAGAACTGCCTCAATTCTTCGTGGCATAGATTCAACAAGGTGCTGGAAGCATTCCTCAGGGAGTTTGGTCCATATTGACATGATGGCATCACACAGTTGCCGCAGATTTGTCGGCTGCACATCCATGATGCGAATCTCCCGTTCTACCACATCTCAAAGATGCTCTATTGGGTTGAGATCTGGTGACTGTGGAGGCCATTTTAGTACAGTGAACTCATTGTCATGTTCAAAAAACCAATTTGAAATGATTCGAGCTTTGTGCCATGGTGCATTATCCTGCTGGAAGTAGCCATCAGAGGATGGGTACATGGTGGCCATAAAGGGATGGACATGGTCAGAAACAATGCTCAGGTAGGCCGTGGCATTTAAACAATGCCCAATTGGCACTAAGGGGCCTTGCCAAGAAAACACCCCCCACACCATTACACCACCACCAGCCTGCACAGTGGTAACAAGGCATGATGGATCCATGTTCTCATTCTGTTTACGCCAAATTCTGACTCAACCATCTGAATGTCTCAACAGAAATCGAGACTCATCAGACCAGGCAACATTTTTCCAGTCTTCAACTGTCCAATTTTGGTGAGCTCTTGCAAATTGTAGCCTCTTTTTCCTATTTGTAGTGGAGATGAGTGGTACCCGGTGGGGTCTTCTGCTGTTGTAGCCCATCTGCCTCAAAGTTCGACGTACTGTGCGTTCAGAGATGCTCTTCTGCCCACCTTGGTTGTAATGGGTGGTTATTTGAGTCACTGTTGCCCTTCTATCAGCTCGAACCAGTCTGGCCATTCTCCTCTGACCTCTGGCATCAACAAGGCATTTCCGCCCACAGAACTGCCGCTCACTGGATGTTTTTTCTTTTTCGGACCATTCTCTGTAAACCCTAGAGATGGTTGTGCGTGAAAATCCCAGTAGATTAGCAGTTTCTGAAATACTCAGACCAGCCCTTCTGGCACCAACAATCATGCCACGCTCAAAGTCACTCAAATCACCTTTCTTCCCCATACTGATGCTCGGTTTGAACTGCAGGAGATTGTCTTGACCATGTCTACATGCCTAAATGCACTGAGTTGCCGCCATGTGATTGGCTGCTTAGAAATTAAGTGTTAAGGAGCAGTTGGACAGGTGTACCTAATAAAGTGGCCGGTGAGTGTATATATATATATATATATATATATATATATATTATATATATATATATATATATATATATATATATATATATATATATATTATATATTTGTTGTTGTTGATGTTGTTTTTTGTTTTAAATGTCATTATCAGTTTCTTTTTTCAAACAAAAAGAAATGTACTGTCTTCCCCCTCGTTATTTATTTTGGAGCTATATTTTCCCTTCGTACTCAGACGCTCTATCGTTGCGCAAAAGTGAGAGCCGTGGACTTTTTGGGATAATTAGTGTGTCTCTGTGAGTGTGTGCTGAGTTGAAATATTCAGTTGCAAAGTCTCTGATGTGAACTAGTGAGAATTTGTGCGCACACACACACACCTCCTCTTGACACTGAAATGTGTCATCCCTGCTCGTGCTGCATATTCATGCATATTTATATTTAGCTCCGGCTTGAGTTCGAAACATTATTGTCAGCTAATTAGATGTAAGGCAGAGTTGGAATGGGGTAAAATTCATTAAAGGCAGGAGTGGTAATGACCTGTGCTGACAGAGGTGTCAGTGAAGCCCGGGCCCACCGACAGGAGAGAAAGAGGGGTGTTAATGTGAAGCCGGTCCGCTCCTAATTAAACACTATTGCTGTGATATTAACATCTTCCACCCGGGCCTCGGTCCTGTCAGCTCAACCTCCCTCATCTCAACCTTTTTCCTCCTCTCGGCCCCACTTCACCATGTGGCATTAACCTGGTTAATCAAGTCTACCTCATCCTAGACCCAGAATATCTCAAGATCATTACGCTCAGGGTTCGGGATGAATTGGTTTAGTGTCAGTGTAAGTATCTGAATAACATAATACCAGGCTGTGATCCCCTGTTTTGTTTTTTATTTATTGCTTTTTATTTTATTTATTTTATTATTATTTATTTTATTGTTATTTTATTTTTATTATTTTTATTTGTTAATTTCATTGTATTTTTTCATTTATTTTAATTGTATTTAATTTTATTTAATTTTATTTTAGATTATTTTATTTTATTATTTTATTTCATTTATTTTATTTTATCTATCCATTGCAACCTCACAGCTAGGTTGCAGTTCTGACAAGACCAGCGTTTTGCATTGATTATTATTTTTATGTGCAACATATTGTGTTGATAGAAAAAAGCAAAGCGCTATAAGAAGAAGAAAAAAACACTGTCCTTTATTTGTAGCATTGTTACTTAAAATAATCAGTAATAATATTATGTTTATCATAATAATGGCAACGGAGTAATTAATGGCATGCTTGTTTAATTAGCAGCATTAAAACTAAACTGCTCATATTGTATAAAACCACTTGAGGGCTTTATAAATCATAGTGTTTCATCTGTACGCTCTAAGAGGTGGCCGTTTAAGAGGAAGATTAATGACAGTCATTTGTGATGGGTCTGGTAATTAGCCCACACACACTATCATCTCCAACCATCATGACAGGCCTGGAGAACCCAGAACCAAAGCCCACATCATCAAACTCTCCACACATGCTCTCTTGCTATTCTCAGTCAGTCGTCTGGACTGAGATGCCCCTGTGGGTTAGTACCACTTCGGAGGATTTTAACCTTTTGTTTAAAGGTCAGGATCAGGTTTACTTTGTGCCCTCTCAGAGTTCCACAGGAAATACAAGGCTTCCAGTCGTTGTCTGAGTAATCGCACTGTAAAGATGAAATAGCCCCACTGTATCCCTTCTTTGAGAGATTCTGTATATCAACATAACCAAGCTTCATTTAGTGGCTCCAGATCACAGCGGTAGCCAGACGAGTCTGGAAACTTTTCCGTCCACACAGCAAGCACAGATCATGCCAGCACCTTTGCGATGTCTCGTAGAGGGTTTACAGGGATATATATCAAATTGCCATTTTCCAAAAATCATTTTTTAGGATTTTTTTGGTGGGGTTATGTCTTGACTACAGTTTTCTTTCATAGAAAATCTAATATATCAGATTGGAGCAGAATCTGCCACATACAAGTTTTTTCTCAAACAAAGTAAAGTGTGTGTGCCTGTGCGTGTGTGTGTGTGTGTGTGCGTGCGTGTGCACAGTATATATACATAAGTATACATATATAAAGAGAAAGATTTGAAATAATTTCTAAATTTCTAAAAATTATAAATAAACTAATAAATTATTAATAAGAAAGAAATTCATATAATTATTTCTGAAGGATCATGTGACACTGAAGACTGGAGTAATGATGCTGAAAATTCAGCTTAGCTGTGACAGGTATAAATTACTCTACATTTTAAAAATATTAAAATTGAAAACAGTTATAAAACTATAGTAATATTTCACAATATCACTGTTTTTACTGATTTTTTTTATCCAATAAATGCAGCTGTGGTGTTTAAAAGAGACTAATACCACACAAAAATAAAAATATATATTTAAAGTTTGCATTCATAGCTTTTTATGAGTCTTACATATACTCAGAACTGTCATCTGAGAGAAATTATTGGGCATTTAGAAGACAGATAAGCCATTTTGTAGCTTTCTTCTTATGATTGGATCTCCCGTGACAGTTCTTACCATCTGAAATCCATATTCCTAACAGCAAGGAAACAGACGCGGGGCAGAAAGAGAGAGAGTGAGATAAGGAAAGATGAAGAGAGAGAAATGGAAGGAGAAAAAGACAAAGGCACATCTGGCGTCTGTTGCATTGCCGCATATGTTCTCCGTCATGGATACTTCGTATAGGTCTCCATGGTTACCACAACTCTCTGGCCAATCAGAGGAGAGGCCTGACTGTGCCACAGGGAGGGGTGTCAAGGGTACGGTGTCATCTTCTGGAAGAATTTGCATTCCTTTAATTAAACCCACTCCACAACTTCACCGCACAATTTTCACTTTTAGGAAACTAACCAAGAAAAGCTTTTAAAACTCTCCACTACTGTAATACAGTCATTAGGCGCTGTGACAGACAACCACACCAACATCTGCCTGTTCATCTCCTTGAAAACTCTATTACTGTACATGTTATTATGGAAACCTGAGTCGTTGTTATCATCTTAGCTCGCTGTGGAATACTGTGTTTGTCATTACACGCAGCACACTTGTTTCTGTCTTTTTATAGAGGCAGTCATGTCATTGATATTATCATATTATGAATTTATAATGTCCTATAGGAAGGGATCTCCTCACACCCCTTCACCGAGAGGAAAGCACAATAACCCGTAGTCATGAGCCCTGCAAAAATAACTCGGACCAATGACTATGAAGATGCATGTTGGATTGCCACTGTGTTTTCTACCTGCATTATACTCATTTCAAATACCTTTACTCTTTCAGGAAGGACATACAATGATCTGAACCAGTATCCTGTTTTCCCATGGGTCCTTACAAACTATGAGTCTGAAGAACTGGACCTGACAATTCCCAGCAACTTCAGGGATCTTTCAAAGGTACAAAACACATATTTACATCTATATATTATCTGTATGTGTGTGTGTGTGTGTGTGTGTGTGTGTGTGTGTGTGTGTGTGTGTGTGTGTGTGTGTGTGTGTGTGTGTGTGTGTGTGCGTGCACATTACAAACAAATCAAAAGGGTTGGTCAGTGTTTTCTTTCAGGTATTTTCTCTTAATAGCTTCAATCTGGTTTTAGATAGAGAGGACTTCATATATTAAAGTAACACCAAGTAAATTTTCCTCTGCGGTCGCCCTACTGGTTGGAAACGAAATTCTCCATTGCCGCTGTCGTAAATAATCTAGCCTACCGTCGCACGCACGCTCGCTGTTTACCCAGCACCGGCTTTAGAATGAACGATGTCCACAGACAAGGTAGAGTATGTTACATGATTTCATGAAAGGATGATGTATTGGTCATCAGAAACGAAGAAAAACAAAATAATGACTATTGTAGCGCTTGACGTAAAGCAGTCGAATTTTGTAGTTCTTTTTGTGGTTGGGTTCCTACCCGAACCCCGAAGTTACATAGTGCCAGTAAAAGCGACACAGACCACGTCAGGCTGGTAGACAAGTCATTTAACTTATTTTAAGTCGATGTACCATCACAAGGATCTTGGAAATATATTATGAAGGTTGAAAAACTACTTAGTGTTACTTTAAGTATTATATACTCACAGAGTTCATAATTTTAGATTTGTAAGCTTTAGAGGTACAGTAAATCATCTGCTTTTCTGCCTACAGTTCTCCTCTCTAGCTATTCTAAACCATCATCAGTTTGTCACATTCTCTCTTTCTCATGAACTCATTTCCTTACGTTTACATCTCACAAGCTCAGTGACCTGAAAACAACCACATTCCTGTCTGAGCGCATCTCTCTTTATTTAGCTATCTCTCTTCCTTGTACACTCGTATCCTCATTTCCAAATCATTTCTAAACCTGCAGACTAGAAGACTATTACTCTATATTGTGCTGGCTTTACCTGACAACCATTTTGTGGAAACTAGTGGATGGTTCATGACTGGAATAAGATTGTGGACCAGATCCAATCCCATTGGCTTTGCGAGACTGTGATTAACCTTAGCTATAATTCTTACCCTTTCTGCATTCAGCATCAGCAATATCTGTTTAAAATGTCTCTCCAACAGCGCTGTAGTCCCTGAACATGTCAGCGTGGCACCAGGTGGGCAGAGGAAGCCCCCTGGCCTGAGGAAGACAGTGATGTATTGTAATGTATGCTTGTGACATCCACCCTGTGCTGTTTACCAGCTTGAGCTGCCTTCATTAGCAGGAGTTCACAGGCCTGCGGCCGTCCTGACGCTTGTCCTTGGCCAACCTGGGGCTCTAACCTCTGAAGGTTCAGTGCTGCTGAAACAAAAACAGGGCTTTAACCTCCCTCCCGAGTCCCTTGCTGTGAAGACCCCTGCCTTTGTTCAATAATGTATGGAGGGGTGTGCAGCCTTGGGGGTGAATGTGCGTAGGAGGGGAGTGTGTGTTATTGTAGATAATGAGGTAGGCGGCTTTTTTGGCTTTGTGGTGAACGTGCTTTGTTCAGTTCCTGTTCTTTTTTTCCCCGATGTTGCCAAAATGTGTGTTCATCCATGCAGCAGGCTTGGGCAAAATTCAGAACTACAGCATTGGAAACTCCCTTCATGAGTGTAAATTTGAATCGGCCACACCCTACAGGAAGTTCCGTTTCGAATCTATCATCTATCTATCTATCTATCTATCTATCTATCTATCTATCTATCTATCTATCTATCTATCTATCTATCTATCTATCTATCTATCTATCATCTGTCTATTGTTATGTCTATTGTTATGTCTGTTTGTCCATCATTCTATACTTCTCTACATCAAGATTTAAAAACTTTACTTTACTTTATCAATCCAAAATTCGAAGTTTCTTTTGACCAATTTTTAAAGTTAAAACATAGTTATATGAGTTATATAAATTTCTTTAAAGTTCCATAAACTTAAATTTCACTTCTTTACATTCACATTCAAATGCCAATTTTACATCCTGTTTGCTACCTCAGTTCAAATTTGGGAATTGAAGCTGAATTTAAACGGCATTCTCAATTTTTAAAAAAAATTTTTTGGGAAAGTTTGCATAGCACACAATCCAATTATGTACAGTTACTGATTACTTGTATATGTGTAAATATAATAAACCCAAAAAGCAAATATTGCCATCTTGCATCGCAAACTTTCCTGGGAAAACATATAAGTTGGGCTGCCGGTTCTTCTGAACACACCCTCAAATTCTTACCTGCCATTCTGACACAACTCCCAGAGCCCCAGACACGCAAACCATTCTCCACCGTTCCGTGAGCCGTGGTCACATGACCTGCCCGGCAGGAAACAGCTGCCAGTCATCCTGGTGAGAATGCCCTGCGGCGCTGTGGTGATGGGCAGCATTGTGGAGAACTGCCGCAATATCCCGCTTGATATGTACCATAATTCACCTCTCAACCCCACCTACAACACACACCTGAAGTTATTCCACCAATAGTGTGTGCATTCAACTGTACAGCGAATAACGAAAAACAGGTCTCTGGGCACCCCGGGGCTAAGACTAGCACATTTTTGCATGGCAGCTACATTGACATGGCAGACAGATTTATTAGAATCTAATGATTATTTCCTTTTTGATGGACGGGTGGCTGATAGAAAGGGGAAGCCGTCTCGCTCGCAGCTATTAATTGGCGCGTGCTAATGCGAAGCCATCATACCCTAGACCCGCACCGAGCTCAACCACGCCAAACTCTCTTCTGCTATACCACATTATTCCACTTCTTTTGTCCTGCTTTGACAGGAAATTAGATGAAGTGTCTCCAACGGATCTTTTCGAGTGGGCTAGCGAGGTAGAGCGGAAAACTGACAGCAAACATAATTACCTGAGTTGTGCAAATCTCTTGTTATGAATGTCTGATTGTTCAAGCGAACATAATTCTAGTTGACTGGACTTGCGTTCACACAATTATCTCGCCAAATATGAATCCCCATGTATCATCAGTCAACATTTTCTCATGAGTTATTATTTATCATTTTTACATAACTTATATAATATGTAAATATAGTAGTTAAGTTATATGTTGGGTTGCCACTCTCTCTCTCTCTCTCTCTCTCTCTCTCTCTCTCTCTCTCTCTCTCTCTCTCTCTCTCTCTCTCTCTCTCTCTCTCTCTCTCTCTCTCTCTCTCTTTATTTATGTATTGTGTTTTATTTATTTATTTAGTTTCTAATTACATTTTAGTCCTTTTTGTTAAAACTTAAAATCAAAATCAAAAAATATAAGTTTTTTTAGCTGTTAGTATGAGTATGCTACCCTTAAGGTTATTAATAAGCTTGTGTGTTCCAAAACAATGACAAAATTCGCATTTAGGAGATTTAAGCATTCAAAACTTACAGTCTCTCACTTCCGCTCAAATGGATCACGTATTTTTATGACATCACCGCAGACTTCAGCTTCTCATCACATCTTCTGTCCAATCAAATGCTCTCTAGAATTGAAAGTGTCCCGCCCCCAATGCTATACCACCTGGCCAAAGCGACGTTGACACATCACGGAGCAATATTTCATGTTCCAACTGTACGTTGGTTAAGAATGAAATGGCTAGAATTTAATCACACCTCTACTATTGAATCCAACGTATCATTAGAGCTCGGATTCGCTTCCATGGTACTGTCAAGTACGACTTGCAGTCTCTGAGGTAAACTAAACGCTATTGGCTATTTAAAAAGGAGGAGGAGCCATTCAATATGTTTCTTTGGAAATTACGTCAACGCATCTTAAAAAGCTGCGCGTTCCAAGGCACTTCAGTGGGCCTTTAATGAAGACTTTTTCCTTACAGCCTCTTTCTACCTTCCAGCTGTTTACCAGCTCACTGCAGAGAAGTGCATTATGGGTAATGCCGAGCAGGCTTTCTAAAAACCCTGCTGCATTTACCCGCAGAGATGCCATATCTGTTTTTACTCCTCTCTGCCACCACCCTCGTCCACTTCCTCGGCGCTCGGCGAGTCTTTTTCAGAGCCGCATCTGCTTTGTTGTGACTTGCAGGAGCTTTATTGCATTAGACCGAAGCTGCACATTGTGCTCTCGCAGGCTGACGAGGCCGGTGAAAACAACTGCTACTCCTCCTGACAGCGCACTGCCTGCACACACATCCTTAATGCAATTTTGTCTGATATATGAAATACAGAATGAGCCTTTCCAGGGGAGGTAGCGTCGATTGCAGCAAAAGACGGCACTCTGGATGGATAAATGACTAGCTTATCTTTTGAACATGAGAGAGTGGCCCACTGAATGATAATTGTTCTTGAGGTTGTACATTGTATGCAGCAAAATGAGGTAACATGGTGAGAGGAAGACATCGTTTCAAATGTTGTTTTGTGGTTAGTTGTCATTACGTTTCATGGGCTTCTCAAAGCAGACCTGTCAGAAGCAGGGTTTTTTTGTGTGTGCTTTTTTAATGCCAGAAGACTTTTTGACAAAGTTCATTTTATCTGCTGCCCATACTGCGGTAGCTATGTGATTAGAGCGTGGGTAAACTATAATGACAGCGTATTTATAAATTTTTATCTCATGGTACTCTTGTTTTAATTTCTGTAAGAACATGCAAACTGATGAATTCATGGAGACAAAATGACATGCGCATCCAGTGCGATTATTTCAAACTTACAGCATAAAGAAGTCTGCATTTAAATCCTTCCAGTTCATTAGCGCAATAAATCTTTACATCTCCTATAAAAACTATTTAAAACGTGACAGTCTTCATGTTTAGCTGAACCCGAAGTCAAATGCTTTTCTTTTTAGTTTTATAGCTAGCTATAAAGAAACTAACAAATAAATGCATGCCTTAAGCTTTCTTTGTGGCCTCTTGAATCGTATCACCTCTTATACAGCAAATAGATTTTTAATTTGCAGCTAATTATCTTATTGAACAAGTATTGTCCCTGCACAGGTGTCCCTGAGGATTTGGTTTAATTAGGTCACAAGGGATGAGCTCATATTCATTAAATGTGTAAGGAAGATGTGTGATGTGATATAAATGTGGGCGACTTTTATTTTGTGCCCACAGATGTATGTGTACTAATTATAAAATTACTTTTTAAGTGAATATTTTTATTAGTTTACACAGATTTAATTAGTTAATTAGCACTTTCTTATATTCTACTACACCAAAAGAAAAGAAATCTATTCCAAAAAATTGATGACTGAATAATCTGGCTGTGTGTGCGTGTGAATTTCAGTATAATATTACTATTACTATCACTTTAATATTTAAAAATGTATGAAATATTACAACTTCTGTTACCTTTTTCTATGGAGTTTTTTTTTTCAACAAATAATAAGCTTTAAATACGTTTTGCTGCTTTGCCAAAATAATATTTTGTCTATGACAGTATTTTTGTATAACTTGCATTTTTTGGGGGGTTGGGGTTCTTTTATCGGCTGCCCTGCTCTCACTATTAGCATCTGTTGCGGGGTGTTTCCTCAGGCTAGTTTGGGGAACGGGAGTCTGGAAAACCTTAAATTTACACCAAGCCCTGTTTTCTATTTAAGACTGATTCCCCACAGGGTCTCGCACAAGACAATTACATGGTTCTTTGTTCACCCTGTTAAGTGCACTGAGCATGTCATTGAACTTTGAATAGGAAATTGTAAATTGCTATATGGCTAGTGCGGTTAGCATAGATGTTTACTGCACTGCTTTGTCCTTTTAAATTGGCTTGTTAATACAAAACTAACTTTGTGATATGTACTAAAAATTCCTAAAAAATCCATACACCAAACATAGTGCACTACATAAACCACCTTTTGAAAAAAAATAAAAACAAAGATGGACAGTTTTGCTGCTATTTGACTCAGCGCTGCAAAACATTTGTGTTGCCTGTCTGTTCCACAGCTGCTGTGCTGAACTGGGAAAACACTCCATGTCATGCCAAGCACAATATTTCCCTGGTTAAGTGGGTCTTTTTGCTGCTATGAGATGGACTCATCTTGCAGCCAGCGCTGGTCCGACTAAGAAGGTTTTTACAGTGTGCTAGACTTCCTGTGGCTGCTCACCCAATCACGGTCAGCCCTAGACGTCACATGGCAGGTCATTATCAGCTCATAAATCTCAGCAGATCTCCATAAACTTCTCTTTCATTCGCCCCAACCGTGCTAACATCGGCGTTGGATGGTCATTAGAAAGGAAAGGAATGAAAAGCAGCAGGGTTGAGGAACGGTTTTGAAGTGAGGGAAGAAAATAAAAAGTCACTTTTTTTTTTACTAAAATGTGATCCAAATAGGCTCAGATCTTTCTGGGAAAAAAAGCAAATGAAGAATTTGTTTGTGGTCATTATCTTCTGCATTAAACCGTGTAGTGTTGTTTCCTTTCGATTCGAAAATGTCAGATGTATCTCGAGATATTTGTTATGACATTGTTCTGTTATTTATGCCATGCTTTGAGTCTAGACAAATTTCCCACACTGCTCTAAACAAGCAGACGCTCTCCCACGCTCACACTCGACTCTTTGAGATCTCAGGGAGTATTGATCTCCCTCTAGGGCCGGAGCTGTCCTTCTTGTCAATAACACGTAGTATATTAATATTGACTGCCCAAGAACCTGTGTCGCCCGTTGATTGAAAAGCTATGGAGGCCAATTTGTACCAATCTAAAAGTTTCGTAATGGAATGATGACTGCTTATTTTGTTAAAAATTATTGGAGTCTTAAAAGCTTGACTGGGCTATTTTAAAGAAATATTTTACTTGGTCACAATCCTCATTTGCAACAAGGTCTTGACGAAACAACTAATAAGCTTGAAGTCGCCAGTGGCAAAATTAAATCATTTGGTCATTAGTAGAAATGCTTTTAATTGTGAAATGTTGTAATCTCTATTTTTCTAATGAGACTATATATATATATATACTGTAAATATATATTTATTTATATCTATTTATGTAAACAGATTATTATGGAAACAGGTGTTTTCTGCCACAATACTTTTGCATCCAATTACCTTTTTGTTTTGACTGAATCATTTTATATTTTGCTTGTGGAGTCTAATATTTTAGATGGATTTTTATATATCAGGGTAATTAAAGTTAAAACCATAAAAAATATATTTCTTGAAATAAACATTAACAGGAAAAAAAACATAAAAATTACAAAAATGCAGACAAAATCAATAAACCTTAAACTAAACTGAAATTAAAATGAAAACAGAATAATAACAAATATTTAGTATAACACTGATACTTGTATATCATAATTTCTGACTTTGGATGATTTTTTTGACCACTGCAAAGTGCTGTTGGTGCTGATGTTTGATGTGTTTGCATGCAATGAGCAATACTAACAAATATGAAGATGTTTTCATCATTGGGGATCCATGCAGATGTTGTTTTACAGATTCTGCCCTGAGAAACAATTACACTCTGAATAGTGCTTATATGATGTAGTTGGATGCATCCTCTGTCTAAGTTTGACTTTCAGCCATTACAGGATTTAGAGAAGAGAGACTGTTACAAATTGTTTATGTAGTATGATGACAGGTTTATCAACATCCGTATGTGTGTAAGAGAGAGAGAAAGGGAGGGAGAGAAAATTCCAGGGCCAAATAAATGCCAGTATGAGTGTTTACTCTAGACATTGTGCAGGATTTTCTAGAGTGGTTTAACAGCAGAAGGATGGTCAAGGCAGAGCAGTGTGGACATACAGGGTGTAAATCAGGTCAGACAGGGTTAAGCCAGGCCAGATTACTCTCTGTCTTTATCTGAGGCCTTTCAGCTTGCCTTACACACACATAAACACATAGAAACAGACATGGTACCGCTAACTCTATATAGATATAGTTTACAGGCAAACAAAATAACTTCACTCTGTCTACAAATATGAACGTTTTTTTTGCTCAAAAATAAAAATTCTGTCACCGTCTTCTCACGTTCAAAAATTAGGTTGTTATTCAGTATAAATTTGGCACGTTCACGAGAGAAGTAATAATGTTCGATTTGTGAATGAATAATTATTTTGAGCTAAATCTTTAATCAGCAAAATCCTGTCATCAAGCAATCTCCTCCCTTCCTCTTTCATCCTTTTCACCAAAAATGTATTTTAGGTGGACAGATCAATACAGTACAAAGAACATAAAAAATTGTAGGATGTTGGAAAATAATGTATTTTCTGTTAACCAATGCTTTTTAATGCTTCAATGCAAATGAACAAGCGTGCTGTTATTTGTTAGTGACGGGTAGGTTCAAGTAAGCCAGATATGCGCAGATTCTGCACAATACGCTGTATTTAATATATCATGATGAGTCACGAGTTGAGAATTTGAGCTAAATATGCCAAATTAGCTTGTGATTTGACAGCGTTACCCACATTTGGCGGGTGTTAATTTAAAACTGTACATAACATTTATTTCCATCAAGAGGTGCATACATTTTTGGTCAAGATCTTGTTTTGACAATGCAAGAGTCGAGTACTCTGTAAAGTCTACTCCAGCACATCCCAAAGACTGTCAATGAATTTAAGGTCTGGACTCAGAGGTGCCAATTCATGTGTGAAAATAATTCTTCATGCTCCCTCCCAACCATTCTTTCACAATTTGAGCAAGAGGAATCTTGACATTGTCATCCTGAAATATGACCATGATGAGTCTTCCTACATGGTTGTTTAAGAAATGAAAGAAATACTCCATCAATTAGGGTTAAAAGAACTGTTGCCAAAACATAATAATCACTGCAATAGGGGGGGGGGGGGGGGGGGGGATAGTATATCCTGCATTTCTAAACCCAGTGCACTAGCAGGCACAAATTGACCCAGAGCGAATCCTCAAGGTCCTCCACTAAGAGTACATAGGATAGTAATACTGCTTGACAGACAAACCTCAAGAAAAAATCCACTTGTTTTTCCTCAAGGAGTTCTGCCTCCTCTATCAAACATTCATGAAGATACTACACACACACACACACACACACACACACACACACACACCGTCGCACGCAAACCTCTCAGCTCCACAGATGTAATGCGTGGCATAAGTCTTTTTTATGTGACGGTTGGTTATCGTTTGTGTATGGAAAGTGCACGGAATGAGAACAACATGGCTTCTGTCAGCGTAACAGTTTGTGGGGAATGGTTTGTTTTTCACTTGATGGATGTAATTTAAATCAATCAAAAGATTTAGAAAAATGAAATGAGTGCACAAAACAAAAATAATGCAATGTTGACCTGTTAAATATAGACAACCTTCCTGATTTTTTTTTATATGTGTGTTTCCTCAGCCAATCGGAGCACTGAACCCAAAGCGTGCTGTGTTCTACGCCGATCGCTATGAATCATGGGATGAGGAAACTCCACCCTGCCACTACACAACTCACTATTCCACCGCAGCCTCCACCCTCCACTGGCTGGTCCGAAACGTAAGTCTTGTTGATTGGATGGATGCAAGGAATTTGATACATTCAACATCTGGGAAGTACCTAGTTTTTACTGGATATTAAACCGAGTTGAGCTGCTTCTGGGTCATATTATGCCCTCTGTGATTGTTATAACATGCAGATCAGTTTTCGAAAGAGATTACAAAAGTACAATTACATCACCCCTTCATGAATATTCCAATGATTACAACACAAATACCCAATTTTTGGGAATTTGTAGGTTTGAATTGCATTAAAATTCTCATATTTACATGTTCCAATGCAAAATCTTATCCAGAAAATTAATATTTTTTAAAATGCATCACGCAATTTTGGCATTACTTTAGAAATGATGCGGTCAAGAGTCTGTGTATACTTACAACATTCCAATATGATAACCCCGAGCTCAGTCATTGGATCAAATCTCTGTCAGTCAAAGTGAATGTTAGCACGTCCTTTCACCGCACAAGTGAATCAGCCCCTACATCTCAATCCGCGAGCTTGATGTTCCGCTACAGAGAGCCGGTGAGTGGATTTCACAGGCTGGTAAACAGGCATATGTGAAAGAGAAGTCAAAAACCTCTGCGTAATGATTTACAGGCTGGTACGTGACAGCTTTATGCCTCTCAGACAGCATGCGGAGCGCTGGGAAACATGTCCATCATTGTCTCCTGCTAACGTCCTCGCTTGCCCTGAGTCTCCAATTGCTGATCGGGGACGAATGGACTGGTACAAAAAAAAAAAAAGAAGCCTAGATCAGCAAAGAAAATGAAGTTGTTTCTGAGGTTAAGAGGAGATTGGGTTTGAGTATCTCCTGATGCTTTAGTTTTCCTACATTTGTTACATCATATCATGCTGTCTTACAATAATAAACAATTGTTTTGTTACATACTGCATTTTTTCCACTGCATTTCATTTTATGCCAGAGCTCAAATCAGTCATGCAGATTATTTAGATTTTTTTTTTGCATCGGAATTCATGATTAATACAGTCTAAACCGAGTGTATTTGTGTTCAAAGCCATTTTTTTGTGTGTAATTTAATTGAAAAATGCATAATTTTGTTCATTTTAAAAGATTGCTTTATAATCAAACCTGTTTTAATGAGGATTCGGTCTATTCATCTTTGAGAGAGAAAAAAATTAAAACACATAATGAGAACTTAGTAATTGGTTATTCCCAGGCGGACCATTGCGTTGATGATGATGATTTGGAAGGTTCCCCTGGCAGCTCTCACACCAGGCCTGACTGAGACTGTAGACACCATCATCTTTTCCTCTGGCTGATCCAGCATCTCCATGTCAACTCCTCACACTGCCAGCCCAGACTGATGACCCTGAATCTGCCAATTAGAGCCAGAGCTGGGCTCCTCAGTCAACAGGCCATATAATTAACTCTGCCTCGGGCACTGTTATAGAAAATGAGAGGACAAAAAAAAAAAAAACCTCCACAAACTCTCCATAATCTGACAGATGAGTCCCTACATTGAGATGTTTGTGCAAACGGAACGTTTCCCAGAGCAATGAAGAAGGTCTCCATCACGAGATTGAATCCAATTACCATAGAAATGAATGCAGATGAATTTACTTGATTTATTCCGCTGATGTCTCGGGCTCTGAATAGCATTAGCACTTTGCGAAACAGTGCAGATTTGTCTAAACAAGCGCCTAATTAGCAGTCAGAATCATGTGATCCCGCTACAGTTATTTTCACACAACATGTTTTTGATCTTATTTGGGTCAATACAAGTGACAGTGTTGTTTTTGTGTCTGCTCAATTGCAGGAGCCTTTCACCACGTTCTTCCTAAACGCCAATGGCAACAAGTTTGATCACCCAAACCGCACTTTCTCCAGTATCGCCCGCTCATGGAGGCACTGCCAGCGTGATACTGCAGATGTGAAGGTAATCAGATATCAGTTTTTGTACATTGTAATGTCTAAACAGGCTTGTTGCCGTCAAAAAACGAGTCATTAGTGCCTGACTGTTGGGATGATACAGGGACAACGTTACAAGCTGCAACTGTGAGGAATTGAATAAACAATTTCTCGAAGAGTTTCTCTTTTAGTCCAATCAATCAACCAAAATTGGTATCATCCAGTTCCCAAAAACCAACAGATACAATTGTTTTGATTTGCAACAACATTTAGTTCATGTAGCAGCTTCAGCAATGTCTTTTTTTCTGAAATCAACATTTTTCTTCATAAACATTTAAAGTAAAACATCGCTCAACATGCACATATTTCAGAGCGCCATCACTTCATCATCGTAATGGTTGTTCCCTGTTGCCTCCCGTTCCATTTCAGCCCGGCGCTGCAGCTCAGCAAGCGCACTCGAGCTGACCTAAAAGTGTCATACTTTTCCAACACACTCAGTGACGGGTTAGCTTCGCCTCAGGCAATTAATAAAGCATTAATGACAAAAGCTATTTAAAATGTAGTCTTTTATGTAAAGGCAGGGCTTTTTAGTACCCCGGGCTGGGGAACAGCATCCAACAACACGAGGTGCAGGCGATGTGCACGGCTGTACAGCGAAACACTAGATATGTCAGCTAATACAGGCCTCTCGGAACCCTTACGGTGTCTGCATGGATCATGTTAAACACATTTAATGGTCAGCAATCTTTTAGGACCGAAAATAGGGATTTTTTTTGTATTTTCTTGTGTAGCAGGAGTTGATTTTTATTATGTATGAGCAGCATGATTTTTTATCATAAACGACTAGCTTTGTATTGTATTACCTTGCTATGTATTCCTATTCTGTTTGAATGACTGTTTATTTATAGAATAGAGCTTATAGCAATAATACAGACCATCAGATGTTTTTAATATGTGTGTAAAAACTTGTGTGTGGTGTTAAATGTGAATTTTTGGTTTGAACAAAACATTTTTTTGTCTTTGTGATTTTTTTGTCTTTATAATATAATATAATGAGTGTACAAAAATAATGAAAAAATATTCCATCTTTTTTGTACTATGTGCATTTTTAAAATTGCACATTATCTAAAGTTCGGTAGATATTAAGGTCATTTTACAATTTATTTAAATATTTAGTTTTTTTTAATTGCTTTTATGTCCTTTAGTAATGCTGCAGTGGCCTTTAGAGGTTTATTCTGCATCACATCACCCTGAACTTAGTCGTTACCCACAATTCTCTTTAATGATCATATGCAGCACAAAACAGCCAAATAACAGCATTAAAAGAGCAAATCCACTGTTCACTGGCCCCTTTTCCCAGACCAGTGCCTCAGAACAGGCCAAGTCCATTAAAGGTCATTATGGTGGATGCCGATAGATAGATAGATAGATAGATAGATAGATAGATAGATAGATAGATAGATAGATAGATAGATAGATAGATAGATAGATAGATAGATAGATAGATAGATAGATAGATAGATAGATAGATAGATAGATAGATAGATAGATAGATAGATAGATAGATAGATAGATAGATAGATATTTTAGCATTGTCAAAGACAATGCAGCTAGTCATCTGCTCACCTCCTGCTAAGAGTAACTCCCTCCAATCGTCAACATCTTCTCAATAATCTGTCTGAGGGAGTGTGATGAGGCAGTCGTGGCCGGTGACAGCTCTCCAGGAGGGTGTCATTAGGGCGAACGGTGTAAAGCTGAAGAGTTTGAGTGTGATTGACTTGTCAGCCCATTATGAGGCTGTAGAGGAATTATTGGCTCACGAGCGAAGCGGGTTGAAGACGTGGATCACGGCACTAGCCACTCAAACTGTTCGCAACTAAGTAACTGACTGCAAAGTTTATAAACCAATCCTCCTGTGAGGGTAGAGAGGGTGCTCGGTCCAATTTTGGTTGTTAATTTTGCTTTATAATATGTGTCACATAACATGATTATTTTAAAATTTAATTATTTAAATCATTTAAAATAATCCTAATTTCTGTTAAAAATTAAGTGTATTGTTTATTTGTTTTGCTTTGCTTGCTGAAGTGAAGCCTCAAGCTTGCAGGGGGTTGGTCAATGGTCTGTGTTTGTGAATATTCATAGATGACGTGTCGAGCAGCTTCAAATCCTCTGGTGCAGACAGTCTATTGGTTGCTTACAGTGTAGAAATGATGTTAGCATTTTAGAGCTGTGAGAGATATTTGAGACATCCTAAAGGACTGATGAAATATCAGGACTTAACCTTCATAAAATAGGGTGCATTTTTAAATCCTGACCCTACACCTAAAGCAAGCTGTGTTTTATTGTAAGCATACTGTTTCTAGTTACCCTTCATGTGAAAGTCCTTTTGTTTTATGGTGCTTTAAAGAACTCTCTTCTTGGGGGCGTAGTTAAATAGCTCATTTCAACAGGCGGTGTACAACAGCAACTTGAATCCAAAACAGCAGCGTTGAGGAGAAAACATTCAACATGTCAGGTTCAGATGTGTGCGGGCAGAATGAGGTCTTAAATGATTTTAAATGGTTTTAAAGGTTCTTCAAAGGCAAGAGTTTTGAGTGACACTAAACAGGGAGGAGGTCACATTCCTCGTGTGCACATGCCCCAATGTACAGAGGCGTCTCTCACAGGGAATTATGGGTAATTTGCACTGATTCGGCAGTGAGAACGGAAAATGATTGGGAATGTGGCAGCTTTGGATATGAGCTCAGGGTCAGGGAAGCATGTAAAATAAATTAATAATGTTTTCAGTAGAACAATGTGACTGCATTGACTTCCACTTAAAGTTTTTATTTGTGTATTTTAACTTTTAGAAGAACAAAGGTTGTAGTAATTGCAACACCTTTAAAAGAGAAAACCCTTTTGCTAGTGTTATCAAACCAGTCCATCCATATACAGTACGTTCAAGTCTAGTTTTTGTTTTTAATGACCCATTTAATGAGTGTAATCGTTTTTTAAAAATCTGTGCTCGTTACATTAAGCATTATGTTTCCCACTATCATTTCGATCAATGGTTACTCTTCCAAAATCCCAACAAAACCAAACCTGCTTCCTGTACCTTAACACACACAGCAGATCCATCCATCAGCTCACTTCAAACCTCAATAAAGTTTTCTGTCATCTCTCGTGTTTACTTTGTATATTCCCCCTCCCCCATCTTCGTGTGTTTGTCACATTCCCACACTCCCCGAGTGTTTTTAAATGTACTCTGATGGTCCTTCACTGGTCTCCTGGGATCGCTTTCCATGACCGCCTGAAACGTGGCCAACATTTTGAGTAATTGAACTACAAAACATGCAATGAAAGCATTGGTATTTCTGCATGCACATTTTAACTCCCCTGTATCCATATACAATATTAAAGGTACAATATGCAGGATT
Organism: Chrosomus eos; assembly: GCA_036326025.1. Classification (NCBI taxonomy): domain Eukaryota; kingdom Metazoa; phylum Chordata; class Actinopteri; order Cypriniformes; family Leuciscidae; genus Chrosomus; species Chrosomus eos. Next base: position 19,886,064 of record CM070825.1, read on the forward strand.
TTTCGCCACCAGGGGTCGCTAACCTCTTACAATAACAAAGGCGTATATTGATGACGTATATTCCGCATCAAACGGAATTTTGGATCTTGTCGTCAAGCTGATAGATCTTTTATGGATGAGTGAATACATTGATGTTTTTAACATGACTGTGGTATGAAGTAGGGCGCGATTGCTAGACGTATATCAGCGCCACACACAACGCGAGTCCCGTGGATATAAAGGAATAAGGATGTTTCATTCTACCGAACTACACGCAAGTGCTGAATTAACAGGTCACACAGGTCAGTTTATTAGACGAATGAAACTTGAGGTAACACAGCACTGTTTCACTTGCTTTAACAGTTACACTATCACACTAAACGACATTTGAGTGTGTTGAATGTTGTTAGTTAGGTTGTTTATTGGCTGTACGAGATCTAGCAGTAAGCTAGATCAACATTAGAATAACATACAGATCATATTCTAACATTTCATCGTGTTAAACTAAATAACATTGATTAGTTGTATGTACATTCGCTCACCTGTCTAATAAAGTAACATGCAACACTCTGTCAAGTCGAAGTTAGTCGCGGACGTGGAGCTCTCGGCATCTCGAAATATGTTGATCTTCGTTTTAGTCTTCTTTTTGTCTCAAAGTCTGCTTGCCATGGTCCATAATGTTTGAACAAAACAACAACAGTGTGAGCGTCCTGCCAGGCATAACAGGCATAACCCAGTTGTCAACGTCTGTCGCCATGGTTACTATTGCAGTACGAGCGCAAACCTGGCGCAAACCGGGGGTAACGCGGATATGACGCCATTGACTGGCGACTCCTCACCCCTGCTCACACGCCCCGTTTCCTTGGTTAAAATCGCAATTTTCTCACGATTTACAAATAGTTGGAAACATTTGGGATATTGTAAGTAATCAACTAAACAAAATATATAACATTGGCCTAGTGGTTTTTGGATATTTTTCTGCAAAAATCCTACATATTGTACCTTTAATACATCTATTTTGGAAATGTTTGGATTTGATTTGAGCTTCTTCTCTCCCACCTGTCCTCTTCCTCTCCACCTCATAGGAGCTGATCCCTGAGTTCTACTACCTGCCAGAGATGTTTGTGAACAGTAATGGCTACTGTCTGGGTGACAGGGATGACGGTGTTCCTGTTTGTGATGTAGAACTACCAGCTTGGGCAAAGAAACCAGAGGACTTTGTCAGGATCAACAGGATGGTAATACAAACTCACTGCCTAACTACAACTTTCTTTGTCTGTAGACATCCTGTGTAAAATAAACATGGCTAATGTCTAGGCCAGAACAGAATCTGCACCTAGATTCTGTCATTTACAAAGTTTGCAGAAACCATAGAGGACCTCAGTCCTCAGAGCCCAAGGCAGTGTTCCTACTTGTCCCATTCTAACCATTGCTCTCTGCTCTATGTGGCATTGGGTATACTGGGAAATGTTTCAAGAATTTGAAATCTTATTCCGAATCATCTTAATGGCTCTTTTTTCTCAACCATTCCATTAATAAATCTTTTAGTAGGTTTGAGGAAGAAATATTAGGTTTTTTTTTAGTTTTTTATTTTATTTTACTAAAATAACCGACTTATGAGAATCCTTTCTTTAGGAAATTGAATTTATATGGTTTATATGTTAATTTAGTTTTTTTTTTTTGAAAGAAGACTCTTATGTTTATCAATGCTGCATTTATTTAATTAAAAAACACAGTAAGAACATATTGTGAAATATTATTACAATTTAAAATAACCATGATACGTTTTTTTCAGGATTCTTTTTTCAGGAAAATAACTATAGAAAGCAAAGATAGATAGGCAGACAGACAGACAAACAGACAGATAGATAGATAGATACATAGATAGACACATAGACAATACAGATAGAGTAGATAGATTGAATACATTTACTGTTTCAGAAAATGTTTCAGAAGAGCGGTCTCACGTAGGATTACTGATGTCGTATTGCTCTGCTGACGATATTACATCAACTGATGTAATGTCTGAACAGAATCTGCTATCTTAAATTCTTAGTTCAGTATTTAATTTGTAATCCATTTCCTTCCATCTTTTCCCCTGAGATCACACTCATTCGTTCATGTGATACAGCATGCTGGTCCTCTGCAGGCCTCTGCGTTCTGCTTTCCCTCAATGAAGGTCGTAATGTAGTGCACTGCTCAATACTAATGTAATCTACCGCTGACCTGAATGATGTCGCAGAGGACAGGCCCGGCCACTGTCCCTTATAATGTTACCCTAATGCCGGCCTCATCAATCATGATTTGGCTCACAGCAGACAGGACCTCACGGATGTTGTGTGTGTGTGTGTGTGTGTGTGTGTGTGTGTGTGTGTGTGTGTGTGTGTGTGTGTGTGTGTGTGTGTGTGTGTGTGTCTAGACTGCGGTGGGGTCGAAGTTGTGTAGTGCCTTTTTATAATGGCTCTATCTAGCACATGTTGTATACTCATAAAAATGAGAGAACAACAGCAAGACATAGTATAGCCTATGCTGCAGGGTGTGTAATTTAAGATTGTGTGTGTTATGTATTTAAAGCTACTGATTGTGTATCTAAACCGCTGCCAAATCAAAGTTGTGGAGGTGTGTTGTGCCTATAGCACTATAGGAAACACACTTGACCTTTTCAGGTGCTGTGATTGTGTGTGTGTGTGTGTGTGTGTGTGTGTGTGTGTGTGTGTGTGTGTGTGTGTGTGTGTGTGTGTGTGTGTGTGTGTGTGTGTGTGTGTGTGTGTGTGTGTGTGTGTGTGTGTGTGTGTGTGTGTGTGTGTGTGTGTGTGTGTGTGTGTGTGTGTGTGTGTGTGTGTTGTGGAGGTGACCTTTCCTCCGGCCTCATTTTTTTCCCCTGGTTTAACACATTCAACTATTCAGACACACGCACTCACACATATACATGGACATATCCAAAGATCAAACAATACCTGTCTGTTAAAGCGAGATTTTCTTAAAGAAAGGGCTTGAGGATGTCAAAACACCTCAGAATCTATTAGACATGACTACCTGACATGAGCCTTAAATGATGCAAAAATATGTTCACGTCTCACAGTTTAGTTCCTCTTTCTGGAAACTCAAAATTTTCCTTAACAGCATTTGTATAGTGCCTCAAAATCATTGATTTGGTGTGTCCTCGTAATTGAAAAAAAGCTGGTGTAAGTATTCTGGATAAACATCTCCACACTGGTTTAGACATTTTTATAATACATATTTAACTTAATTTCCTCTAAAAAATAAGTTTGGCAGAAAGTCATGTGCGCTCTTTTCCATTCCATTTCTGATTCCTCTTAACAATTCAGATTCAGTTTCATTAACAATTAACAACGATTTCATAAAAAAATGACTCATATGAGTAGTTTTTTTCAAGCAATTAATTTGTTTTAGCTTCAGAGTTGTTTTAAACGTAGCTAGTGATGAATTTTTTTCCTTTTTTTATGGAAATTCATGTAATTGAAAAGATCAATGATCACATAAATGATTCACTCAATGATACTTACAGTATAAGTCTGCTTCGGTTATGACAAATAACACCTTTAAAGTACCATACAACTGGTCCATACAATCGGTATGATATATTCCAAGTATTCTGAAGTTGTTTGATAGCTTTTTGTGAGGAATAGATGGAAAGTCTATATTTGCTGAAAACCTTGCTGTTGTTGTATAGAAGCTGATTTGATATCATTAACACCAGACATCTTGACGCACCATGTTTGAATATTTATCCTGCCATATTTGCTGGACATTCTGTAAAATATATTTTTGTTCCATGGTAGAAGGAAAAAAATAACATAGCATACCAACATAGCAAAAGAAATAACATTTCTTTTATATCTATATTTGGGTCATACACTGAGCACACATAAAGTATTACGAACGTTAAAATAAATATTAAATTCATTTTGTAGATATTTTTAATGTGATTCTTTGGTTTGTTGGAGTGACTAGTGTTTTTCACAGGTTAGTTGAATAGCACATACATTTTTAAACAGGCTACGGCTCGGTTTTGCCCTTAGATCTTGTCCTTTCTTCTTCTCTCTCTGCTGCTCTCTTTCTCTCTGTCTCATTTAATCCCCTCTTTCCCTCCTTGTCTTTGTGCTCCCTTTCTCTCTCTGCCATTTCTTCCTCTCTTTCTTTCACTTAGTGTTCCCATCTTTGCATGTGTCACTTTCGATTCTAATGACATGCCCTGGGGGTAACTCAGCCCCCTGCGCTCCACGGCTTGCTCTGTTGGTAATAGCTGTTATTTCTGATGTGAGAGTGAGTGTGTAAAATCCAGCAGCGGGTCCCTGGGTGTGTTTGTGTGTGAGAGGAAGAGAAAAGTGTGTATTTGTGTGCCATTCGGTGTTATTTGTTCCATCTTTCTTTTTCCCCTTTGTTATCCTTCAATGGGGTTTGATGCCTATAATAAAGTATGTGCATCTTTAAGCATTGCCATATGCAGACAGTGTCTAGATCCCTATTGGAAAAGAATAATGCTTTGAATTCATAACTGACCATTATTTTAAGAAAAAAGCCATTTACAGTAAAGCCATTTATAAGATTTCAGTTTCAAAATAAATGCTGTTCCTTTGAACTTTATATTCATTAAATAATCCAAAAAAAATGCATCAGTTTCCTGAAAAAAATATTAAGCAGTGCAACTGTTTTTAACATTGATTATAATAAGATTTTTTTTACTACCAAATCAGCATATCATAAGGATTTCTGAAGGATCATGTGACACTGAAGACTGGACAAATGATACTGAAAATTCAGCTTTACAATAACAGGAATACATTACATTTTTTTTAAATATTAAAATAGTAATAATAATATTTAACAAAAATGACTGTTTTTGCTGTATTTTTGACCATACAAACGCAGCCTTGGTGAGCATGGGAGACTATACAGTTGATCTTGTTGTTAAGTGTGTCCAAATACTTTTAGAGCCACTGTATTTTACTGATTTAGATTATTCGAGCTTCAAGAAGTGCATCTATCATATTTTATGGAAATACAACTGTTAAAATATTGAACACAAGTTTATTTATTCACGCTTTTATGTTGGTCTGAGGCTATTGCAGTCTTCTGAAGAAGTGTCGCCCCGAGTGTGTTTGTCTAGTGCTTGTGTGTTTGTGTCTGTACGTCTGTGTGTGTTTGTGTTCGTGTACCTTTCACCTCTAATTGCCCCGCTCTCTTTGACAGGCTCTGGAAAGCGAGTTTGTGTCGTGTCAGCTGCACCAGTGGATTGACCTTATTTTTGGCTACAAACAACGTGGGCCCGAGGCGGCACGCGCCCTCAACGTCTTTCACCACCTGACCTACGAGGGCTCCGTCAACCTCGACAGCCTCGCCAGTGATCCCCCATTGTGCGAGGTAGGTCGCCACCGCTGCGTTGCCATGACAACGGCAACAGGTTACTGCGATTTGTGGCTAACATCTCTTTTTTTACCCATTTTTATAATTGGACTGTGTCAATGAATGTTTAAATCATAGTTGGAGTGTGAGTCCTTTCCCTGACCACAGACTTGAGACTAGCGTTGCCTGCTGCTTCTGATTGCTTTTTAGAAAGAAAGGAAAAAATATCAGCAGTTATGGGCACCTTTTCTCTGTAATAATAGCATTTTGGGCTAAATATATTTGGCAAACGATCCAGTGCGTATCTGTGTTTGTGCTCTGGAGAACATTTACATTACAATGTGTTTTTGCTGAGTTGAGCAATGTAGCCAATCACAGACATATATTGATTTCTTGAATGCAATGGCCAATCAGAGATGTTTAAGTTAGCACTGAACAAAAACTCAGGTGAGTAGATTCTGAGTTCGCAAGCAAATCCTCTTATGATAACAAACAATTATGTTAATAAGATATTCATTTTGCAGTATAACGGAACTTTGTGGAAATGCAATGAACTAAGATGATTGACAGTCTTTTAGTGGCTATAAAGGGAGCGCTCTTTCCATGGCAAATCCCACTTATAGTATGCTTGCTTTTGGTTTGTGTATGAAGACACATTAATAACAGCTAGTTTATCAGGAGTGTTTATGCTGGGATGTGTAGGTTTTGCTGTGACACGTAACCTGAAACTATTTCATGGAAATCTAATGTGTTTTCAAGGGGAAGCTCATCTTACCCTTGAGTTGATTTACCTTCCACCTATGGGTAAAATGCTTCATAAATGTCACCAGTAGATGGACTACTGTGTGTATTCTCTAGCATTATGTAGCTAGAGACATGGGATGGTTTTATTTCTTGATATGTTTGCAGGTTAACCATTTATTTAAGGTCTCCGGATGCAACAGGTTAAAAAATGATGGCGTAAGACTCGCAATATCAACATTCGTCAACCGCAGTTCAAGCATGAATGAACACAGTGCCAGTTGAATATCTTTGAGAGACTGTCAGTATGTGTCATTCAGATCTTGCCATGCAAATAAGTCCTCTGGGAAAGAGAAACTCAAACTGCTTACTCACGTGCGTTGCATCTTTTACTGTGAATGAGTGGAAACTGCAACAATTTAGGTACAAATAAATACTTTAAGTACAGCTGGTAAAATATCTGTGCTAACATCAGACAAAATTATATTGAAAATTAAATTTTTACTCTTGCTTATGGAAAAGTCACCACCACATGCCAGGATGTTGCGGATGATTGCCGATGTGTTGCTATATGGTTGCTAAAGTGTTCTTGGTGGTTGGCATTGTTAGGGTGTTCTCTGGGGTTTCCTAAGTCTCTATGCTATTCTAGTCCCTCCATCAATTTTCTTCTTGTTTTATCATCCACTAGTCAAATATTTTAGAAAATCTGACCATATAAGTAGAACCACTCTTTTCCACAACTAGACACATGGTTTTAATGATCTTTTAAGCTCGTATCATAGATGGTGCACAAACCAGTGTTATTTTAACATAATTTATGCTTTTATAGAATTTATTAATATTCTCAATCAGCTTTTTTTCAGCTTTTTAAATTTAAGTCTAAGTTTTAGCAATTCTGATATTTGCTTTTGTCTTTGTTGTCATTAGCTTAATTTTTTTTAATTCACTATAATTATTTTTTACTTATTTTATTGGCAAATTATTTTAGTTAGTTGTCAAGGCAAAATTTCTCATTTTCATCTTAGTTTCTTGACGTTTTTCATCCAATATTTATATTTTATTTCAGTTTTATTTTAGAGCTGCATGATTATTCGTTGAAAGATCACAATCTTGATTCAAACACAGAATCTTATTCCTAAATGTCAACTATTCGCTTATGTCTATTAAACCTTTGACAAAATCACAACGGAACATTCAAATCTGTGTTTGCGCTGCCGCTGACCCAGAGAAGCAGTTATCATGAAACAGCTTAATCGCTATCACCTTTTGAAAGTAACTTGGCTCTTTAAAAAATGAATTTATCGATTATTTTTTACGCCACCATGATGGCGACTTGAATCATTCATTCAAGACATTCGTTCAAAACGCTGATTTATCCAGTAACGAAACAAGTGAAGTCATTGAATCATTCATTCAGTGTTTTAAATAATTCAGATGAATTAACATTTTGTAAGAAAATTTTTAGTTGTCTGTTCAGAATTGTGTGAGAATAGTCTCTGTTTGAAACAAAAAATAAATACGATTCTCAATTTATCCAGAATATTTGAATAATCTAGAGCAAGTTTTAATAGTTTCAGTTTTAAGGATTTAGTTAATTCATTTAAAAACACTCTTTGACATGAATACAAATATGTTATTTATTTATTTTCTGGTTATCGACTACAATTGAATTCATCAAGCGATTAGGATGTAAATCAATGTTATTGATTTTCCGCACAATAGTCTTTATTGACTAGTGGAAGTTTGGAAGAAGACTTAATTGTGTTTGTGGATATGATTCCAATTCAACAGCAGCAGCTGGTAGGCAGTGTGTTTGTAGCAGTGTGTACCCCATACCTCCCTCCCTTGCTCCTCTTTTTCTCTCTCTCGTTCCCTATATCTCTCCTGCTCCCTGTGATACCCACCATCTGCTGTCTGCAAAACAAGTCATTTATATACTGTCACTTCCAGGACTGCCTTTATTTGTCAAGTGACCACTATGCAAATCACTCACGGAACAGGGGGGCTAATTATCAAACAATATGGAGAAAGCTTTGCTTTTCATCATTCAGCTCTACAACCCAGACAATAGCAATTATGTTTCTTTCATGTGGCCGCGTTCTTCACAAGCAGTCCAGCACTCTGAGAGCAATGGTAGCTGACAGCAAGGTTTGTTAGCCTCGGAAGAGCCAGAAAACTGGCTTTTATTTGTCAGTTCTGGAGTTTGAGAAGCCTTCATGTTCACTTCAGTATATTCATAGTCTATATTGCTTTTTATGTCATCCAAGCAGCTATCAAGTGGCATTCAGACACTTAAATGCTGAGAAAAGCTGACCTCAACTTGACTTCTTAAATGCATGAAGGAATTCATTTATTTCTGCTTTATTTTTCCAATGCCCCATAACCTAAAAACTTTAAAGGAATAACCTAATGGACAAAATATATTGACCTCAAGTACGCTAGATTCACTAGCGTTTCTCTCTCGGTCTCCACCTGAGATGTGAGAGAGAGGGAAGACGGCTCATGGTATCTCGCTCAGAAATGTGACCGTCACCTTCAGGCTATTGATTCATTCCCCACTGACAGGTGCATCCACAGCTCTGACATTAAGCACTGCAATTACGGCCTTAAAATGTCAAACTCTGGAGTTAAGGGTCATAACTCGTTCCAGAGCCAAATCAAAATGGCAGCGGTTGATGATGGAGTCACAGGGCTCGAGTTGGCAGGGTTGTGTCACTGGAAAAACAGCGTTTACGGATGAAGAACATGCCAGCAATCTTTTGATACAGATTTGTATTGCATGTAAACATAATACACAATCTGAGAGCACTGCTTGGGAATTATCCGTCACTAATAAGCATTAAATTATACATTCACAAATGAGTAGAATATGTCAAAGGAGTGTCTCTGTAAGAAAAAAGTGCATTTGATCCTTTCACAGTCTTCTGTGTTTGAAAAAAGAACTACTTTTAAGTCTACATTGATTTGTTTTAATTGAATGCCAAATTATACATTCAGATGTCCAAACTTTTTTCAAGCAAATGATTTAGCAACATGGTTGAATACATTTGTGGTGAAAGCTTGAATGACATATTAGCATTGGTGTAAACGGCACTTTATTCCACAAACACGGATATATAAAAGGCCTGTCTTTTCCATTTAGCTATTTGTTTACCCTATACGTGCCATTACTAAACTCACACCTAAAATGTATTTATTAATGCTTCTCTGAGAACCTGAGGTAAACATCAGATTTTGACACATCTAACCTGACACAAATATGAATCTGTGATTGACATGCCAAAGGTTATGATGGATGTTTTATGTCCACCTAAGCATGATGGCTTAGCTTAAAGCTCAGTGAGAGACGATCACCGCACAGCTTATGCAAGGGGTGTTTCTTATCTGCCGTAAAGAGCAGGGGCTTAAAGTGGATTATCGTAATGAACTGCCAGTTATGAGTTACTGATTTCTGTTTGTGATAAACTGTGTTTTTCTCCAGAGCTGAGATGATCAACCGGTTGACATTGTGGGTCAGTTGACAACATTGAGATGATTTAAAGGACGTGTCTCTCACATAACCTTATAGCTGGAGCTTTGGCTAGATATAATCTGTCAGAATTGGATGTATAACAAGGTACAGTTGTTATAAATGCAGGATGTTTTTCTGGAAGTTAAAGTGCTGAGTAGGGTTGCACCAGCCATTCGTAAGTTCTTACTTCAATTGGAACGTAAAGTCCACACTAGTGGCTTAGTAGCTAGTTTGTAACTTACTCTATTCGGTTGCACCATTTGTTCTGACGGCAGAACGTACAGTAGGTCATAGTAGGTTGTAAACTCTCTGTAAAGTAATGCGTAGTCACATTATATGACATGTATCCTCAATGATCCAATAGCAGTCTTCAAATATGTGAGCATAAGCTGTGTTTATCCTCATTTTAACTTCTTTCGCCTCACGTAACAAATGATAAATTATTAAGGTTCAGTAAGATTTTTTTTAAAAAGCAGAGCACCAAAATCAGCATATTAGAAGGATCATGTGACACTGAAGACTGGAGTAATGGCTGCTGAAAATTCAGCTTTGCCATCACAGGAACAAATTATATTAAAATATAATAAATTAGAAAACAGGTATTTTGAATTGTAATGATATTTCACAATATTACTGTGATTTTGAATCAAATAAATGCAGCATTGATGAGCATAATAGACTTCTTTTTATCAAAACATTATGTTGTATTTACTTTGTTTTGATATGAAGTATTTTGACCATTTATATTCATATTTCTGGATTTCTAGAATGATTTTTTTCCTCTCGTTCTTTCCTTCACTGTTGGATGGCAGAAATATAGTTGATACTTTCCACATGGCTGCCTGTTTCTCTCAGATCTTCAGATCAGATTACATTATTTGAGCAGACATTTTGACCCCTGTTCCTGAGTCTAACCTAAAATAGCTATAATGTGAGCGCATTATTATTTGACGGACAGCATCGTAAAAACAGCACAGACTGATGTTTAATTGTTGCCAAATGTGATTGAGTCGTGAGAGGTCTGCTCGTGTCAAATTTTGCCAGTCTGATCAGGCTTAGATAAGATCTTTTAAGTTTGATGATCTTTTGTTCCTCTCCAGTGAGGACTAGTGTACTCTGTTTCTCTCATTTCAGTTGCACTAATAATGATTATAATTCTGTGGGTTTGTTTCGCCGCTGCCAAAGTGCTTTGAAGTCGACGTGAAAAATCATTTCCACACCATTTTAATTCTGTAAATGAAGGTATTTGTTGAGAGAATTTAGACTGTGACTGTGAGTTAAGAAAGTAAACTGAGTCCATTCAGATTTTGTGTTGACTTTAAAGTGAAATGCTTTGGAAAACCAACTATTTTAAAATAAACTGAAAGTGAAAGGCATATGATATCACACATTTCTCCAAATTGCAGGTTGTGGATTCAGAATGTAGTGAGTTTCGAATTCCGATTGGCTGTGTGTAGGTCATGTGACATGTTTAACATGCTGATCTGGACGGCGTGGGGACGTTTGATCTGACATGAGAATCCAGGCTTCAGAGCACTGAGGGAGAGCTGTTCTGTTAGACTGTGGGAGGCGCTCCACGCGGGAAGGAAAGATTGATGGGATCAGAGCCTCGGAACAGCCGAGGGGAGCTTGTAGGTGTCTGTCAATGCTAGCGTGCACAGTGGCACACTCCACACACATACACAAACAACCACAAACATACACTCTATCAATAACCAACACACTCTCAGCGACATGCGTCTGTCAGCGTTACATAACATGAGGGATGTGTGAGGACTGAAAATGAGTGGCTTTCTGTGCTTTCTTCAATTGTTTTGACCCTTCATCTGAGTTATGGCTCAATCACATAACATGCAAAAATAAACCTAAATCTTTGTGTAATTGTAGCACTATAAGTAAACTTTAAACATAGTGACTAGGCAACAACCTTGGTTAAAATGGTTTTAGATGGACTGTTGCCAAAAATTACGGTAGCGTTCAAAAGTTTGGGGTCTGTAAGACTTTTTAAAATGTTTTTGACAGAAGCCTCTTTTTCAAAAATACAGTAAAACAATAATATTTGGAAATAAAATCCCTGTTTTCTATTTTAAAATGTATTTTTTTCCTTTCTCCAGTCACATGATCCAGTGTCACATGATCATTCTGTTATGATTATTAGCTGATCAAGAACATGTCGTATTATTATCCGTGTTGACTGCTTAATATTTTCTTTTTTTTAGAATTCTTTGTTGAGTAGAAAGTTCAAAAGAATATAATTGTTTGTGACATTATTATTTTGATCAATTTAATGCTTCCTTGAACGGTAGAGTGTTTCATGTCAATTGCCCAATTATGAATTTAAGAGTTTCATGTGAAATAACTAGTCAACTATGATACTTTTGATATGATTTGAGCAGCATTAAAATCTGAGAATGTTTTAATTCAAAAAGGCTTTTTTTTGCAGGAATTGAAATTTAACATTCGCAGTTTTGTCAGCGAATAGAGATAATTGTACAATAACTGAATTTTTCTGTAGTATTTGAGTGTATATAAGTATATAGTATATGAGTATATAGATTTTCTGCTCTCACTTTTGCACAACTTTAGCTTAGTCTTGAAACTTGATAATGTGACATTATGAGGTCGTTTATGAGTTGCTTTGTTTGTAAGTTGCCTTGGATAAAATGTCTGCTAAATTACTAAATATAAAAGACATCATAATGATTTATATGTGTGCATTAGACGTAGTATGCCAGAGAATAATTATCATTACAGTATTATCCTTTTTTGGTGTCTTTATGATCTTTAATGTACCATTAGTATGAATATTATTATTAATAATGCTGTTCCTATTTTATATAATATTATGTGTGTGCGTGCTCTTTCTGCCCTTTGTCTCCGGCACAATAACATCTGAGAGGGAGGGTTCTGCCGCAGTCCTGGCTGTGCGTCAGTCCAGGTTAACGTCTGCTCACGAAGGGTGGGTGAGGGGGTGCACGTGGACCCTGCTCCTGGAAATGGGAACGGTTAACTGAAGCATGTTAATAAGGAAAGGCTTGTCTCTTCCATACTAACACTTGGATGACTCTGCAGGCTTTGAAGGGGGCAGGGGTGGGGGTAGTTTTGGGTTTTGGAACTCACCCACTCATAGTCACTAACCAAACCCCCCCCACCCTCGACAACCACCCCTCCAAGGCAAGGCTGGGGGGGGGGGGATTTGCTTGCATTGTCAAGTAACGCATTGACCCATCACTTTGATGCGTATCGATACTGACAGCCTGCTCTCTCTCTCTCTCTCTCTCTCCTCTCTCTCCTCTCTCTCTCTCTCTCTCTCTCTCTCTCTCTCTCTCTCTCTCTCTCTCTCTCTCTCTCTCTCTCTCTCTCTCTCTCTCTCTCTCTCTCTCTCTCTCCTCCCGCTGTCTCTCTCTCTCTTTTCTCCTTCTCTCCATCTATATTTTCCTCTGTATCTTTCTCTCTCTTTTGCTGCAGGCCACCGAGGCTCAGATCCAAAGTGTTGGACAGACGCCATCTCAGTTGCTCATCGAGCCACATCCTCCCCGTAGCTCCGCCATGCACCTGGTGAGAACAGCGTGTGTGTGTGTGTGTGTGTGTGTGTGTGTGTGTGCGCGTGTGTGTGTGTGTAAAATCAGTGTGTGCGTGTTTGTTGTGTTTTTTTTTCCCCCTGCACGGCTGTAGGGAAGTTATTATTTGGAACAAGGACAGTGACGCCTGACCTTCGGACCGCTCCCCAACACAGCAGTCTCACTTCCATATGCCCACAACTTCTGCAGTCATGGTGTAGTTCAGAACAATCTACTGTTGTGTGATCAGTCACTAAATATTGTGACAATACTAGTTTATCTACATTTAAAATGCATTCATTTAGCTGCATGTTTTCAATATAATGTGTTCTCCCAGTAAAATTAATCTACTTTTTTCTAGGGACAAAACACTTAGGGCCAGATTTACTAACAGCTTGCTTCAGCGAAAACTACTGTCATGTTTTACTAAAAATATTGTTAGATGTTACTGATAAATTAGCGCTGAAAAGGTGTGGACAGGGTTATTTTTGCGGCTGACCTTATTGCATATGAATTTGTCGGAGTTTTCCTTTCGAACGGAATATTTATGGGAGAAGAGTATTGAAATGAATCACGCAACGTGATTTACTAAGGTTTGCGCTAGTCAATTTACTGGTATTTGCACCATTATTTAACGCATGTCTTAAACCAGACGCTAATTTGCGCTACTCTTCTTAGATTGTGTTGGTCATTATGGAAATGATCCGGCTGTGTTTGTGTTCTTTAATGTGCGTGTCGTCAGTAGATCATGCACAGAACTTTCCACTCCCAGTGGCGCAGGAGGGCCGATTTATTCTAGTGAAATGGCTCATTTGGTTGGTTCATGAATCCATAATGGAACCATTAAAAAAGTCACATATTCCATCCATTATAAGCTACTGTTTCTACTTGTTCAAAATATTGTTCATTGTAGTACATTTATAATACATTATAAATTATATTATATAAAATATCATTTGAATAAAAATTGTATACACACACACACACACACACACACACGCACGCACGCACGCACGCACGCACGCACGCACGCACACACACACACACACACACACACACACACACACACACACACACACACCATTAGTATTAATATTATTATTAATAGTCCTATTCTTATTTTAAATAAAAATTGTGTGTGTGTGTGTGTGTGTGTGTGTGTGTGTGTGTGTGTGCGTGCGTGCGTGCGTGCGTGCGTGCGTGCGTGCGTGCGTGCGTGCGTGCGTGCGTGCGTGCGTGCGTGGTGTGTGTGTGTGTGTGTGTGTGTGTGTTAAGCAGTCACTTCATAAAACTTTATTAGCTTGTAATTTAGCTTGCTACTTTTTCTAAATAGTAGCTTCACTGTTGTTTAGCTTCAGTAGCATTTCTGTCAATTTCCTCTTGGAAACTGTAGGCTTTATTGAATTTGGAGTTTGGGCCTTCTACTTACACCAAAGTCAAGTGCTGCTACTTCCACGTCTCTAACACAAATACATGTCAAACAGACCTGGCATACCTACAGGATCACACAACTCCATCACAGAGGCTCAGAAGATAGTTGTGTCGGGAGCACAGTGCTCCCTACTGGCTTTTTGAGTCCTCACACCTGAATACTCATTCCTCATGCATACTCATTAGAGTACAATCACACTGAAGTTTACAAAGTGAATGTTGTAACGCTGTCAATACTAAATTTATAATTAGTGCTTGTTTATATTCCAAAGTAAATGTGTGCAGCCTAATGCTTTAAATTCCGTCAATTGAGTTAGTAAAACCCACAAATTCCACCCAGATAGCACATTTAGTGTGTGTGTGTGTGTGTGTGTGTGTGTGTGTGTGTGTGTGTGTGTGTGTGTGTGTGTGTGTGTGTGTGTGTGTGTGTGTGTGTGTGTGTGTGTGTGTGTGTGTGTGGGTGTGTGTGGGTGTTTATATCCAGGCTATATTCTTATTATTTTATTATATATTTTACTATGTTGTATGTTTTGGGGTCAGAAAGAAATTGAATTAAATACGTTTATTCAGCAAAGATGCATTAAATTGATCAAAAGTTACTGTAAACCATTTTACATTGTTACAAATTATTTTATTTAAAATAAAGCCTGTTCTTTTGAACTTTCCAACTTTTCCAAATAATTTTCAAATAATGTATCAATTTCTACAAAAATATTAAGGAGCTCAAATGTTAAAAAATGTTTTTTGAACACCAAATCATCATATTAGAATGATTTCTGACTCAGTTCTGAATCACTGGAGTAATGATGCTGAAACATCAGCTTTGACATCACAGGAATAAATTACATTTTATAATATAGTAAAAAAGAAAATCATTATTTTAAGTTCGAAAAATATTTCACATTATTACTATTTTTACTGTATTATAATCAAATGCATAAATATATATGTATATTTGCCTCAACTTATTCTTTTATAAGAAGGCCCCTTCTCCATGACTCTCCTCCTAAACTACCACACAGTCTTTCCTCAGTGTCCCAACTCTTTTTTTTACCACTTTCCTCTTCGCTAACAACCTCTCCTCATCTATCTCTCCCTTCCCTCCCTCTTTTCCATCCTTCTCTTCCTTTGCTTTCTCTGTTCAACAGTGTTTCCTTCCGCAGAGTCCGCTCATGTTTAAGGATCAGATGCAGCAGGATGTCATCATGGTGCTGAAGTTTCCCTCCAACTCTCCCGTCACTCATGTGGCCGCCAACACCCTGCCCCACCTGACCCTCCCCG
Organism: Chrosomus eos; assembly: GCA_036326025.1. Taxonomy (NCBI): domain Eukaryota; kingdom Metazoa; phylum Chordata; class Actinopteri; order Cypriniformes; family Leuciscidae; genus Chrosomus; species Chrosomus eos. The sequence goes on from CM070825.1 coordinate 19,901,934, forward strand.
CCGTCGTCACCATCACCTGCAGCCGGCTCTTCGCCGTCAACCGCTGGCACAACACAGTGGGTGAGTGCCAATCTTTGTGCATACTACAGTATACTAACTAACCAGCTAACGGCTTAATTTCACCTAAAGAACACTCACACCCAAACAAAAACCCATATTAACTCCACATGTTACCACTTGACCATGTGTGGACAACGTTACCCAACTAGCCGTTCCCCCGGAGCCCCCCTCACCTGCAGGTCAGAGGTCGGGCGCTGTGGCGACTGGCTAAATTAGCCTATCACGGCCTCTCCTTTCGCCTCACACCTCCCCAGCTGTCACGGCAACACATAGTGATGTCAGGACCAAATGTGGCAACCTCGCTCTCTCACACTACTAATGGCTGCAGCTGCAGGACCAGCCCTGTCCGGACGTGTGTGTGTGTGTGTGTGTGTGTGTGTGTGGGTCCCCCGAAATAATAAGGCCACCACGTTGAGCTCAAAATGGCGATCACTGCCTTGTAGGCCTGCCTCAGGGGTGCTATAGCTCTGGCCTGCCTGACACAGGACAGGGGGAGAAATCAATAAGCACCATGGAGATCTGGCTGGTGGGCTTTCATAAGGCCCCAATGTCAAATGGGATGGGTCAAGGAGTGGACTTGATTGTGACAGCAGGACAGGTGTTTACGTGAGGACATTTGTAAGGGTGTGCTACAAAAAGTTTTTCTTTTGTCTTGTTTTGAAGTACAAATACCAAGTACAAATTGCAGTTAAACACTCTTAAAGTAACACTAAGTAACAATTTTCAACCTTCATAATATATTTCCAAGACCCTTGTGATGGTACATCGACTTAAAATAAGTTAAATGACTCGTCTGCCATAGCCTGACGGGGTCTGTATCGCTTTTACTGGCACTATGTAACTTCGGGGTTCGGGTAGGAACCCAACCACAAAAAGAACTACAAAATTCGACTGCTTTACGTCAAGCGCTACAATAGTCATTATTTCGTTTTTCTTCGTTTCTGATGTCACAATACATAATCCTTTCATGAAATCATGTAACATACTCTTGTCTGTGGACATCGTTCATTCTAAAGCCGGTGCTGGGTAAACAGCGAGTGTGTGTGCGATGGTAGGCTAGATTATTTACAACAGCGGCAATGGACAATTTCGTTTCCAACCAGTAGGGCGACCGAAGAGGAAAAATCCTTAGTGTTACTTTAAATAAAGATACAATTACTTGAGAAGCAAAATGACATAAGTTGTTTTCTGTTTTGTTTGTTTTTTCTTCAAAATAAGACTATGCTTAAAGGTGGGGTATGGGATTTGCAAAACGGCCGGCAGATTTTGAAAATACACAACTCAAATGGTCCTCCCTTCTTTCCTCCAACGCTGGCCATGATTCGTGTGAGGGGGATGGGGGGAGGGGGGATTAGTACAACCGTTTGATTGACGGACTTACTGTCCAATGATTCTAGGTGGTCTTGGAAATGATTGGCTGGAGTTTTTTGAGTCCTGCCCGTTCCACAGATGATTAAACTGCTTCATTTTTATTTCAGTGCTTCTAACTCAGTGGCTGTAAGTGGGTTAGGAATAGGATTTCAAGTGATTTTGAAAAAATGCACAAAAAAGAGAATCACATACCCCACCTTTAATACAAGAAAAAAATGTTTGGCAATGGCAATCATTATGTCTGTGGAAAGTCCCCATACAACATGAAAACCCAACTGTGTGTGTGTGTGTGTGTGTGTGTGTGTGTGTGTGTGTGTGTGTGTGTGTGTGTGTGTGTGTGTGTGTGTGTGTGTGTGTGTGTGTGTGTGTGTGTGTGTGTGTGTGTGTGTGTGTGTGTGTGTGTGTGTGTGTGTGTGTGTGTGTGTGTGTGTGTGTTTGAAAATAATGGGAGTGAAGGTACTGAACAATGTATTTGTACTTTTTTTTTTTTACTGTCTCTGTGTGTGTGAGACAGGTCTTCGAGGAGCTCCAGGATATTCACTAGAGCAGGCCCATCATCTCCCCATTGAGATGGACTCGCTGATTGGTGGGTTTGACTTGTTGTTGTTGTTTTTTTAAATACTTTATTCGGTCCCAACCTTAACTAAATTAAGAGATCAATTCAAACAGCAAGTTTTTGTTTTCCTAAAAAGTGGCCCTGTGGTGCTTTAAAAATATTGCTCTGTTTTGATGAGTATCCCAAGTAAATCAACACAGCAAGATTGATTCAACCATACCATGAGATTGGGATGTTTCTCTGTTTCTCCAACCAATAGCAGATGTGGGGAGTGTTTGGAAGACTTGTTAGAAAACATTTTTGCAACATGTTTATTATATATAGTGTCTGCTACCGAAAGCTTAGGCAGCTGACTCTTTGCCCCGCTGCACTATCAGGCAATGACTTTATAGGCAGCGTTTGCGCACAAAGGCACATTATGAAACTGATTTCGGACAGACTTTTGAGGCAGCGTAACTGTTTAATGACCCACAGCAAAATTTGAAGAACATTAAAAACATTTTACCGACCCCAAATTCTGAAACAGTGTTGTGTATTGAATCTCTTGAAGATTGTAATAAACTAGACTTTTATTTTTTTTTAATCAAATGATTTCAAAACTCTGTAAACGTCTATTCCAGCGAACAACTCGGGCACAAACAAGCGACAAATCACTGACCTGGTTGACCAGAGCATTCAGATCAACACTCAGTGTTTTGTGGTGACGGCAGATAACCGCTACATCCTGGTGTGTGGTTTCTGGGACAAAAGTTTCCGTGTTTACTCGTCAGACACAGGTAAGAGACACTCATTGGACATTAAGGTAATAGCTCACCCAATATGTCACTTTTTGTCATCATTTACTCACTTTAATAAAAGTATCCTGAAAGTAGTCCATAGTTTGTACTGTATGTTATACGTCTGAAGCCGTTTTTAAGTCGTTTTTTTACTGTTTATCTTCCCCTTCAGTAGCCTGTTAATTCTCTTCAACCGGATTGAGTCAGTGAGGTGAACTCTGATTTGTGAATGAATTATTTTGTAGATCAGTTATGTGAACTGAATCAACTGATTCATTAAAATATCTGAAAAATAATTATTTGTTTACAGATACAAAGTTATGTCATGAATTTCTAGATGGTGCAGGCTGATAGGTCCTTAACTCAATCTTATTGCAATCACATCATTCTCTATAGGACACAGCTGATTGGTTCCTGCTGCATCAGTAGCCAATGATACGCTGCTCAACCTTCAAATACTTAGTCAGCATTTGCTATAGCAGTGCAGTGCTTTCCAAAACCTTCCCCAGCTCCACTTGTATAGATCTACACGTAATTCATGTATGTTATATTGTACAGTAGCAGCAGTCTTACTTGCTCACAGTAGCGTGTCGTGACTCGTGTATGTATGTATTGGCAGTAGCAAGTCCCAGAGTTGTCATGACAAAAAATGTATTTCTCTCAAGAACTCTCATGAAATGCTATTAGAAGACTCAATTCTGTGATACTTTTTATGGTTCTTCTTTGTAATTGTCCATCCCCAGTCTTCATTCACTTTCATTCGATTGAAATGAGTGGAAAAAAAATGTGTGGTTTGAATTGTCCGCGTGTTTGTTTTGCAGGCAAGCTCACTCAGATAGTGTTCGGTCACTGGGACGTGGTCACATGTCTGGCTCGCTCCGAGTCTTACATCGGAGGCGACTGCTACATTGTGTCGGGATCCAGAGATGCCACTCTGCTGCTCTGGTACTGGAGTGGGCGGCACCATATCATAGGAGACAACCCTAACAACAGTGAGTAACAACTGAACCTAAGCACAATTACATCAATATGAAGCATACTACATTATACAATCATCCAACAAGAGACATACATATTAGATGTTACATTCATTATGGAGGAATTATAAAAGCTCACATTCTGGCCAATATATTATTATTATTTAGTTATTTTTTTATTTTTATTTTAATCACTGTAGTAACAAAAGCTATTATTGCATCACTAATGAATGCATTACAGCTCATAATTGTTCCAGGTTTCCTCACTACTGAATTTTTTTGTAACGAGGTGCAAGCACGTTAACAAGAAAACAAGCCTGCACGTCTGAGCTTGCTTTTGTGTGTGTTTTGCAAGAAATCTGTGCATTTGCACCATTGGTTTGTATTAGATGTATTGTCTTCTGTATGTGTCATGAGCTGTGGTTTAGCAGAGCTTGTTCTCTAATTAACTTCAGCGATGCTCAGACAGTTAATTAAGGATTTCGGCTTGACTGCCTCCAATTAGCGAGGTACAGCCTTGCTCCTGTTTTCAGTGCAGAGGAAACAAAACTCCCATGATATTCACACACAACTGCTCACTGTGTGCCCTCACAAAGGCGACTAATGGTCTGTGTGCTTAAAACTGGTGGGAATTATGAACAAAGAACTATTTATATATTTAATGATGAATAAACCTTAAAATGGCAACTTTATCAAACCCGGTACACAATCTGGCTTCATTATGCAATATGGTAATGCAATTACATTGTAATTTCTGAGTAATACTAATGAACACTATTTGTATGTAATTTTTTAACAGCTTAATAATAACTAATAATAGTAATTGATATTAATAATTAATACTATGTCATTATTAATATTTACATTTCATTACATGTATAAAAATCTAGTTCAAAATAATGTTTGTAGAGAAGTGATTTTTAAAATGGCATCTAATGGATGAATGTTTTGATCTTGTCCTTTAGTGGAACAGTTCCCTCTAGTGGTGAATTTCAAAAATGTCTTTTTCTTTTTCTCATATCTGCATATGTAAGGAACATATTTTTTATGTTCCCTCATTAAATATTCCAGCCAGAATTCTTTGAGGTTGTTAAGACGATATCAGTGTAGCATGTAAAGATAAACAAACCCTCATCAGTGTGATTTTGTGCCTCATCAAGCATCTTTTTCATCTGTTTCTCAGTCGGGACAGGAACTCCCATGAATATTCAGCAGATATTCGAGTACCAGCCCCGCGGCACTCCGACATGGTGTAGAAATTGATTTCACAGTTGCCCGCGAAAGCTGAAGTGTGTCTTATATGTGCAATGATTAAAGTCCCGTCCGGCTCAATCAAGGCCCCGGTGCTTCACGACCCCAGCAGCCGTTCTCCAATTTACACCTCTTAATTGTGTTGCTGTTCTGCTGGGGTTTAGCGTGAGGGTTTCCAAAGGCCCGGGTGCGGACTGATTAAATCTTTTGTGGTGAAGGTGATCTGGGATCTCCCGAGGGATCCAGTCCTGACACGCGTCCCCACCCAGATCACTGACAGCTGCCAGACGGGCCCCTGTGGAGAACTCTGTGGACACGGGACCGTATTGATCAAGGACTGAGTAACCTTTGATTGTTCGCCAACTTTAAAACAACATCTGCATTTGGATCGGTCATTCTATTGATTCCCGGGTTCATTTAACGGTGTTCTGCATGCAAAGTAATGGTATGCGTCTTAATTATGTGGAAGGTAATGAACTTAGTGTTAATTAAAAATTGAAAAGATCTCAGGCATTTAATGGGATGAACCTGTAGTTGTGAGTTCTCCCTGTACATTATTATTAGCTTTGTTTTAGAAATCCCACTGCGCATTATATAATACACCATTAGAACATGTAGATTTTATCATCAGAAAAGAACTTCATTTATTAAAGAAATTAGCATAGACTCGGTGTAATTTAAAGTCATACATATCGTTCCAAAAATGGTATTGATTTTCTGTCTTCTGAGGAGAATTGTATTTGTTGCTTTTACCATGCAATTGCAATGAATTGTTACTGAGTCTTTCAGGCTTCATAAAGGACATTAAAGCATCATAAAAGTAGTCCAGCAGTCTTCTGAAGCTCTATGATAACCTCCCTTTATGTGAGGAACAGACTTTTCAGTATTATTTACTGAAAATCTTGACATCTTGACATCAGCTCCAAGTAACATAACAGCATTCAAGTAAGGATGCCATGAACAAATGTGTTTGCAAACAAAAACTTTTATGTATTCTGTGTTCCCTTGAGAAACTTTGCGTTCACTCGCAAAAATTTGTGTTCACTTGCAAAACATTTTGCTCAAGAAACGTTGCATTCGCTTGCAAAACATTTCGTGTTCCATCAAGAAACTTTGCGTTCTTTCGCAAAACATTTCGTGTTCCCTCAAGAAACTTTGCGTTTGCTTGCAAAACATTTTGCGTTCCCACAAGAAAGTTTGTTCGCGCGCAAAATATTTTGCGTTCTATCTAGAAACTTTGCATTCGCTCGCAAAACCTATTATGCTTTTTGCGAGCAAAGCAAACTCAAAATTTCTCTGTGGAATGCAAACGTTTCTGTGAGGGAACAGTTTCTCGGGGGAACGCAAAAGCATTGACAAGTAATTTTTCCTCCATCTAATTTTTGTTCCCACCACCGTGTCCTTTTTGGGGCTCCGAATTAAACTGATCAAAAGTGGCAGTGAAGACACTAATGTTAAGATTGATGAAAGAATCCTCAAGAAAAATGGTTTGTTCATAACTCAATGTTACTGAATAATATACTTGACTTATAATCTAGTATGTGAGAATCTTTTAAGCATCAAAAAGGGTGCAAAAGCACCATAAAATTCGCAGATAATAGCAAAAAAGCATCTATTATTTGAAACTTTTATGGTGATTTTCCCCCTTTTGATGCTTGAAAGCTTAATTTCCCATTCAATATAATAGCATGGAGATGTGTGTCCATTACATTACTTACATGTCTCCTTTTGTGTTGCATACTGTACGCACAATTGAAGTAAATGATGACAGAATTTTGGATGAACTAATCCTTTAAACCATTGAAACACGCACTCCTTCTCCAAAAGCAATGTTTAATCTGTTCAGAAACATAATGTTGATCCCCCCGGCTAATTATTACTGTTTTGCTTCCTTACTGCACAAATCAAGCTAATTACACCACTGGCCCCGGTTTCCTTACGGTTGGGTTGCTTCTCTAACTCACTGCAGTGTGTACAAATATAAGAGTGTGTTCAGGCGTGATGGGTACAGACCCAAGAGGGCGAGCACTTTAATGACTCTACCTGTTATTTCTCAAATGAACTGCTTTGGAAATTGAGGCAGTGGATCTTATAACAAGGAACATGTAGATGTGATAGAGATGAGGATGTATTCCACACAGTTTATATCACATCTTTGCAGAATTTAAATGATTTTTTCCACTTTTTCCAAAATGAGCCTTTTCATGGCAGCTGACCAGCCGGTGCTGACGTACCACAGGTGTCTTTAAATGACCTCATATCACCTCTTTCCTCCCCCTCATCCATCATTTGACAATGCATGGGGTCCAGAGGCTGTTGGGCCACTGCCGGTGATCATTTGGGGGGACGCCTCCTTAAGCAGATTTTCTCTAGGGCACCTGACCTGCTTTATTGTGATTTCCTCACATCGGTTATATCGTGTCTGTGGACTTGTGTAGTGTTGTGACTAGAATTACCTTCCAGACACAATCAGATTCATTGGTTTCATCGGTAGTCCCTTTGCCAGATTTTATTAAGCCTAAAACTAGAGGACTATAAATAATGTATTTATAATTCAGTTTAATTTTGTAATCTATTATTATTACTACTATTATTATTTATTGATACTATCATTTTAATTTTATATTTCAAAATCCTAAAGACAAAATCTTATTCTATTTTTCATATTTTGTAGTTATTTACTTTAAATTTTATATTTCAAAATCCTAAAATTGTAGCCTATGGTCTTAGACTCATGGATGTGCTGCATGCGTCGACTCCATTAGTGTTGATGATGTTATATTTCAGTTTACTGCTGTGTGTTTCATGTGCTAATGTTTTTAATCTTAATTTTAATTATAATGTGTGCTCATTCACAGGTGATTACCCAGCTCCCCGTGCGGTTCTGACCGGTCATGACTACGAGGTGGTGTGTGTGTCAGTGTGTGCTGAGCTGGGAATTGTAATCAGTGGAGCAAAAGGTGAGTGAGACGAGCATTGTGGGATATGAAATAATATGAGGCAGTGTGTAATGCCACAAGAGAGTCACTCATCAGACATGTGTGTTTGTCAGAGGGGCCGTGTCTGGTCCACACCATCACTGGGGACCTTCTGAGGGCTCTGGAGGGCCCTGATAGCTGTGTGCTTCCCCGCCTGATCTCCGTGTCCAGTGAGGGCCACTGCATCATCTACTACGACAGGGGGCAGTTCTGCAACTTCAGCATCAACGGCAAACTGCTGGCCCAGATGGAGATCAACGACTCCACACGTGTATGTTCTCAACTCTTTGCTTTATCATACACATGATGGTCTGGTTACATTGATACTAAACATGCCAGTGTAAAAAGAACCATTTAGATTTCTATAGAGGGTATGCGCGTGACGTCACCGTCAACGTGAATGCCACACAAAACACATAAAACAGAAAAGAGCTTTGCAAATGACTGTACAACTACATTTGACAAGAACTATGAGGTGTATTTTTACAGACTGCCAAAAGCTACAGAACAGAGAAGCAAATTTATCGCTGCAAATCATAGAAACAACTAGAGGCAGCGAAAGGTGTTCAGAGGCAAATTTGCTTTATGTATTTCCCCGGTGTCAAAATCAGGCACATATAAATCTCAGGAAACACGATTCCTGACTGTATTTCAAAATCCATGGATCACTGAACCTTTAGTTTTAAACCGATAATCGTTTGTTTTACTCTCGTTTTCATGGTTTCCGCCAATTAAATCCAGTCACGCAGCAGCTCTTTTGCCACCCAGTCCGGCTAAGGGGGGCATGTTCCGGCGGGAAAGTGACGTCAATGCATTCTCTCCATAGCAAAGCCTCAGTGGTCTAGTAATGCCATATGGCAGAAGTCGCATTACCTTTTGTTGAGGAAAAATATGAATTCTAAAAGTGAATTATGATTAATTGAACCACTTTTCAAAATGATAAGATTGAATCAGGAGACAAAAACACATTTTGGAAGAAGGATTGATGTATTGATTTAAATTGTTATATTTGAACTAAAAAGTTACATAGTGTACCTTTAATGAGCTACATTTGATATGTGATTTCCCACACTCAGGCTGTCCTCCTGAGCAGTGATGGGCAGAATCTAGTGACTGGAGGAGATAACGGGGTGGTGGAGGTATGGCAGGCCTGTGACTTCAAGCAGCTGTACGTCTACCCTGGCTGTGACGCCGGCATCCGAGCCATGGACCTGTCACATGATCAGAGGTACACTTTTACTACACAGAGACATACAGCAAACCCTAAACTGCTTTAAACCTGACGTCGTCTCCTGTGTTTCCAGGACTCTGATCACGGGCATGGCATCTGGTAGCATCGTGGCTTTCAACATTGATATTTTAATCGCTGGCACTTTGAGCATCAGAACAGGTACTGAGAGCGATCAGCCAATGACGGGCAGCTGCAGTCTCGCACGGTAACGTGTCTTTACGGGAGGCGACGTAGCAACAGAAAACATATGGAATGAAAGAAGTAACACAAGGCTAGTTGGAGAAATCACAGCAGTTTAAGGGATCTCAGCTGCTTGAGCAGATGTTTAAATGTCTCAAACACGCACAGCAGCGATTAATAGATGATTATTTCTAAATGAATCAAGAGAGCACAGATGGAGGCCAGCAGTTTTTTCATCACAAATTATTTTATCTAAATGTCATCAGAGCCAACAATAGTCTTGTTGAAAACAGCCACAGTCCCGTCATTTGAACTGACAGCAAAACTTTGCATAGAGAACCAATAACAATATTTTTATGAGGTTTATTTTCTACTGGCTTCCAGCATATTTCACTTTCGTTCTACAGGCCCACGGGAAAGAAAAGCTACATGAACAATAAATAATGAAATGTCCTCTCTGATGCTAAGCTCATGTGTGTAAATGCTATACTATTTCTTTCAAACTTGTCTCTGAGGCTGCTTTCTAAACTATTCTGCAATTGAATTATGTTTGTCCTGTGTTCACGCATTTGACATCGACAAATGCTTTTTGATATGATTACAAAGAGAAAAAAAGAGTGTTTTAATGTGACGTCCTGTAATGTTCGTTCTCCTCATGTGAGGATAAATGCTTTGTCTGTTGTGTATGTATTTAATTTCAAATTATGAACCAGATTGTATCTGGACTTCTCGATGGATGCAGCATTAAAGACACTCATGTGCAGTCCAGGAATACCCAACGTTTCAAGCACTAAATGAGGGTTGACACTGATGGGGCTGGAAAATATCAACTGGGCAAATATCATTGTAATTATTGTGCAATTTTTCCATTTAAAATGATATATGGTTTTACACATGTGAAAAGAAAACAGTGAGGTTGTTAAACCAGTATTTGCACTTTTAACTGATTTTTTTACTTTAGCTGTTTTGCTGTATTTTCACATTCAAACAAATGTAACATCTAAGAAAATATCATTTGTTAAACTCTGAATTTTAGTTTTTCGCAAGCTGTCAAAGTATTTTGAGGATGAAGAGGGTATGCTAAACATCATTTGTTATATTATTTTACTGTCTTAAATTGTCTACTGCCATCAAGATCTTTCAGAATTGCACTTGTTAACAGAAAATAACATTGTAAGCTCACTGCTGTAAGCAATACATTATGTATGCACATCTTTAATTATACTGCATAATGTAAATCAAATCTATTACTCAGAGTTTATGGATCAAAAAAACTAAACTATTTTAATTGTTTTAGTGCAAATATGTGAAATATTCTGCTGTAAGAAGACAAAACATTGAGTTTTTTTGCCAAGCCACACAATAAATATGGTGCCATAGTTAACATTTTATTTACAAGAATAGCAATTTAGATTTGATATACTGAGCAATGGTTATTTTTAAAACCTTAAACATGAGTTTACTCTTAATGTCATTTTTATGTTTAAATGCCTCAGACTTCAATTGATTTATTTAATGTGAACAGTTTCCATCAGGAACATTGACATTGCAAGTAATGGTGCCTGCTAATTCAGCAGATATGTTTAAGTTAGTTTCTTTTTAGTTCAAACTGTTCAGTATGTCCTAGTGAATCATTGTAATGAAATGTATCAGCCTACTTTTTATTTATAATAAAAGATGATCAAGTTGTACTGCATTGAGTGCTGTTCCCTTGAAGTAGTGCATATACAAATGGTGCTAGTGTGGTACATGTGCATTTGAGAATAAAACAATATTTTCAATCATTTAAAGGTAGGGTTGGCCATTTCTGAGAGGCTAGCAATAGCAAGCTAAATTTAAAAGCATAAGATCCCACCCCTTCAGAGCGTCTCCAAAGCTATGCCTTCTCCAAAACACATGAACGTGTACAGCAGAGTCTGCAAAGCATCACGACTCGCAAACGAGAGACGATGTTAAACTACCTTGTGTCTCAAAGCACATAACATTACAATAATAATGAACATAAACCATTTAAAGAGCACTGACCTCTACCTCCTGAATGCTGTGGACAATTTCGCTGTTGATAGTTTAGCCATAGAAACGCATAGTTCCAAGTCAAAGAACGTCACGGGTTGTCATCTCTTAATTACGTAATTACGGCGTGGCGTGACGGCAGCATAAGATCATTGTTTTGGTTCAGGAGGAACTGTAAAAGAAGTCTGGGGTGCTCAGTGCATTTTTTTTCTGGACAAGCATTTTTTTACTTGGACAAGTGTATGACCGATTTACTTGTTCGAAGGACAAGCACATGAAAGGGCTTAATGTCGAGCCCTGAGTTATATTTTATATAGTATTATGGTTATGTGGCGAACCTGAGTATGTGAGTTAGTGATACGCAGAGTCTGGGTTTGTTGCACATTAATCTAACAATAAATGTGGCTTACCCAGTTTTTCTTATGCACACCAAGAGACTCTTTTCTGGCTACGCTAGTGGACTCTGTCTACAAATCTGCACAGCCTTACGGATGCGCTGATTATGTGTGTGTAAGTATTGAAAAACGTACTGTATGTTGACAGTAGTGTAAATTTCCATTCAGTGGTAAATTTCCAGATCAAGTGGAAATTTCGTTTCCACTTGCAGAGCCAAGAGTACTGCCAGCAACTCAAGGCAATTGACATGCCAAAGGCGCTGGGGTCCTGTCCAGGAACCCTCGGCAGCATGTCTATTGCACATGGCACCCCAGCCCGTGGTGGAGGCATCTGCTGAGCGTGTTTGGTTGCCATGCCCATCTCGGGACTCGATCGCAAAGCCAGTGCTGAAGCGGTCTCATATGAAGAAGACAGAGCGGCGTGACGGCCACTGCGGACACCTTATGCCCCAGGAGCCTCTGAAATAACTTCAGTGGAACCGCACTCTTGCCCTCGATTTGTCTCAGGCAAGTCAGCAGTGACTGCACGCGCTCGCTTGTAAGCTGCGCGCACATGGCAATCGAGTCGATTTCCATACCGAAAAAAGAGATCCTTTACACAGGGGACCTTTTGCTCTTTTCCCAGTTGACATGCCATGTCCCTGTGTTCGCAAACCTGGTCTTGAAAGGTGAGCTAAACTGAGCTGATAGTTCAGGATGCAAACTCTGTGTTGCCGGAGTGACACAAGGGCTGCCTCAACGACTTTCGGACAGGGCTAACCCGAATGGGAGAACTGTGTACTGGTTTGCCTGCCCCTCGAAGCAAACCGTAGAAACGGTCTGTGTCGAGGAAGAATGGATAAATGAAAGTACGCGTCCTTTAGGTTGATTGCTGCTAACCAATCCAGTGGATGAACACATTCAAAAATTCGTTTGGCTGTCAACTTGAATGGAAGCCTGTGAAGGGTTCGGTTTAAACACGCAGGTTCAGGATTGGTCGTAACCCACCGGTATTCTTAGGTACAAAAATGAAGTAGGGACTGTAGAAGCCGGACTTCATTTCGGCTGGAGAGTCTCGATCGCACAGAGGACAGAGGCAGGAGACCGTGCAAACTGAATCGCATAGTCGAGCTTGATGGTTCTCGCGAGCCAGCGGGACAGATAGGGAAGCTCTAGCTAGGCTCCCAAAAACTGAACCTGCGGGGTCATGTGAACCACAGACATACCCACAATGGGGCAGCGAGGCGGAATGACCGGCCCAGACGTGGTAGGCGGAGCGTCCTCTGGGATCTCAGAGATGGTGTTGTCAGTTCTTTCAGAAAATATTCTCCACCGGGGAAAGAAGTGGCCCTGCAACCACCTCGTGGGAAGGACTGCAAGCCATTTCTGAGCTGCCCGTATCAGGAATGCTGCTTCGACATGGCGTTTGGCAGGCTGCGGGGCTGGTACGGGCTGGGGCGCCTTCCTGCGGCTACCTCCATGGCGCAGCCCGGGTGAAAGCTGCTGCTGGGGCCAGGTGGGAGGGGTGGGAGCTGCAGGAGGGAACCGGGAACCGAACTCTGTGTCAAGCGGACTGAGGCGACTGAGCCAGCTGGGTGGAGGCCGCCAGGGCAGAAATGTTTAATAGCCTCAGTCTGCTTCTGGGCGGCCGAGAACTGTTGGGCAAAGTCATCGACCGTGCCACCGAAGAGGCTAGCCTGGGTTTTGGGGGAGTTGAGGATGCAGGTTCGCTCAGCCTCCCGCATATCAACCAGGTTAAGCCAGAGGTATCTTTCCTGGAACACGCATGTGGACATCACCTGACCCAGGGAGCGTGTCAGAAGACCGGCCAGCAATCCCATCCTGCTCAATCCAATCCCAACGCTCAGGTCACCCTGGCCACCAGCAAATAAAATCTCCTCTTGTGGATGGGATAGAATGGGGTGTGGCGGAGGGGACTCTACCTCCATGGAGGTCATTGAGTCTAGACCGAAGCACCGTAATGGTCATGTTCCCGCAATGAGAACATGAGTCATCCACAAATGCTGCCTTAGCGTGATCTAAGCCCAAACACACAAGGCATTGATTGTGCCCATCAGATGACAAAACAAATCGACCGCACCCAGAAGTGCACAGGCGAGACATCTTGAAAGAGACATGCTACACGCAAGCTCTTTTTGTGAGAGGAAGAAAGCTCAGCAGAGTGATGAAGCGCCCAGGGAGAAGCACACACACTGTTGGCAGATCACTGCACAGACCAGCAGCAGACAATGTGATCTCGCTGGAACTCTTGCACCAACACACTGGAGAGCCACTCGTCTTATAGTATCGAAGATGTCAGATATAGGCTAGCAGAGGAGTGAAGAGAAGCTCTTGGCTCCGAAGCAAAAACATGGATTTGGCATCATTAATGCTATAAAAACCAACATGTTATAAAAATCAAATGTCTACTAGAACTTTATGCAGGATAAACCTCCATAACTTACCACCAACTTACTTCATAATGCATGAACTTTACACAATAATCTTATTGCTAAAATGTCGTTTTCATTGACTAAAACTAGACTAAAATGCCGAGACTTTTAGTTGTCTAAAATGTGACTTAAAATAAATAGGACATGGTTGACTGAATATGATATAAACTAACAAGGACATTTAACATGGGACTAAGACTAAAATTGAAAATAGCTGACAAAATGAACACTAGGTAGGACATCCTATCATTGGACAAATATTTTTGCTCCTGAGACTTCCACAGAAGGTACTACTGTATATGTAATTTTTTAAAAATATTTAAACCACTTCTATTATTGATTGTATCAGGGTGTGAAGAGAGTTTCAACCAATATAAAAAAGAAATAATGAAACAAATTGCCTACCGCAGCTTTAATCTGCTTCGTTGTGATTACAGAAATTGATCATGTATTTTCATTGTTATGCATGTTTTCTGCAAACAAAGACAGACATAAAAAACAGGTTTCTGCTTGAGGAATCATTTATTCACAGGTTTGGCTTGTTGCTGAATGCACCACTGTTCAATGCTACTTGGAAGCAAAGACTCTTCTTCCAGGAAGTCAAGCCTAAATGACATTTGATGGGAGAGACAATGGACAAGCGATTGACATCTATACAAATATACGTGTAATCAATGCTCGTGCACTGAATTTTGCATATGAGCTAGATTATTTCCTTTAATATATTGACTTGATCTACATCCTATTCAAAAATAGGTTGATCACGGATTGTTTTCTAGTCTAATTTTGACAAGCAAATACAGCAGATATATTTTAATTAAAAAGCAAATACATGCTATACCTTGATGGACTACTCTTTTAGACTTTGTGCTTTTCATTTACCCCTTTACGGCGTCACCGGTAGCCTTTACATGCTGGAGGCTTCAATAAGCAGTTTAACAATGTTAAATATTGAGAAGCAACAAAGATAACCAAGACTGGTCTTTACTGAGACTAGTTCCTTGTGGATGGGGTCAACATGTACTAATGGTACAGTAATTGGATATTAAAATGATTATCACTCATACTCAGAACACATGCAAGACTGAAACACTCAGCCCTTTACAGTGAATGTGCAAACTCCAAGAAAAACACAAAAGGAATGACAATCAATGTCTAAACTTATAAGACATATTGAGCCCAGAAGATTAATTTATTAGTGAACTGTATGTGTCTGTGTAGCCAACTACTATGTAGGGTCCCACTTTATATTAGGCGTCTTTAACCACTAAGTATTTACAGCACAATAATATTGGTATTGTATATACTGCACAATTAATGTACTTATTGTGTTCACGTTGTATTGCAAAACACGTTTGTTGATTTTGAGATGGGAGACTGGTAAGGTAAAAGACAAGTTTGGTTAGAATTAGGGGTAGGATCAACAGTGTTATTGTACAGTAGATCTGATTACAGAAATTACATGGAGGTATTTTTTAAATATAAGTACAATGTAAAAACACATGCATGTAAACATGTGCATTGTATCAAATTACTAAATGTTAGTATGTCTAGGCTAGTAGTTTAAGACACTTAATATAAAATGGGTCCCTGTGTTGGAATTTGAACAGTTATGAATAAACTGCTTTTAAAAACGTATTTAGTTATGCTAGTTTGCATTACCTTCATTAATACATCAATCCTCTTTTTAAATTGCTTTACAATCTTAAGGTAAAAAGTGAATAATGATGTACTGTTTTTTTTTTGTCTCCGCCACATAAAATGCTTCTGATCATTCAGTGGTCATATTTCAAAAACATCAAACGATACATTCAAATTAAAATTTACCTTTTGCTAGTCAGTTTACTTCTGAACGCAAACAAAAAACAACGTTATTTTGACTTTGATATTACATTCAAATAAAAAAAAGACAAATATGCACAATCTTAGTCCAAACATTAAAATCACTCATTAAAATCGCCAGCGTACATTTAGCACGTTTTTGTTAACTCATACATTTTGTTCTCGTCTTGCCGGAAATTAGTGTGTGCTCTGACAATGAATACACATTCCAGTAAGCAGCTGTACAATCTATTTATCTTAGTGACAGAACCGAACTTACTGACGAAGAGATTATTATAGCAGCAGCAGTTGGACTCATATATAGATATGCATGCGTAGATTCCACATTCAACCCCTACAGACACATCAGCCCGCCATCTTGGAAAGGTCAGCATGTCGTCACTCACAGTAAGAATCAATGATGCCACAACATTGCAGTTTCTTGTTGTGAAACCGCTGAGATATAAACGCCCAAAGAAATGGGATAAACTTTCACAGGTGAGAATGTGTTGGATTGTGTTTTTATATGTATTAACTCAACATTTAATGTTTTTTTACTATGGTACTTCATTTTAATGTTTTACTTTGGTAACTTTGTAATGTTATGTTAGCTGACACCCTTTGTCTTTTTGTATTGTGTTAGTTTAGAAAAATCATCTGCTTAAGTTTATTGCAGATATAGATATAATACATGCGTCTAACTATGGTTGCAGACGCTCAGTCAACTTGCTTTCGAAATGTTCACAGACCGCCATTGACCGTTCCAATATGGCGGACGGTTTAATTATAGCGGCCCATAGGAGCAGTCACTAATGAGGCATCTACGTAAATCTATCTATGATTGGACTGACAATTTTCTAGTCATTCAACGTCATGTTAAACCAGCACCAGTTATTTTAAGTTCAAAAAAGCATTTCTACAGTCACGTACATCAATAAATCTTCAACTATTCAGGCATTTTACACATTTTATAAAGAACATTCTAATGTCTAACTGACAGACAGAAACCAACATGTTTCTCAAAAATGCTGAAATAAATAGTTGTCAGGTTAAAATTAAATGTATAAACCTAAAATATTTAAAATATATAAAGTTCATACAAAAGGTAAAAACCCACATACAAGATTCTAAGACTACTAAGACATCGAAGACTTTTATAGGGATCAAACAGATGGCCGTGTGTTTGTATTTGTGTGTGATCACTTGAAACAGAGTGGTAGGTTTGGCTGCATTCATCTCTATCCAACACTAGAGGGTGTAAAAGAGAGGTGGTTTACTGTACTAGGGAAGATACGAAGGTAGATTGTGACAGATGGGCTGCGTCCGAAATCGCATACTCTGAGTAGGTACTTACTATGAATATGTACTTACTTATGCGCCCGCTAAAGTAGTATATTCTATATAGAATAAGTATAGTATGAATGTAATACTATTTTTGCCATGTTGTAATTATCATGTGACCAACCACTTCACTGCCATTCAAAAACCTCTCCCGTTGGCTCATGGGACAGTAAAGTGTCCATCATATGCACACTTCAGAATCTCGCCGGAGGTAGGAGGTCATCTGGGTACTTTTTTGCCTGTAGTGTTTTGTGAGTACTGTGAATTCAGACATACTACACTTGTCACATACTGTTTTTCTCCTACTATATAGTAGGGAAGTATGCAATTTCGGATGCAGCCATGGTCTACAAGCAAAACCTCATGTAGCACCAAACATGTAGTTACGACGAAGCGAAAACTCTGACAAGGACTTCTCCTTTCCGATGAAAAACTGCTTAAAGCAAAAGATTATTTTTACACCTGTTCAGGTGTGCTGCTTCCCTCCCCCATCCTCTAATAGTTAATCACATTGGTTCCACGGAGCAAAACGTTCGATTTCAAAAACTGTCATCCTTTGCTATTCACAAGTCAATTTACCTTTTACTTAAAGGTCATTTTCCATTAATTTCTGCCCAGACTGTGTGTGTGCTTAAAACGGTGATGTGGGTGAGCGGACGGTCTCGGCGGAGCAGGGGGAAATGTCCTCGGACTCTGAGGTGAAGTCTGCCGGAGAGAGGGTCGGGCCGGTCCCGTGGCTGCAGGAGAAGGTGCTCTGGGTTGCTTTCACATCCTGGTGGCGTCTTCGTCTGAAAACCTGCCTCTCCTTATCAAGAGGGGTGGTCTGGGGAACACAACAGCATGTGAGTGTTAAATCACTGCCCAGGAATCAACAGGGAGAGAGTTTGGATAGTGCAGAGATAAACAGGCTTTCAGTTGTGTGTGGTTTATAATTAAACAGTGACTTTGAATCAAAATCTGTCTTTGAATTAACACTGAACTGTGGTTCAAGTGTAAAAACAAGCAAATATGGTGGTAATAGTGAACTATTTAGATATAGTGCACCAAGCATAGTGTACTCTTTATCTCACATCTGATTAATAAAAAGGCTCATTTAATTTTCAGCATTTTTTCCCCCAGCATTTGTTTGTTTAACTATATAAATTATATGTACTACATACATATTACCGTGCAAAATGTTGGGGTTGATGTGATTTTCTTAAGTAGTGTCTTATGCTCACCAAGGTACATTTATTTGATCAAAACATACAGTAGCCTAAAAACAGTAATATTGTAGAATATTAAAATAACTGTTCTATTTTTATATTTTAAAACGTCTCGGTTACGGATGTAACCCTCGTTCCCTGAGTAGGGAACGGAGACGTTACGTCGGATGACGACGAATGGGGTTTTGCTTAGAAAGCCTATCAACTTCAAGTATTACAAAACGAGTCAATGGCAAAGAAATGCCATGGGTCTGCGCAATTTGCATAACGTAACTCCGCCTTACCTCGTGGGTATAAAAGGAGGATGCCGGCAACATGCAGATATGTTTCTTCGCTGAGGAGCCAAGACTGAACTCAGGCGATCCCCGCGGTACAGCAGAAGAGGCAGGCAGACGTAACGTCTCCGTTCCCTACTCAGGGAACGAGGGTTACATCCGTAACCGAGACATTCCCTTTCGTTGTCACTCCGAGTTACGTCGGATGATGACGAATAGGGTTACCAGTCCAATATTTAATTTAGCGAGTACAAGTTCGGAGAACCAGGTCCAGGTGGGAATGGGTCCGACTGGGCCAGGGAAGGATCAGGGTGGTCGTCCCGCGGGGGCTTGCTCTGCCAGAGTTCTGGCGACAGAGGGGGACAAGGGCCAAGCGGTCCGTGGACGGCACACCGTGTCAACCACCTCTGGGACAGAGGGGGACGAGGAGAGCACAGCTTGTGGGCGGCGCTCTGTGTTGCCCGAGAACTCTGTGAGCTCAGGGAAGAGGGGGTCGTTTCTGTCTTTGACCACTTTAGGGTGCTGCCCACCCGTGGGTGAGCAGCGGGAGCGGAGAACAAAATATTCTCCCCCGGCCCTCCACCAGGGGAAGGAGTGGTCCTGCTACCATCTCCTGAGAAACGACCATCATCTCTAAGCAGCCCATCTCAGGAGCGCCGCTTGGCCCGGCGTTTAGCGGGGCAGGAGAGGGCTGTGGCGCCTTCTTGCGGCTTCCTCCACGACTGGGCCTGGGTGAAGGCTGCTGCGTAGGCCGGGCAGGAGGGGCGAGAGCCGCAGGAGGGGTAGCCCTCGGCAGCGAACAGGCTGAGGCGTCTGCCCGGCCGGGCGGGTGGAGGCAGCAGCGGGCCGGTGGGGCAGAATGTGTTTGATGGCCTCAGTCTGTTTCTGCGCAGTCGAGAACTGTTGGGCAATGTCCTCGACCACTCCGCCGAAGAGGCCGGCCTGGGACAGGGGTGCATCGAGCAGACAGGTCCGCTCGGTATCCCGCATGTCATCCAGGTTCAGCCAAAGATGTATCTTCTGGACCACCGCAGTGGACATCACCAGACCCAGGGAGCGCGCGGTCACCTTCGTCGCCCGGAGGGCAAGGTCGGTAGCGGCACGCAGCTCATCAAAGAGCCCTGGGTCTGTCCTGCCCTCGTGCATGTCTCTGAGCATCTGGGCGTCTACAGAGTGGCCATAGCATGCAGTAAAGCAGCTGCCTGTCCCGCCGCTCTGTAAGACTTCGCCACCAGAGTGGACGAGAATCTACAGGCTTTGGATGGGTGCTTAGACTCGCCCCGAGAAGAAACACTCTGAGGACACAGTTGCATCGCAACAGAGCGTTCAACCGGGGGAAGCCCAGTGTACCCACGGACAGCTGCCCCATCGAGGGGAGTAAAGGCGGATGAGACCAACGAGCGGTCCCGGGAAGACAAGGGGGTCTTCCAGGACTTTGAGATCTCATCATGCACATCTGGGAAGAAAGGTATTGGGGTTTGCCGTGGACGAGGGTCGGCGGCCTTACCCAAAAACCAATCGTCCAGGCACGAGCGCTCAGGACAGGGTGGACGCCTCCACTCAAGCCTGATACTCGCGGCTGCCCGGGAAAGCATGGCCGTCATCTCCGGATCGGACTCAGGCACCCCCTCAGGCACTCTCACTCTTGCGAGTTCACTGAGTCTCGACCTTAATGACGCGATGGTCATGTTCCCACAGAGAGAACATGAGTCATCCACGAGCGCATCCACGCTCTAGCATGATCAATGCCCAAACATACTAGACAACGTTCGTGCCCATTAGAGTCCAATACTAATCTGCCGCAACAAGAAGTACACGGGCGAGGCATCTTTAAAAAGACGTGCTGCATGCAAGCTCTTTTGTGAGAGAAAACTCTTAAGTGTTGAATCACCCGGGGAGATACGCACTCTCTGGCAAACCACTGCACAGATAAGCAGGAAGCGTGCGCTCGCTGGAGATCACCGTCACACCAACACCTGAGGTACTCGTTTGTAAAGCTGACAATTCAGAGATGGCTTGTGGAGAGAAGGATAAACTTGGCTCCGAAGCGAAAACATATCTGCATGTTGCCGGCGTCCTCCTTTTATACCCACAAGGTAAGGCAGAGTTACGTCATGCAAATTCCGCAGACCCATGGCATTTCTTTGCCATTGGCTCGTTTTGTAATACTCGAAGTTGATAGGCTTTCTAAGCGAAACCCCATTCGTCGTCATCCTACGTAACTCGGAGTGACAACGAAAGGGTACATCATTTATTCCTGTGATGGTAAAACTGAATTTTCGGACAGGCACCGCCGGTGTGTGTACTCTCATAGAGAATAATGTGTTCGAATTTAAAAGACATGGCACTGCGCGACGCGGCGCTGAGCTGCGCGTCCGGTGTGCGACCCCCTTTACTCAAGTTCTTCAGTCTTCAGAGTCACATGATCCTTCAGAAATCGTTTAAATATGCTGACGTGATTCTTGCTACTCAAGAAACATTTATTATTACTAATGCTTAAAACTGTTAAGTTTCATAGCATTATTGTGGAAACCATGATACAGTACATTGTTTTAGGATACTGAAATATAATTTTTCTGTAACAATCTAACAGTCTTTACTGTCCTTTTTGGTCAATGTAATGCATCCTTGCTGGATATAAGTGTTATTTCTTCCTTATTTTTTTTTTTTTTTTTTACATTTTACTGACCCCAAACCTTTGAATGCTATATATATATATATATATATATATATATATATATATATATATATATATATATATATATATATATATATATATATATACAGTGAGGAAAATAAGTATTTGAACACCCTGCTATTTTGCAAGTTCTCCCACTTGGAAATCATGGAGGGGTCTGAAATTGTCATCGTAGATGCATGTCCACTGTGAGAGACATAATCTAAAAAAAAAATATCCAGAAATCACAATATATGATTTTTTAATTATTTATTTGTATGATACAGCTGCAAAGAAGTATTTGAACACCTGTCTATCAGCTAGAATTCTGATCCTCAAAGACCTGTTAGTCTGCCTTTAAAATGTCCACCTCCACTCCATTTATTATCCTAAATTAGATGCACCTGTTTGAGGTCGTTAGCTGCATAAAGACTAGCCTCGTGAGACCATCCTGATCTCGCGAGCTTTCAAGGTTTCACTCGCAGATCAGTCTGGATACTTTCCGTTAAAGAAAATTTGGGAGCAGTTCACCAAACGAGAAGCGCGACAGTTCAGTCTAAAGAACATGGCGGCTTCAGTTATTTGTAAATTGTAGTTACATAAACGGCAAATATCCTTTGCCGACATGTTGCTTATTTGCTGAGCTAACGAGCCTTTACCTGCAGCAGCAAGAGTAGCCTGGCTTGTGGTTGTGTTTTCGTCGTAGCTCTGTTAGTACGTCATATGCTTCGTTGATCTGATTGGTTGATTTGGCCCGTCTATCACCAACATAGGCCAATCAGCTAACCAGTATTTTCGCCCCTTACCAAAACTACTTCAACGGAAGGTTTCCAGATGGATATGCGGAGCAAGGTTACATAAAGACACCTGTCCACCCCATACAATCAGTAAGAATCCAACTACTAACATGGCCAAGACCAAAGACCTGTCCAAATACACTAGAGACAAAATTGTACACCTCCACAAGGCTGGAAAGGGCTATGGGGAAATTGCCAAGCAGCTTGGTGAAAAAAGGTCCACAGTTGGAGCAATCATTAGAAAATGGAAGAAGCTAAACATGACTGTCAATCTCCCTCGGACTGGGGCTCCATGCAAGATCTCACCTCGTGGGGTCTCAATGAACCTAAGAAATGTGAGAAATCAGCCCAGAACTACACGGGAGGAGCTGGTCAATGACCTGAAAAGAGCTGGGACCATCGTTTCCAAGATTACTGTTGGTTATACACTAAGACGTCATGGTTTGAAATCATGCATGGCACGGAAGGTTCCCCTGCTTAAACCAGCACGTCAAGTCCCGTCTTAAGTTTGCCAATGGCTATTTGGATGATCCAGAGGAGTCATGGGAGAAAGTCATGTGGTCAGATGAGACTAAAATAGAACTTTTTGGTCATAATTCCTCTCGCCGTGTTTGGAGGAAGAAGAAAGATTAGTACCATCCCAAAAAAACACCATCCCTACTGTGAAGCATGGGGGTGGTAGCATCATGCTTTGGGGGTGTTTTTCTGCACATGGGACAGGGGACTGCACTGTATTAAGGAGAGGATGACCGGGGCCATGTATTGTGAGATTTTGGGGAACAACCTCCTTCTCTCAGTTAGAGCATTGAAGATGGGTCGAGGCTGGGTCTTCCAACATGACAATGGCCCGAAGCACACAGCCAGGATAACCAAGGAGTGGCTCTGTAAGAAGCATATCAAGGTTCTGGCGTGGCCTAGCCAGTCTCCAGACCTAAACCCAATAGAGAATCTTTGGAGGGAGCTCAAACTCCGTGTTTCTCAGCGACAGCGCAGAAACCTGACTGATCTAGAGAATATCTGTGTGGAGGAGTGGGCCAAAACTCCTCAGGTGTTCAAATACTTATTTGCAGCTGTATCATACAAATAAATAGTTAAAAAATCATACATTGTGATTTTTTTTTTTTTAGATTATGTCTCTCACAGTGGACATGCACCTACGATGACAATTTCAGACCCCTCCATGATTTCTAAGTGGGAGAACTTGCAAGATAGATAGAAAGAAAGAAAGAAAGAAAGAAGAAAGAAAGAAAGAAAGAAAGAAAGAAAGAAAGAAAGAAAGAAAGAAAGAAAGAAAGAAAGAAAGAAAGAAAGAAAGAAAGAAAGAAAGAAAAAGTAAGTAAGTAAGTAAGTAGTCAACATCTGAATTGGACCAAAACCTTTCATCAAAGTTATACATGAATTTTGGAATGAACTTTGATGAACTAATTTGATCCACTTCAAATGTTGACTACTGTATATATACGTGTGTTAGTTATATTATTATAAATATTATTATTTTTAATTATCTGTAAATCTTCCTTTTGTAAATTGTACCATTTAATTTAATAATGGCAATAAATTGTTTTTATTGACAATTTACACAAAATTAAATCTGTGTTTCATGAACGGGTTGTAAGGTTTACCTTTTAACTTTTTTAAGCGCAGACCTAACTAATCAAGATGAGTTCTGTTTTCATTATGGATTTTACTTTCTGCAAGTCTGCCACAAACACATACATGTGTACTTTCAGTGCATTCTATATCCAGCACAGGACCGCACATTCAAACTAGTGTTTAACCCATAACCAGCAGTGTCATGCATAAGTGCACACTTCAACTGTACAAGCTTCTTAGATCAAGTAACACAGAGCAAAGAAAGGGAAAAGTGAAGCACTGACAAACACAATTCAGCACAGCACCAACAGAAAGCATGAGCTGAGAAGCATGAATGGCAAAGAAGCAGAGCATTCCCACTCTATAGCAAGAGGCCGAGTGTGGAAGGAAAGGGACTATGGAGACTGCCAGCACGTTGCCATGGAAACACTGACGGTTTGAGCCGCTCTGTGGGCGTACCTTATCCAATACATCCCTGGGTTCGGGTAGCAGTCCAAAGACCCTGAACGCTTGATGGTAAACCCCTCGTCCAGCTGAGCAGGGAGAAATGAGTGGAACTCAATAGATTAGATTTGTACTTTCACCGTGTAAAACAGCACAAGCTTTGAGCCATGAAGTGCTGTTCAATAATGGTGTGATGTTTAGAGTTTTACAAAACAGTAGCAGTGAGCAAACCAAGTGTTTAAAATGTTTCGCCAGTTCTATACAAACACTCAGTTTGGGAAATAAAAACAACTGTATATGAAGCTAATGAAACGGTAAACATGCAAAGCAATGTGCAAACAAAGTATGCTAAATGTTAATATATATATATATATATATATATTAGGGTCAGTAAGAAACAAATATTAAGCAGCACAAGTGTTTTCAACAGAAAAAAATAAATATTTTTTAAGCACCAAATCAGCGTATTAGAATGATTTCTGAAGGATCATTTGACACTGAAGACTGGAGTAATGATACTGAAAATTCAGCTTTGCCATCACAGGAATAAATTACATTTTAAAATATATTCAAAAAGAAAACAGTTATTTTAAATTGAAATAATATTTTTATAATATTGCTGTTTATATTGTATTTTTGATCAAATAAATGCATCCTTGGTGAGCATACAGTAGGAGACATATATAATATATATATATATATATATATATATATATATATATATATATATTAATTCATTCGAATTCCACAAACGACCTATAGGCAAAATCAAAACTAAAATACATCATATAACAGAAAGTTTGGAAACATGTAAATATTTAGTTTAAAGGTAAACTATGTAACTTTTTTGTTTGTTTGTTCAAAATTAACAAAATCAGTCATTACTTATCAATCCTTCTTCTAAAAAGGATTCTTCTGTTTTTGTCTTACCCTGGTTCACTATGGTAAGCATATTATAAGTGTTTATATTTTAGACCTTTACATTTTTACCTTTAAATTTACATAAGGATGTAGTCATTTTATGCAATTGTCCTACACAAAAACAAAAGAAAAAAAAACATGTATGAAAAAGATAAAAATAGAGGAAACTATTTTGGCTAATTTGATCCAGTCCCTGACAACAGTGCTGACAGTCGTTATATAAGCAGAAAGCAGAGTCAGAGAAGGAGATAGCAGAGTCACAGCCATAAGAAAGCAGAGGGATGAAGTCTGCCAGGAGAGAAGAGGAATGAGAGAAGAACAGCTGATGGATGAGTCAGCGAAAAGCTATGTGATAAGAGCACAACCTCCAGAATATTTGAACACCTCAAACTATATTTAAGTATAATGTTCCAAAAGACAAAGGCTGTTCAAGCTCAAAACAATGCTAATTGCATACGTTTCACATCAAATTGACACAGAAATCTCTCGCATAAAAGCTCACATACCTGAACAAGAGAAAAATACAATGCTATAAAGGGATTGTTGAAAATTATCCCATCATTTACTCACTCTCAACCCATCCTAGGTGTATATGAGTCTCTTCTTTCCGGTCAGAGGTCACTCTTCCGTCGAAACTCGACTCGCATGCGACCGTTGCCGAAAGCCAGTGATTATAGTTTAGAAAGTTATAAATATGGATATTTTTCTTACAAAAACGCATCGCTTCGCTTAAGAAGGCATTTATTAACCCCATGGAGTCGTATGGATTACTTTTATGATGGATGGATACACTTTATTTGTGCTTCAAAATCTCTACTCACATTATAAAGCTTGGAAGATTCAGGATATTCTTTTAATATAAATCTGATTGTATTTGGCGGAAAAGAAGACACTCATATACACATAGGATGGCTTAAGGGTGAGTAAAAGATGTGATAATTATTTTTTTTTGGGTGAACTGTCCCTTTAATGCCAATAATAGTCCACTAAAAATAGTCTCTCTGATGGAATATGGGAGTAACACCTTAAAGTTATGGCTGCATATAATCTGTGCACCAATGATTGATTAGAGAATATTGGCTTAATTCATGTGGATAATATAAACTGTCATAAAGAATATAAAAATTTAAATATAATAGCTACAGTATAAAGATGATTCTTACTGCTATGACAGTGACTCCTGCAGTGATGCTGTTGGGTTTGGGGCCCGTGTTGAAATGTTTCTTAATCTTGCCGGCCACAGACAACTGCCGCTGATTCTCACACATTCTGTCATCCTGAGAAAGAATAGGTAATCATTTACCTTCCAATAGTCTGACAATGGTACATATACATAATTCAGTAATAAAAAAAAACTAAAGTCTTACATTAACCCAGGGATGGTCTAACACCTGTAGAGCTGTGTATCTCTGCTCAACCTCCACCTGTAGCATGCAGGTGATAAGTGTCTGTAGAAAAAGCAAGTAAGAAAGAAAGATAGTGAGGTAATTCTTTTTTCCAAAACTTTCAAACTGTTTTGGTACACCAACCTTTGCAGAGTCAGATACATTGTCCCAGTATGGAAGAGGGAAATCCAGCTGTCCCATCAGAATGTGGTCAAAAAGAGCCTCCTGATCATCTGTGCTCCTGAACAGATATGCAAATAGATTTTGAATATTCATAAATATGTATTGTGCTGTTGCAATAAGAACTGAAGGTACACCTCACAGCTCATACTATCTATCCTCTGCAGATGTGCAGGTCAAAATAGAATTATAGAAAACTGCCACTAGGGGGAGTAAGACATCAAAATTGAATTGCATTCCTTTTTTTATTATTCAAGCAACATACATTTTGTACAAATACAAGTATTAAACAATATGCAAACAATACAAAAAAGAGGAAAAAAACAACTACCTAAAAAAAGAGAGAGAAAAAGAAAAGGGTGCCAGGGGATAATAACAAATATCAGAATAAAGGGGCATTCAGGTATAAAAATATTAAATCAATATTTTGTAACGCTCACAGATATTTAAAGTCTTGACAGCTTAATTATTCAGAGAGTCTCTAATACTGTTTACATACAGCCTTACTTCATTCAACAAACTCACAAAATTGGCTAATTTAACTGTGTTCTACTAATATATACTTTGATCTGTAAAGTTCTCTACATTAAACCCATGCTTAAAGTCACCATGAAACCAAAATGGACAAATTTTGTCAACTTTATGGAATATTGCAGCATTTATTATAAATGATTTAAATCAATTTAATCATTTTCTTTGCATTTTTTGTATTCATGTGCCCTCATAATCTTTAATCGAATATTAATCTTTCTTTCATCCTTTCTCTTATCTGATGGCTCAAGGGCAGGGCAACCTGTCACTCACATGAGATTCACCAGTAGCAAGCCACAACAATCCAATCAATTCCCAATGGACAAAATCAAGTCCCGCCCAACATTTTTCCCTGTTTAAGAAGCTGTTTTCTTGTTCAAGAAGTCTATCACAACTCCCGTTTCATGCTGACTTTAACTGTACTGTACTTACCCCGGAAAGGAGGGAAGCCACAAAGCAGAATGTATGTTATGACCCCCGCCGCCCAGATATCAACCTTCAAGCCATACCTATAACATGGAGAGAAAAACACAATATGACTGTTATATTCTGGTTTTCATACTGACCATATTTGAATAACATTCCCATGCTAATGACTGACCCCGTCTCTGCGACAATCTCTGGAGCTACATAGGTCGGGGTGCCACATATAGTGTACAGTGGACCGTCCACAACTGTTGCCAAGCCAAAATCCCCCAGTTTCAGAGATTTGCTCCCATCCTGGTGCTCATAGACCTATAAATACAAACAAATCTACATACTTGCTATTTAGGTTCTTGAAATAATTCTCTCTTTTAAAAAATACAATTTAAATATTATAAATATAACAAGTACTTAAAATTAAAGTAAATTAAAAAAAAAATGTTAAAATATAATGCATTATAAATCAAATGAATAAAATGTTATATTTTAGCAGCTGTTGAAAGGGGAAGCTCAAATGAGATTCCAGACTGTGTGATTTGTTTGTCTGAACAGTTTGATCTCAGTTATAAGTGGAAAACTGGTTGAAAAAAGTCAATTCACAGAAAGCATTAACCTTATCAGCCACAATTTTACATAACTCACAGGATAATAATATGTGTGATAGGCACACTAGCCTTTGTCAAATCTGTTGTGTCTGATAAGATGGGTAAAATAGTCTCAGTATTGAGTTGATCTTGTTTTAAAGCTTGTGTAAGAAGGGTTATTTAAGGTTTCTGCACTCAAGAGCAGGGGAAAAAAACATTTCAGTTCTGAGATTTATTCCAAGGTGCATTTGTGAAAATAACACTGAGATACTGTCATTTATATATGGACAATATTCTCTGTGCAATACTCTAACCCCCACCAGGAGATTCTCAGGTTTGATGTCCCGGTGAACAATGTTAAGGCAGTGCAGATATTTGATAGCGCTGGCCAGGTTATACAGCATCCCGCTGGCGTCCCGCTCTGTGTATTTGTTGGAGGAGGTGATGGCATCAAAGAGGTCGCCACCCTGTTCATGCACACACAGTTTCACCGATTATACAGGAACAATATCTGAGCAGTCAAATTTAATGCAACTTAAAAAACTTTACTGAAAAGTACTCAGTTTTATATTCAAAGTCGTCAAATAAAAAAGCATATAAACTTTTTTTAATATATATATTTTCAAAAGAAGTCTCTTATGCTCACCAAGGTTGCATTTATCTGATAAAAATACAGTAAAAACAGTAATATTATGAAATATCATTACAATTTAAAATATCTATTTTCCATTATAATATATTTAAAAATTGTATTTATTCCTGTGATGGCAAAGCTGATTTTTTTAGCATCATTTAGCATCAGTCTTCAGTGTCACATGATCCTTCAGAAATCATTTTAATATGAACTGTTAATTCACACAGTTTTATTATCAATGTTAAATAATTTGCTGCATAATATTTTTATGCAATTTATGATGCATTTTTTATCTAGGATTCTTTGATGAACAGAACATTTGAAAGAGCATTTATTTGAAATAGAAATATTTTTTAACATTATATATTTATTCACTGTTACTTTTGATCAGTTAAATGGATCCTTGCTGAATAAAAGTTACTATCAAATAAAAAAACTTACTGACTTAAAACTAACAGGACTCCAGAAAATTGACTAAAATTTTTAGGAGCACAAGCAGCATGCATAGGGCCACACGTTAAAACGACCTGCAATTCAATAATTCACATTTGGAGTTTTGACGTTCTGTAAAAAGTGCAAAGCACTTGAAAGTACTTGAAAAGTGCATGAATTTCACTCTGGAAAGCTTGTAGGAACCCTGAAATGAATGATGTAAAAACATGAAACTATTTTTGCCATGATACCATGATTACATTTAGCGTTACTACATTAAATCATGGTGAATGTTGGTGATTTGTGGACTGAAAAGCAGTTTGTTCATGGCACAAAAGAGAATTCTGCGCAGAGTTTGAATGCTTCTCACTAGATCTAGTAGAGATGTTATTATTCAAATGATTTCACACTGGATCTCCCAGTTCTGTGTAGTAACAGTGTCGTGTGATCAAAGATCAGTAAACCTGTTCTGAGCTTGCACTTAGTTTGTCTATTATTGGTCTGAGTTGATAAAAGGGGTGCGCAGCTCAAACAAGTAGCTTGGTTTCGTTCCACATTTAAATGGTTTGGTGTTTCTAATATCATATGCAACAGAAATGGCAGCTCTTATCAGTTGGGCAATGTAGTAGTCGGGCCTGCGACATCTAACAAAATGTTGTCGCACCGGCAGAAGAAAAAAAAAAAAACGCAAAATGAAACAATTTGACCATTAGTCGGGAACTTTGACTTTTATAATATATATGTTAATTTCAGATATTTCACCTTGACCAGCTCCATGACCAGGTAGAGCTCACTGTATGTGTCCATTTCTTCAATCAGCAGAACAATGTTAGGATGCTTAACTCTCCGAAGAATAGACACCTCGTTCTGGATCATGTGTTCCTGTGAGCCACAGACAAGCCATGCAATGTGATCTTGCATTAATAAGTGCAAAGTGCACACACATATTTATGCATTTCACTGAACAGGATTGAGGGATATTAAAGTCGTCTCACCTTTCCCCTGCATTTGCTCTTGTTAATGATCTTCAGAGCGTACTCTCGGCCTGTGGATCTCTCCATACACTCTCGGACCACGGCGAAGTTCCCATCGCCAATCATTCGTCCCACTTTGTACCTCTCGGCTATGGAAGCAGGAACCTGAGGACAATCCTCCATCAGCTCAGCTAAAAGGGAAAAAGATGTGGGATGTATCATTCTGATGAAGAAGACGATAAAGGGTCAAAGAAGATTTCCCAGGGTTCCTCACCTTCACTGCCCAGCCCATCGCCCTCATCCATGGAGCTGCACACCTTGGTGGAGGCCAGAGAGAGAGAGGAGCCACTGTGCTGAGAGCCCTGTCAGAGAGAGGCAGTCATTTTACAACGTTTTTTGGTTAGTGAACCATTTTGGTTATATATAACAGCATGTTAAAAGTCCAATTTCACTTGTTTAATCTACAGAACAAAAACAAATACATCTAATTTAACAGAACACCATCAGTTATTAGAACATGGTAATGTTGCCAAACTATATAAATGAGGTCAATCACAGAAAGAGTGGAAATGAAGCAGGTACACAGCCATGTCAAGATGCTGGTCTGCTGTTGCTAGGAAACATTTTGGGTGAACGTGGAATTATTTAGTACAGATGTGCTCAGCTCCAATTCGATGTGATTCAGCACCATGTTAGCAAATTAAAGCACCTGAAATATAATTAGGGTCAGAGTGCTTGATGGTTTTGCTTGATGCAGTGAAAGACACTGCAAATATGAATAAGGCAGTTCCACATAGACTAACACCATGTATATGGCATTTTATGAAGTCTTTTTAGTGCATTACAGCAAATGCAGCAGATGTGAAAGGTCTTTAAAGTGACAGTTCTCACCCTTCTTCTCCTCAGACTGGCTGGACTGGTGGGAGATGGACTGGGGGATTTGCCTGACCGTGGGGTCGACAGCTGACTTCCTGCTGTTCCATTAGCTGAAACGCAAAGGAACAGATTGGTAAATGTCAAAGATTTTATTAGGAGTGTTCTAGTCATATTTCACCCCAAAATCAAAGGGAAGAAAAAATAGACAACATATTTTGCATGAAGAAATAAAAAAACAATTTCAGTCATTTCAGTCTTATCCGACTTTTGGTGATTCTATGGGTCATCTCTCGCCATACGCAAGCAATGATTTTCCCAGGGTAGGTTGCCAGATCTTTCCCCTACCTCTCCTTTACATGGCTCGGGACTCACACACACACACACACACACACACATTAACACCTATGAATAATACAGCGTCTCCAATTCACCTATACTGCATGTGTATGTCACATGGGTCAATTTTGAAATTGAGATTTATACACCAGCTGAAAGCTGAATAAATAAGCTTTCCATTGATGTATGGTTTGTTAGGATTGGACTAAGAAGGAATATTTGGCGAGATGCAACTATTTAAAAATCTGAAATCTGAGGGTGCAAAAAATCGAAACATTGAGAAAATCGCCTTTAAAGTTCTCCATTTGTGTTTGTGATTGTGCTGCACTCACTCACAAAAATAAATGTTTTATATATTTACGGTAGGAAATTTACAAAATATCTTAATGGAACATGATCTTTACTTAATATCCTAATGATTTTTGGTATAAAAGAAAGATTCATCATTTTGACCCATACAATGTATTGTCGGCTATTGCCACATATATACCCGTAGTACTTGCGACTGGTTTTCTGATTCAGGGTCACATACATAAATTATTATATATAGTGAGTATATCTTGTATAAAGTTAT
The DNA here is from genome assembly GCA_036326025.1 of Chrosomus eos. Taxonomy (NCBI): domain Eukaryota; kingdom Metazoa; phylum Chordata; class Actinopteri; order Cypriniformes; family Leuciscidae; genus Chrosomus; species Chrosomus eos. Next base: position 19,934,157 of record CM070825.1, read on the forward strand.
AGAAGGCTTTTCAGTCCACAAATCACCAACATTCACCATGGTTTAATTAATATATATATTTTCTGTATTCTTATTTGCATTATATAATTCAATATATTTTCCATAATGTTATATATTTCTAGCGAAGGCGTTGAATTGATTCATATTGCACATTGCACTGTGCATGACTTGTTTTAAAATATTGAACAGGCTTGTATAAATATAGGCACATAATGCAAAATGCAACCAGTTAGTAAAGGTAAGAGTGCTATAAGAATATTATTGAAATATATCAAGGTATCAAGCTATCTCACATAACTTACACATATTGGCTGCTTAATATTTCAAAACAAGTCGTGTATGGCATTTTAAGTGCAATATAAAATCCAAGTATTGATCTCTACAACACTTTCAAAACAAACAGTTCCTTCAATATTAGAAGTATACACTTCTAAATAACACTAAATTAACACTTCATTTAGATACAATGGCAAACTAAAAAATAATGATCGGCTACCTTAATTCCTCTTCACCACCTCAAAACAAGAAAAACAAATGAAATGCAAAATATCTCTCCAAAAGAAATCATTTTTACGAATTTGCCGGACAAAACAGTCGTCCTACCTGCTAAAGAGTGCAGCAGGCGGCCAGAGCAAACTGCGATTCCTCCTGCGCTCATAGTGACTGTGAGGAGCTAGAGTATGAATGAGTGTGGGAGAGGAGGAGAGGATGTATGTAGTGTGTTCCTGCTGGCTGCGCACACCTTACGTCATAAACAGCCACAGAGGGAGGAGTTTCTCTCATAAACATGCCATATCGTAGTTGCAGTGCTGTCTGTGTGGGTGACTATAAAGATCTCAGAAAAGATCTCATGGCAAAACACTGTGGAGATGTTTCTGAACGGCGTAAGTGCAGCCGAGTGGATGGTGTGGTGTTTTGAGTGGATTTCTGAAGTATCACCACCACGGAATGTGTGAATACAAATGAAGCTGTTTGAAGCTCGGATTATGCTATGAATCAGAGGTTCGGCCACTTTCAAAGCTTCTCAGAGCACATCAAGTAACAAATAAAGCCATCTCAGTCTCAAATATCTGTGATCACTGTGATCCGCATATAGTGTTCCCTCTCCATCTGTGATACACTAACACAGGCGGACATAATTCAGCATGTGGAGTGAGAATGCATCATCGTAGTGTTATTTTTGGAATGTAAAACAGATTTGAAGAACTATCAGATCAGCCTTCATTCATGTGTGTGATTACCGAACAACAAATTTGGGTGAGTAAATGCAACTAGTGTGGGGAAAATATTAGTCAGAGAACTTGGATCAGACTTCATATATAGTTTCTGACGGGTGGATGTTGGTGATTAGAGGGATATTTTATTTATATGAACTATTTTAAACTTAAAGTTTGTGGTGGGTAATGTGTTTTTTAATGTTTTGGATAGAGGTCTCTTTTGCTCATCCAAGCTGCAATTATTTAATCAAAAAACAGTAAAAACAGAAATATTGTGAAATAATATTACAATTTAAAATAACTGTTTTCTATTTTATATATATATTAAAATGTTATGCATTTCTGTGATGTTAAAGCTGAACTTTTAGCATCATTACTGCAGTCTTCAGTGCCACGTGATCCTTCAGAAATCAATCTTATACGCAGATTTTGTGCTCAAGAAACATTTATTATTATTATCAATGTTTAACATGCATAATATAACAGCGTTTATTTGAAATGGAAATCTTGTGTAATATTACAAATGTCTTTTCTGTCATTTTTGACAAATTTAATGCTTTCGGCTGAATAGAAGTATTATTTGTTTTTTTTAAATCTTACCTCAAATTTTTGACCAGTAGTTTATATCTATATGCAATAAAACACAATTTTTTAATGATCCAGTCAATTTCAATCAGGTTCTTGTCTCACGCCATATTTTGTTCTTGCTCAACATAGAATACTATTTATTTAATGATATAAATATGATATAAATATGTTGTATATAACAATATACATAAATATTTAACTTCTGAAAAACTGAAGTCAAATGGCTGGCAAATATCATTTATTTAATGTTGATTTTAAATAAGGCACAAAAACATGTTAAAGGGTACCTATTATGGATTTTTGAAAATTGCCCTTCATGTAGTGTGTAACATAGATCTAAGTGAACGAAAACATCCTGCAAAGTTTTAAACATGAAAGTTCACCGTATACAAAGTTATTGTCTCTCAAAAGTAAGAGTCAACTCTGAGTCGCTGATATGAATCGATAGACGAACGATGCTTTTTCTCTAACTTTATGACGTCATCTGTACAAGTTATTTGAATAAGATACGCCCACTCATTGCGTTCGGAGACGCCAGGGAAAACTAACATCATGTCGACGAGACGCTGTGTTTTGAAGTGCGACGCAAAAGCAAACTTTTTTTCATCTGCCCAGTGAGGAGCATTGGGTACAGTTCATATATACAACTATACCACAGAAGTATTCTGTACAGTACAGCTTCCTTCTCCGAATCACAACCTGTAAGTATTGTTAATATTAATTGTTGCTTTTATGTTTTATGTATTATGCTCAATAATTAGTTTGTGTGTTGTGTACGCACAGCGCAGCTTCTAGGTCTTCAATGTCAATTGTATTGAAATAATGTGAAGTGCAGGGCTCTCGAGTGTCACGCATTGAGCGTGACAGTCACTCATTTCGGTCTTTTGTCACGCTCTCCCACCACACATTGTATTTCTCACGCTGAAAAACTATTTGTAATATATTTAATATGCCGCAGCGCCCAAAACTCTCTCAAAACTCAAGCGCGTCTCCTCTGGTGTTGTTCGTCTGGTGTTGTTAGCCAATCAGAAAATAGCACTATTGTATCTGGGTAAGATTTAACGCAACAACCAATGACACCCCGTCGGCTCGGTGTCACTCCTTTGGGCTATGGTAGCTAACTTATCACCGCAGATTAGCGTCACGCAAAGGCGGGGTTTGGAAAAATGACTCGCTAAACGATTCATATGGGAGTCGGTGAGCAAATCAGGTAAAATCTGATCTGATCTGATCTGATCTGTCTCAGCTGCTGCCTGAACCCAAACAAACAGATGAACTAGACGAATTAACTAGCACTATGAGCACCATTCTCTCTAGAACATTGGATATGGTTGCACCCATTCGATTAAAAAAGGTCAGAGAAAAAAGTATAGCACCATGGTACAATAATACTACGTATGTTTTAAAGAGAGAAACCCGTAATTTAGAGCGTAAATGGAAAAAAACTAATTTAGAGGTCTTTAGAATCGCGTGGAAAGACACTATGTCACGTTATAAAAAGGCCCTTAAAACGGCCAGGGCTGAGCACCTCAGCAAATTAATAGAAAACAACCAAAATAATCCAAGGTTTTTATTTAATACCGTGGCTAGACTAACAAATAAACAGAAGTCGTCTGAACAAAATACCTTGTTACAGTTCAGTAGTAATGATTTCATGAACTTTTTCACCGAGAAAATTGAAAGCATCAGAATCAAAATCGTAAACGTTCAATCTTTGCTCGCGCCTTATAATTCAGCCGCAATTATCACCCCGCAAGAACAATTACAATGCTTTACAACCATAGAACAAAAAGAGTTAAATAAACTTATCACTTCATCTAAAACAACAACATGTTTATTAGATCCTATACCAACTAAACTACTGAAAGAAGTATTACCTATAGTGGTGTAAGACTGGAAAACTGGTTGGAGAGATAGACTTTGACCACTGGTCGATGAAACAAAGGATCTTGCTGGAAATTTACATTTGACTTCCCCCCTCTTCCCCTGAGACAAAAAGTCTCACCTCATCTGCATTTCATTCTCTCTCTCAGTAACTCCTAAAACTCACATAAGAATATATATGGTTAAATATGAATGAATATCATCAAGTTTGATACATGTTTGGTATTATTTGAAATGTCTCAGTGTGACTGGTACAAATGTCTCATTCCCAAAGAATTAAATCAAAAGTTAATAAGGTTTTAATAGTTTAGAGATAACTGGCACACAAAGGAATGTGGTCTCTAGCCTACCCCCAAAAGGTGTGAACCTCTGAATGCAAATATCCATGGTTAGCCTATATAATGAAACGCAGCGAGAGCTCAGGGCTGTTTTCTGTATTCAGATTAGCCCGTGAGCTTGGCTCACGTAGCCATACAATGTTGGGTAAAGGATTTTCCTCTTTGTTCGAGAACATTTGATGATTTGTATTGATTATCTTTCAATTGATTATGGAATTGTAATAATACATTTACCTGACATAATAAATTGTTATATTTGATTATTCTAACAGACTTTGACTTTATTTTCATTGGAGTTAAAAGGAATAGTCAAACATTAACGTATACTTAATGATACACAGACATCATTAAAACCTTTTCATTTATGGAGTCAGATAACGAATAACGAATTTATACATATGAGAAAATGTACTGCATTTAACCCAAAATACTTTGTCATGAGAAAAGACGAAACACGTGTGAAACCTTCACCTCAAATCGAACGCCGTATTTGGATCGATTTTGGAGGACTTACAAAATGGTGAGCCCGACGTGATGTCGCAACAAATGGATTTCGCGACGTCCTTTCCAGCAAAGTATGGGGATTTTAAAATCAACACGAGGTTTGAACATCTTCTCTTTCTTCTGCCGCTGTGGTAAGTCAAATTTTCCTTCCCTTTTGAGAAGTGTTGAGAAAATGTTGTTGGCGTTGTTACGGGTCGGAAAGCTCTTTGTTCTAGACCGAAACTAAAACACGTGAGGCCGCGGCGCGCAAATGAAGAGTAAAAACCATTGTGAATAGATTTTAAAGATATCTTTGTTTGCTTAAGCAAAAAGAAACCTAAAGTTGGAATAACATTTTCCAAATGATTTGCGGGTAGCCTAACGTTACTCGAGGAGCTGTAAAACAAACTCTAAAAGTTTTCAAATTAGCCGCGTGTTTGTCGTCATGGCTTTGTTGAAGCAAACCAGCAACACGTGAAGAGAATCGGCAAACAACAGAAATACAAATCTAAGTGTGTAAACGATCGGAAAACACGTGATTTTATAAATAGGACAGATCGATGCATTGTTTATGATAAAGTAAACTTTGAAAAAACACAATGATATGATTTACAGGCTAAGAAGCAGTTAGCAGGGCTAAATGCTAGTATTTTCCATGCTGCTTAAAAAATAATGTCCCATGCTAAAAGCCATGCTGCGTCCAATGCTAATGCTAAACGCTAAAGCCATGCATTCAAAACGCTTAACCCTTTTGTGTGACCAGCCCACCGTGGGCCCAAGGCCACATTGAATAATATTCTATAATAAACCTAAACTAATCTTGACGAACTCTATATTGCATTTGAAAGCTTCCACTTTAACACAGATGGGATTAAAAGCAATAATGCAATAATTTGTATTTTCAAATTTAGAGTTGTGCTTCACACAATGTAACGCACTCATAGAACACACTTTATAGTTGTTTGCGCTACTATATGTGCACATAGGCTAATTGTAAGTTTATTCTTTAAACACAGGATTGCTTTACTGTAAGTGTTTTTGGAACACTTAGGTAAAGGCTGTTGATGTTGCATTCTAGGCCACGTGTCCTGTGTGAACTGAATTAAACATGTGTGTGTCTATGCTGAATGTGGTTATAATGTGATTCACAATGCTAATTAATTCTTGAAAGTTTTCGAAACAGAAACACTTCATGTTCGGAGAACGAAATAGTCACGTTTTAACTAATTCTGAATGAATCTGAAAGACTGTTTTTTATTCATATAATTCCACATCTTTCGCGTCAGATTTGGCGAAAACAGGATGATATTATTTACAGGCTAAAACTCAAATATCAAGGATAATACTGAATGCTATTGTCCATATTTTCAAAACGCTCAAGGCTAATGCTAAATGCTAAAACCATGCTGCATTGCATTTAAAACGTCTAACCCTTTGTGTCACCGTCCCACCGGTGGGCCCAAAGCCACATTGAAAACATCAATATCCTATACTAAATTTAAACTAATCTGGGAACTCTATATTGCATTTAAAAGCTTAAACGTTAACACCGATGGGATTAAAAGAGCATGCGACGATTCTGTTCATTTTCAATTTTGGAATTGTGCTTAACATTGTACTCATAGAACACACTTTAGTTGTTTGTGCTACAACATGCACATAGACTAATTGTAAGTTTATTCTTTACGCAGGATTGATTTACTGTAAATGTTTGTATCACTTAGGTAAAGGCTGTAGATGTTGTGTTATAGGTCATGCATCCTGTGTAAACGGAATTAAACACGTGTGTCTATGCTAAATTTGGTGGTTTACAATGTGATTTACAGTTGGTTTGAAAGTCAGAAACAGTGAACGCGCATCTCATTAATCCTTAAACACAAACCCTTTTTATATTCAAAGCTTCAGAGAACGCACATTCTGAGCTGTTTTTCGCATACAAAATTTATGAATAGTTACGTTTGAATTAATTCTGAATGACTCTTGAGAATTTTTCCCCCTAGATTATCGGATTCGTATGTTTCCACATTTTCGCGTCAGATTAGCGACGGCTAATATCCGGTATCATTTTAAGTGTACTTGAACGAGGAGGCAAGTAATTTCCAACTAGAATCAGCAAACGCTGCTTGGATCAATCTAGTTTCGGGTGTGTCTATATCCACTGTTTTAAGTTCGTGATTACTTTGGATAAACGTACGTGGTTCCGACCACGGGCTTGACCTGAAGCCATTTTAAGAGAAGTTAAGTTGATCGACTTGATCTTTTATGGTGGTCAATCGTCCCTACTAAAGTAAAACATTGATTTAAGTTCTAGAGGAGGCGTTCAAGGGGACTTGTATATATATCTTTGATTGTACGTGTGAATACGGCAGATCCTAGATATTGAGTCAAACTTACCTCTGATTTGTTGACCGGAACTGGCGGAGTGTGTCGTGCGGACTTGGGAGAAGGACTGCAGAGCGACATAGTTTCCTGGTCTAAGTGGGTGAAATATAACTAAGAGTAAAATAGAATTATCAAACGTTAAAATTAGAAATCTACATAAGAAACAGCGAATGTGCGTCAGCCCTGAACCGAAAAACCTTTTCATATTCAAATGTATTGACACGAGAACGAGCAGAGACTCTTCAGAGACCAGAAATAGTATAATTCCATTTATATTCTTAAATATAATATAATTGTATTATAACTCGAATTATAATATACATTATATTGTAATCGCCAAGCAGGGCATTAATTAGAGAATTGTGACATTAATCCTTACAATTCGATTTCCTTGAGCTACTACCCAGTGCCAAAAGGGCGGACGGAGGTGTGCTTTTATTTTTTACATTTAAAAAACACTCTCAGAAGTGTGGCACAGGTAATAGCAAACTGATCAAGGACGCATATTTACAAGGAGGGTGTGAACTAAACATCGAACAGAAGTACCACAGCCTTTTGCAGGTCACAAGAGATCTGCACTAACCAAATGTGTGAACGACACCACACCAAAACAGGTGAACTAATTTATGCCCACAGATCTGGCTGTAATGAAAGCAACTTGAAGTAAAGCCAGAATGACACAGCAGACTGTGAAGGCTTGACTGCAAGAGCAGCTTTAAGGTGTCACACACACTGCACCGAAACAACAGCAATAATTCAGACCTGGTCAATGAAACTCGGTTTCATGTGACAACGGGAATTAAAATGGCAATGGACATGATAATGGAGCAAGCAAAAGAATTCCACATGTCTGAATTTAAAAACTGTTGAAAACATCAGAATTAACTGTGGTTCTCTCTGCATTTGCTTCTGTCAGGTTTACTTCTGCAATTCCTCTGAGGACGGATGCCAGGACGGGCCGGACCTCACCTGGATCAAAGCCAGGACAGTGGGATTGTTAGAACATAACCTGAGATTCGGGAGATGGGGGAAAAGACAATTCAAGAGGCCATTTACATCTCACAGTAGCACATCACTACATTAGCATGGCCTCCCAGTTTAGAACTGGAACTAAATTTGCAACACAATTGTTATAGATTATATTCCACCCATCTCCTAGACATGAACACTGAACGCACTCCTCCATCACTACACCTTCGCATCATCATCACCTGGAATAGATCCAAGTCTATCCAGGCTGAACACTACACATCATGAGAAGATAAAGATGACGTAGAGTCCAAAAGTGTCACTTCACTAAAGATCTATTGTGCATCTTCACACTAACAGATCCAGATAGCTTCAAGCACATAGGATGGGAAAGCGGATCCCATGATGACCGTCTAACAGAGACACACATAGCATACGCTATTCACAACACTCTGCCAACTCATGTGAAAACACTGTAATATACATATGAATGGCTACAGTCACAAATCAATGATGCAAAAACAAAATTAAAGCAGAGGCAGACCTGCTATTAAATTTCAAAATGTTTAAACTTTCTGATTGTTATTGGGGTGGTTGGCAAATCATAGGGCCCATGATTTCTCAACAAACCACTAATAAAAAAAAACATCAAAAATAACAAATAGATCTGAAGTGTGAGCGCTTCAATCAATTACAGAATTTTACAATTTAACACTGTCATTGACTGTGACTTATAGCCAAAAAAACACACACACACTCTCTCCCTCTCTTTCTCTCACACAAACTCTCACACTCACACACAGACACGCACACACACCCTCACACAAACACACACTCTCTCACACCTGTTGCAAGGAATGAACAATCTCCATTCTCGTATGACTAAACATGTTCCAAGTCACTCCTTATATCTGCATAAGTGGCTTGCATTGGAAGATTCCTGAACAAACACTGACTATTATATACATATGCATTTATTGAATAGTATTGTTGTTATTACATGACTTCTTGATCCACAGAATCTATTTCATTGCTTTGACAACACTGACCTCTTGCTGCATTTCCTTTGTATAATTCAGATCAAAAAATATATATATATATATATATATTTAAGAATTGGATATTTAATATGAGACATCCTTACCAGTCAGGACCTTGAGGAACATATGAGACAGATGTACCATTCACACTTGCTGACAAGAACATGGTATTTTACATTGAACATGACATGATTTTGTTTTGTTGCATTATGCGTTTCTATGCATTTCTTCACGAGTTCAAGTTCATATGTGCTCAATCGTAAAGCGGACATTTAAGATGCTTTTCAGATGTCTCACACAAGGCAGTGTGAAGCCAAGAAGAGCCCCTTCACCCACTGAGGTCTGTCCAGACAACCGCACCGCTGGAGGTGACAGGATTGGTCAAGAAGGGACAGATTATCGCCCTGGGGAAGGTGCCAGAGAAACGGAAGTTTCTCCATGAAGGAATGACACGTCAACTGAACAAGTCAAAAGGTCCAGATTGACTCTATGAACTTTGCTCACATCACTGGAACACCGGAAGAAAGCCTGAACACCTCATCCACCTGCTGGACTCATGCTACATACACCTGGTGAGACCAGGTGTTCTGCAGGTGAACACAGCCCTATGGGCTTCTACAGATGATAACATTGCAAAGACAATTTGAGTTACATCTCAAGGATTACAACAAACGTCTTACTGTGACCCCGTAAGTGTTCATCCGAATGTGACCCACGGGATCAAGGAGGGAATCTGTAAGACTGGAAAACTGGTTGGAGAGATAGACTTTGACCACTGGTCGATGAAACAAAGGATCTTGCTGGAAATTTACATTTGACTTCCCCCCTCTTCCCCTGAGACAAAAAGTCTCACCTCATCTGCATTTCATTCTCTCTCTCAGTAACTCCTAAAACTCACATAAGAATATATATGGTTAAATATGAATGAATATCATCAAGTTTGATACATGTTTGGTATTATTTGAAATGTCTCAGTGTGACTGGTACAAATGTCTCATTCCCAAAGAATTAAATCAAAAGTTAATAAGGTTTTAATAGTTTAGAGATAACTGGCACACAAAGGAATGTGGTCTCTAGCCTACCCCCAAAAGGTGTGAACCTCTGAATGCAAATATCCATGGTTAGCCTATATAATGAAACGCAGCGAGAGCTCAGGGCTGTTTTCTGTATTCAGATTAGCCCGTGAGCTTGGCTCACGTAGCCATACAATGTTGGGTAAAGGATTTTCCTCTTTGTTCGAGAACATTTGATGATTTGTATTGATTATCTTTCAATTGATTATGGAATTGTAATAATACATTTACCTGACATAATAAATTGTTATATTTGATTATTCTAACAGACTTTGACTTTATTTTCATTGGAGTTAAAAGGAATAGTCAAACATTAACGTATACTTAATGATACACAGACATCATTAAAACCTTTTCATTTATGGAGTCAGATAACGAATAACGAATTTATACATATGAGAAAATGTACTGCATTTAACCCAAAATACTTTGTCATGAGAAAAGACGAAACACGTGTGAAACCTTCACCTCAAATCGAACGCCGTATTTGGATCGATTTTGGAGGACTTACAGTGGAAGAGCCTCTTCTCAATATTATTAATTCGTCTTTATCTTTAGGTCATGTTCCAAGAGCATTCAAGCTGGCAGTTATAAAACCTCTTATTAAGAAACCACAATTAGATCCAAATAACCTAGCAAATTACAGACCCATTTCGAATCTTCCATTTATGTCAAAAATATTAGAAAAAGTTGTGTCCGCTCAACTCGGCTCTTTCTTGCAAGAAAACGACATCTATGAAAAGTTTCAGTCTGGATTCAGGCCACATCATAGCACTGAAACTGCGCTTGTTAGAATCATAAATGATCTACTTTTAGCTTCGGACCAAGGCTGTATCTCAGTACTAGTTTTACTTGATCTTAGTGCTGCGTTCGATACTATAGATCACACAATACTCTTAGATCGACTACAAAATTACACTGGTGTTCAAGGACAAGCATTAAGCTGGTTCAGGTCATACTTATCTGACCGCTACCATTTCGTCTACTTAAATGGAGAAAAATCGATCATGACTTCGGCAAACCATGGAGTGCCGCAGGGATCTGTGTTAGGCCCTTTATTATTCTCAATATATATGCTGCCACTTGGTAATATTCTAAGGAAACATGGAATTAGTTTCCATTGCTATGCTGATGACACTCAAATATATATTTCATCACGGCCAGATGAATACGCTAAATTATCCAAATTGACAGATTGTGTTAAAGATATAAAAGATTGGATGACGCGTAACTTTCTTTTATTAAATCCAGATAAGACAGAGGTAATACTTATCGGTTCTAAAAACCGTCTACAAAACCTCTCACAACACAACTTTAACATAGTAGGATGCCCTGTTACTTTATCCGCTACAGTAAAAGACCTGGGTGTTATATTAGACTGCAACCTGTCTTTTGAAAAGCATATTTCATATGTTACAAAAACTGCCTTTTTCCACCTTAGAAACATTGCTAAGCTACGTAATATGCTATCTGTTTCTGATGCAGAAAAGTTAGTTCATGCATTCATGACCTCGAGACTAGATTACTGTAATGCTTTATTAGCTGGTTGTCCTGCATCCTCAATAAACAAGCTACAGTTAGTCCAAAATGCAGCCGCTAGAGTTCTTACTAGATCAAGAAAATATGATCATATAACACCAGTTTTATCATCACTTCATTGGTTACCTATAAAGTTCCGTATTAATTACAAGGTATTGCTTTTGACCTATAAAGCTCTAAATGGTTTAGCTCCAGTCTATTTAACGGATCTTCTATCGCCCTACAATCCATCGCGCTCTTTAAGATCACTAAATTCGAGGCTTCTGGTCATTCCTAGGATATCCAGATCCACCAAAGGAGGGAGAGCATTTTCACATCTAGCTCCGAAGCTCTGGAATAGCCTTCCTGATATTGTTCGTTGCTCAGACTCGCTCTCCCAGTTTAAAACTAGACTAAAGACGCATCTATTTAGCCAGGCATTCATATAAATTTTTATCTTACAGTTACTGTAAATTCGGCCTCTAGTTCATAAACGCCAGAGGAGAACTGGCCCCGACTGAGCCTGGGTTCTCCCAAGGTTTTTTTTTTTTCTCCATTGGGTGATCTGATGGAGTTTTAGGACACCATTGGGTCACTTGATGGAGTTTTTCGGTTCCTTGCCACTGTTGCCTTTGGCTTGCTCAGTTGGGGATATTCAAATTAATTAAACAATCATACCATTGATCAGCTCTACCAAACTTGGATGTCCTTTTTGGATGTCCAGTAATAAACAAACATTGTTGAGTTGTTTTGATTGATACTGTAAAGCAGCTTTGATACAATCTGTATTGTGAAAAGCGCTATATAAATATATTTGACTCGACTTGACTTGACTTAAAAATAAATGCATATTATAAGACAACAAAAGTGTTTTTTGTCATTTCATGCTTGTAAAACTGTTGTTGGGGACTCCCAGAACAAAATTAGGAACATTTTAAATGCCATAATGGGTGCCCTTTAAATAAAATACAATCAATAAAAAAATCCATATATTTAAATACTACTAAGTACAAACTACTAAATAAGTGATGGCTTGTGATTTTGGTGGAGAATTTGTATGGCAAATTTTTATACTCCAATCTTCACATGAATTGTGGGTCTCCTAGTCAATAGATCTGGCAGACAGCTAAATCAAGCCAAAATAAAACAAGCACCTGCAATGTTCTTGGGGTTCAAAATTATTTTAGTATATATTTTCTATAAAAACATATAAAAAAAATAATAAATTATACAGTTCATCCCACACTAGCCTAGAAGGGAATGACTAACACTGGCATATCAAATTACATTAAACTTAACGATTCAAACCTGATGTTTACAATGTTCAGCATTTTAAGTAATATCCATATTTCATTGTTTTTGCTTAGTCCACTATTATTTTCACTATTTTATATTGTCTTGAAATAAATACAAAAGGCACCAACAAATGTATTACCAGCCAAAGCATTTTCTAATTAAAATATTCATTTTTTTTATTTCATTTACTGATTTACTAAGTGTCACAAAACCAGACATCCCTTTTTTATATTTAATGACTTTTTTCCTCTTATCCCAAAGGTTGGTGCTGTTAGAATGAGCTTCCAGATCAATAAAAAACAATTACACTCGGTTTGTTTGTCCAGACTGCATAGCAGATCTCTGTTCCTGAGACCTTCTGCCAGAGTGTGAATGTGTTATATTTGGGATAAGGCACCTCTGTTCTCACAAAACAACATTAGCAATATCTCTCGTAAACAATTTGGCCCAACCACCCAGTTAATGCTCATCTACGTCATTTCCAGACTGTGTCAACTATTCCAGAGAATGGGGTTGATACTCGTACTCGCACCGGCTCATTACAAAACAACGCGCAGCGAGAACCCTTATATGGGCCGGAATACTAAATTTGAAGAACAGGCTCGAGCTGAAGCACAATAATTGTTCTGTTTTTGTTTTTGTTTTCGACATGTCTCTATACTGCTTACAAAGAGGCGGATGCCTGACCGGATGAAAGCCTGGTGTTTATCAGGAACATCAACATCAGGAAGTGATGACTCATGATCTCTTGCAGGAAAAATAATAAACCTAGATCAATTGGATGTTCAGGACAACTTTTCATGGATTTGTTGTTCAGTTAGGAACAGGTACACACACTAGTGGATAAACACACAAAAATAGGCTGTCTAACTGCATGCAGGGGGAGACCGGAGATGGTTGTAACACTTTTTGTTTGAGCATCAGTGGTTGTTAGTGCTAGATATCTACTTTTCATATATGGTAGCCACGTTTGTCTACTGCAAATATAAATCACTTGTATAAGTACAACAATAACAGATTATGTGAGTTAAATGTCAAATACTAAGAGTTCTGTTGATACAATTTACCCCACCACTAGGGTGAGTTGTAACATGAGAAGTAATTTGATGAAATAACACCCACACTATGCAATTTTTGTGCATAAACATCATTGTAGAACAAATAAAAAAAATAACATGAACAATTTAAAATGACAAAGAACATTAGATTGTATTTTTTTAGAACTTTAAATGTAGTGCAAATAAAACAATTGCTGCATGTGTTTGCTTGAGTGAGTGTGTGTGTGTAAGTGTACTGTTTTCCTGTCATATAAGGGTTCTTGCTATGTTTCCATGATTCACATATTTTTATGCGAATTTTGAGATATTGCATAAAAAAAACACTGGATGAAACCATCAACCATAAATTCTATGAATGTATGTAAACAAAACACGTGTGCGTTCAATTGAGGCAGGCAATTTTTTTATCTGGTAAGAAGACTATGCTTAAACTACGATGGGAACACATTTACTGAATAAATCCCTCGATACGCAACATAGAAACTCACGTGAACAGAAGATGTGATTGATAACTGGACTAATCGGGATCATCACAGGGGTTGGTTGTAACATTTTTAATAAACTGTTACAACTATCCCCACCCCAAACAGCCATAACATAGCTAAATGTTTTAGCATGTGGGTTTGAAGTTAGCATAAATACAAAACATCAAATCAAACTAGAGAATCAGCGACTTCAGGTCATGTAAGTTAAATAATTATATCTACAATTCAATGATTGCTAGGTACTTTCTTACCTGAAAATCTATTTTTCGATCATAAAATCTACAAATTTACTCAGTCACATGCAATTTCTTCTGTGAGCTCAAAAAGAAGATGGGAGTGTTTGATATTGATGACGTTACCACAGCTCTTTTATGTCAGTGTAACATGTAATCCCGTGTTATAACACTCCTCGGCCTCCCCCTACACAAACACACACTGCTGTCAGAAATGTGTTAACATTGCACACGTATAACGTAACACTGCAAAAGGGTGCCAATGTGTCATCGAGAAAATTATCCAGAACCTTGAAGAAAAAATGGCTTACACCAGTCTAAGATAAGGTCTCCTAGCATGACCAAACCAGTTAACCCAGTCTACTTTGCTGGTTTTAAGGTCCCCCTATTATTCTATTTTAAAGTTTCCTAATGTTGTTTTGGAGTCTCCTACAACTGGTTTACATGCATCAAACGTCAAAAAACTGTTTAATTTTCTCATAATATACATTTGCACATCACCACATTTTCAATGATTTTCAAACGACTCGTCAAATGAATCAATCTCTCTAAATCCCTCCTTTCCGGCGAGCTACTCTGCTGATTGGCCAGACAGCTCAGTCTGTTGTGATTGGTCTGCCGTGTGCATGTCGAAAACCAAAACGCCCATTGCCATAAGTCAGCTCTGCTTGTCTTAAAGTGTAAATTGCAGGTTACTTTTTTTACGAGATAATGCAATGTGCTTAAAGGTAAGAACCGCCCAACATTGTTTTGTACTGTATGTTTTTTATACCAAAATGCTGAATATAATAGGAAAATTTGGTATTTTTACCGTGGTTTTTAGCACTCCCCCTCCCTTCCGCTAAGCTGGGCGTGACGTCATATCAGGGACTCCAAGCGGCAAGCAACCTAGAGTTACCGTCTCGGCAAGCTTTCTTTTTAGATTCAGCAGTGATGAATGAAATAACTCAATTGTAAACACAACACACACGTGTGTGCTGGCTTCATGAGGACCGAGATCCTTCCTGAAATGAGAGTAAGCTATTCGCAAAACAAACACGTGAGACACGTCAGATTTGCTGGTCGCGGGTCGAGCTGCTCCACTAAACTCCCAAGTTCGCGTTCACCTCACGGCAGCACACCTCCACTGCTGATTCCATTGGGTGGCATCACACCTGTCTCTGTTTCTTTCTGACAATGAGCATCGCAAATTAGTAGCGTTTTAGCAGAGGCAATATATCGCGTTCTGTCAGCAGATGCCAGCAAAAGCGCCATTGTGTCTGTGCATCTCTACAGCTCTGATTAGGACTAACGTTACTAACACCATGTAAGTAAATAATGTCTTCAGTCGTTGTCCCTCCTTGCTATTCTACATGACGGCAAGATTTTGAATAGACTTTGGCTTGTTCCCTAATGTTATCCGGGTTAGCTCCAGGCTAGCTCTAGCTACTCACCAGGACACCTGACCAACCCTCCGCTCATTTTCGTCACACCAAGCATTTATTACTCTTTGAGGGCCATGATTTCTGGCAATTTCCTCCCCTCTCTCACGCCTGACTAGTTCAAAATTATAAGGCTGTGGTCCATCAAAAATTTTATGGTTTTCCACCTCCCCGTTCTCCATAGATAAGCCACAAACAGTGGTAATCTAGCAGAGTATAGGTTGCGGCTCGCCGGCTCCCTGTTATGACGTCATCACAGTTACTGTAAAAAACACGCTACCTTTGAAGAAACCCCAATAAATGTTATTTTAACGCGTTTTAAGACAGAAATGTTTAAATATATAGATATTGAGCACTTTATTTACACATTAATTGATTGTGGTGGTTAACCTGCAATTTACACTTTAAAGGATTAGTTCACTTTTTAAAAAACTTTTGCTGATAATTTACTCACCCCCATGTCATCCAAGATGTCCATGTCTTTCTTTCTTCAGTCGAAAAGGGTCTTATCTAGCGAAACGATGCGCCATTTCGAAAATAAATAAAACAGTTAAAGTATTATTAGCATTATCATTAAAATGAACAAATCTTTTTTCGAGTCATTTCTTTCGTTGAATGAACAAAATGACTCGAAAAAAGACTCGTTCAAAATGAACAAATCTTTTTAAGAGTCATTTCATTCGTTGAATGAATAAAATGACTCAAAAAAAAGATTTGTTCATTTTAATGAACGAGTTCGAACAGGAGAATCACAAACGTACATCTCAGGACAGAACAAGGCGAGCATTTGTGCTAATAATACTGTAAATAAAACTGTTTTTATTTATTTTCGAAATGGCGCATCGTTTCGCTAGATAAGACCCTTATTCATCGTCTGGTATCGTCATTTGTCATTTGAAGTCATTTGAAGCTGCACTGAAACTCATTTGGACCTTGAACCGTTTTGACCACTATTGAAGTCCATTATATGGAGAAAAATCCTGGAATGTTTTCATCAAAATCATTAATTTCTTTTCGACTGAAGAAAGAAAGGCATGGACATCTTGGATGACATGGGGGTGAGTAAATTATCAGCAAAAGTTTTTTAAAAAGTGAACTAATCCTTTAAAGGTTCCTACACCGTAAACTAAACACAGTAGGCCTAATGAACAATGAAGTCGATTTTACCATATCAATCCGAGCGCGAGTCCGATGATGAAACATTGGAAGAACTAGTTATTCAACCCAACATCCATCGCAAGGACGACTCAAGCAGGAGGTTTCACAATGATACACTACCGATGTTGCAACTGTAATTCCTCACCATCACCATCAGCATTAACAAGTGCATGTCCATCAACAAACCGATTATTTTACTTGTACTTATTTATTTACAGAATTTTTTTCTTATTTATGTGAAAACTACAGTGCATACATAAGCCATGCATACAACTCACATAACACTGTCGTTGACAGACAATCTGCATTAATACAGTTTTAGGTAATAGTGGCCCACAACTGATTAGCATAAGTATTTCAGTAGCCTAATACAGTAATAATGTGAGTTAGCCAGTTAGCAGGAGACCCATATAAATCTCAAAACTAAGTATTGTGAACACCATCTTTCAAGAGCAAACGGTTTGCGAATCCTGCATTGAACTCTGAGATTTGAGAAGTCGTCAGTAAAATAAAGGGAACACAGCAAAAGTTTAAGATTATACTGCTGTGATATCGTGGTAAAGATGAATTTTAAACACTGATTCTTCACATGCTCGTCCTTGGGCAGAGAAAAAAACTGGCTTTACCTTCACATTGTAGAGCACAGCGTCTTCTCGACATAATGCTATTCAGTATCCACAGGAATCAGCTGCCAGTTTGAGGTTCAAGTTTTCCCTGGTGTCTGCGCACGCAAAATGCTAATGTTTCGTCTTGACGTCACAACAAACCGGCTTATGACTCGTTTGAAAAAAAAAATTCATTTAATTGACTCAGAGTCGACTCTTAGTTTTGAAAGACAATAACTTTATACACTGTGTACTTTCAGATTTAAAACTTTGCAGGAAGTTTTCAATCACTTAGATCTATGTTACACACTACATGAAAGGTCATTTTCAAAAATCCACAATTGGGGCATTTTAAAATAGTTTGGGCTCATTAAATTATTCAGAGTGGGAGATCAACTAGCCAACAGATAAACTAGTTTAAAACTCTAATGAGAATATAATAGATTAAAAAAAAAACTGAATACAATAGAACATAATCAAATAGAATGACAGAATAGAATAGAAGTACAAATAGAACAGAACAAAAGAGACCAGCATAGAGCATAAACAAACATAATAGACCAGAACAAAACAGTAGAATAGAGTAGAACACAGAATAAAACAAAAATAGACCAGCATCTTTTTTTCTAATCTAGAAGTGTTCTGCCTGGTTTTGGAGTTTGCTTGAGCAGAGCAAATGAAATCAGTTTATTTTATTATATATTTCTTGACATTACCAAACCTCTAAGAAGAGCTCTAGCAAATCAGACTACATCAACACAAAATGCAGAAAGAATAGAATAGAAGCAAACTGAATAGAATAGAAAAGAACAGAATAGAATTGAATAGAAAAGATTATTATCTTTTTTATATTCTATGCTGGGTGAGTTCAAATTGGTTCAGTATTCTAAGCCTACATTAGGCTGTGTAGGATGTAATATAATTCTAATCATTCCCTGATGTAAAAGTTCGTTTTTTGACATTACCAAAACTCTATGAAGAGCTCCAGCCAATCAGCCAATCATAAATCACAGTGACTTGAATACTAAAACATTCCATTAAAAGAAACTGTTAATTGACACAAAAGCTCATTACAGATGGAGAGACAATGAGTAAATGACGAGTGTCAGCCGACTGAGTTCCCTAATTTGGGACATTACTCCTCAAGCACATCTTCTGAGAATGCTGAGAGTGATTTGGAGATAATTAAGGCTATAAACTACAACAAACCACACTCATCCATGTTGGAAATGCACAACTTTGAATTCTGAGACTCTAATGAATAAACTGACAAGCTCCCAGTTTAGATTTCATGAGTCAGTCTTGCACACAACCTACAGTTTATAGCTACAGAAATGCTTGTCAGACAGCATGATGGGACTATTAAACAACAGTCTGGTCTAAAGAGACGGACCTGAGCAGCTGGAACCGGGGACTTGCTCCTTCTCGAGGGTCCACCACTGCGGGGAGAGCAGCGGCCCTGCATGGGAGAAATACGGCCATAGGACTGCGATTTCATCACCCTGCACTCTGAGAAAGGTAGCAAAAGAGAAACACATCTGAATTCACTCTACACTCAGATCCTCCTGTCTCTGTAATACACACCGAAGAGAGTCTCATCTGTGTGGATGACCTGATGTCACCGCCGATCAATCTACCGTAACCTCTGTCGGGCTCAAGCATGACCGCCTGATGTCCTGGAGGTCTGATCAGAGGAGATCTGACAGGCTGGGTTGCTCTCAGACCAGATCAATATGTCTATCAATAGGACTTTAAAATAGCTCATAGTCTGATGCCTGTTTCTGTATTGACAATATATTTAGTTTTAAAAGTTTTTAACAAAACTGGATAGTAACTAGTGTCATAATAATAATTACAAAAGTCAGTAAATTGTTGTACTGGTAAATAAAAATATATTCCTACCTGAAAATTTTATATTGTTTACAAGAAGTGGTAAAGCTTTAAAATATATGCAAATAACAACACTGATACTGACAGCGGGAAACAAAATGCTACAGCTAATTAAGTAACAAACTCCAGCTGATGAGCTTATTATATAATGTTATAACGTCGACTCTTAAATAGTACAATGTTAGAAAATATGTGCATTACTCAAAACAGCTTATGTAAATTTTAACCTAATTACTAACCACTAAAACAGAATTTGAAGCAACTTACTTATATTGACAATCAATGAAGTCTATGTAACTGAAGTTGTACAGTTGTTGTTGGTCTTAGGAAAACAGTCATGTTTTAAAAAGGGAGGGATACATTATCCATTAACTTACCACTCTCATCCAACAGGAAGTCATCCTGGTAGCGGAACTTCTCTGGGCCGCAGGCAATAAATATATCATCCTCACCAAAGAAGTCCTGGAGACATGATATCTATAAACACAGCACAGGTAGACATTATTCACCAAGGCTGCATTAATTTGATCAAAAATACAGTAAATACAGTAAAAACTGTAATATTGTGAAATATTACAATTTAAAATAACTGTTTTCTATTTTAATATATTTTAAAATGTAATTTATTCATGTGATGGCAAAGCTGTATTTTCAGCATCATTAACAAATTAAAAAAATTTATAATTTTTTTAAACATTTTTTATTTTTTACTGCCACTGTTGATTAATTTAATTTGCTGAATAAAAGACAACAACTTTTGAATAGTAGTGCATATTTTCTTTTTTGAGATCATAATACATATAAATATATTCAACTTAAAGTAACACCAAGTAACTTTTCCTCTTCGGTCGCCCTACTGGTTGGAAACTAAATTGTCCATTGCCGCCAATGTTGCCAGGGTGGCGGTTTTCCCGCACAATTGGGCTATTTTGAAAAAAGAGTCGCGGGAAAAATTATGGAGTTGCGGGTTGCGGTTTTTTGGGCTATATTTATTATGCACTGCGGCCGCAAAAAATATATAAATTAAATTGTAGACAAAGAAAAAATTAAAAGGGAACCGATTATTAGTGGGTGTTGTTGATCCCCGGGAATGAATATTTGGCAACAACCGCTGTGGCGGGCGAGTGGACGCGTCACACATTTGTTTTTGACGTAACATCCCAAATCTAGCATCATCACATCACATTCAAAGTGTTCCAAATGATGATAGCAATTATTGCAAATGTGAAATCAGAGTTCACCACAGTGATCAGGCTAGCTTATGCTGCGACTGAATAACATAAAAAAAACATTATTTGACACAGGCAACGTTCCTTTCTAAGAACTAATGTTGCTGTGAAAGAGGCAGAGTTGAAGCTTGCTGTCCACGTTGCTTGTCACTCAAGCACTTCAACTGTTGATCATTAATAATATTAGAGAGGACAAGTTCTTGTTTGACCTTTATTGTATGAGATTGTGTAAAAAAAAAAAACACAGTGTGTGATAATAAGATTTTGGGTAATACAAAAGGCCAAAACTTTAAACTTAACACACACACACATATATTTTTTTTTGTTATTTTTATTTTTTTAAATTATTATTATTATTTTTATTTTTATTTAAAAATAACCAGGTTAACTTTTATTTAACCAGGTTAATCGGTTGAGAACAAGTTCTCATTTGCAACCGTATATATAGGTGAAACTCGAAAAATTTGAATATCGTGCAAAAGTTCATATATTTCAGTAATTCAAATTAAAAGGTGAAACTAATATATTTTGTAATTCTATCTATCTATCTATCTATCTATCTATCTATCTATCTATCTATCTATCTATCTATCTATCTATCTATCTATCTATCTATCTATCTATCTATCTAACTATATACACATTACACATGCATGATTATACTTTTCAGAGGGCCGACATATTCATATTATATTATATATTCATATTTTCTAAGATTTTGGATTTGGGGTTTTCATAAGCTGTAAACCATAATCATCAAAATTATAACTTGTTCATGATATTCTAATTTTTCGAGTTTCATCTGTATAGAGGGACACAATATATATATAAAAGTTTATTTTAAGGCCCTTTGTGGGAATCCAGCCGTTGTCGGAAAATTGGGCTAGTTTTCATTCCATTTGGGCGGGTTTTGAGTTGTCATTGGGCTAGAAATATTTCTGGGACCTGGCAACCCTGATTGCCGCTGTCGTAAATAATTTAGCCTACCGTCGCACGCACGCTCGCTGTTTATCCAGCACCGGCTTTAGAATGAACGATGTCCACAGACAAGGTAGAGTATGTTACATGATTTCATAAAAAGAATGATGTATTGCGACATCAGAAACGAAGAAAAACGA
Source organism: Chrosomus eos (assembly GCA_036326025.1). Lineage (NCBI taxonomy): Eukaryota > Metazoa > Chordata > Actinopteri > Cypriniformes > Leuciscidae > Chrosomus > Chrosomus eos. The sequence continues at coordinate 19,956,142 of CM070825.1, forward strand.
AATAATGACTATTGTATCGCTTGACGTAAAGCAGTCGAATTTTGTAGTTCTTTTTGTGGTTGGGTTCCTACCCGAACCCCGAAGTTACATAGTGCCAGTAGAAGCGATACAGACCCCGTCAGGCTATGGCAGACGAGTCATTTAACTTATTTTAAGTCGATGTACCATCACAAGGGTCTTGGAAATATATTATGAAGGTTGAAAAACTACTTAGTGTTACTTTAAGCAATTCCCAATATGCAGAATATGTAAATAGATGTTTTCAAATTAAATATAAAATAGATCACATAAATATGAAGCTAAATAAATTGGCTAAAATAGGCTAACTAAAATAATGCATTCATATTAAGCCAATAATTTAAGGGCTAAGAATGTGAGGGTCAATTTGAGCAGTGTCTTAAACCGTGTTTGACATCCTTAAATTGTAAAGGTCAGTGATCAGTGATTCATACAGCTGCATGAATGAGAAGGCAGTATAGCATCTCACTTTTATGTATCATTTACACATACCATTGAGAACATGTTGCTGTAGCAACAGTGACGTCATCACCAAGAGCAGAGTAATGACTCAGTCGGGTGGCAAAAAGTGACCTAATGCTCACGCTGAGCTCAAAAAGAGTGAATGAGCCGATATTCACTGATATTACAGCAGTATAAATGGCATCACAGATGAAAACCGAATTAGGCGGGTAATGAGCCTACTACTAATGCATATGTGATCTTTTGTGCGCAGCAGAGGGTTAGTTCAACATAATCTTTTGCACATTTAGCCTACTGTAAATGTCAAAGCTAAGAGTTACTCATGGGGATATTTTGCATTTGAGAATAGAATAAAAAGAGCAATGTTGTGCATAAATAACAGTTAGAAAGAAAGAAGTTTAAAATGCGTAAATGCTGAAATGTAGGCTTATTACCTGTCTGTATGCTGAGGAGTTTGCGCTAATATTTTCAGAGTCACTTTAACACATACAGGAAACTCATGAATATTCATGTGCGCTCCACCCAGTGTCACTGAAAATCTCAGACACCACATTTTTTAGAACACCGGCACCCAGTTTGCGCTTGTCTAAATTAATTACATTTACAAAATGAACTTACAATAAGACTGTTTAATGAAAATAAAGGTCCATGTTTAATAAAATAATTGTTCGTGAAGATTAATTTCAAATGTTTATTATAACAATTAAAATTAGAAACTATTTAAGAGATTACTGTTTAAAGCTATGGTAGGCAATTTGTTTCATAAACATTTTTTGTTGAAACTCTCTTCACATCCTGATAGCAATCAATAATAGAAGTGGTTTAAATATTAAAACATGTACATATAGCATCTTCTGTGAAAGTCTCAGGACCAAAAAATGTTCATCCAATCATTGCATTCGGTCTGACTTGATTTATGAGTTTAAATGGCAACACGATCAACGGCGAAATGAGTCTGCAGCAGTCAGGTGCATGGTACAGGTGGAGCTCTGTAAGTTGTTTACGTTCATTATTATTGTAATGTTATGTGCTTTGAGACATGAGGTAGTTTAACACCATCTCTCGTAACGCATTGCAGAATCTGCTGTGTGTGTTCAGGTCTTTTGGAGAAGGCATGCCTTTGGAGACGCTCTGAAGGGAGGGTGGGAAATTGCCTACCATACCTTTAATTTAGTTTTATATTTAAAAATGTTCTTATATCCTTATATTTTGTTCTAATGTCACAATGATCTCAGTGTTTTACTGGGTTTTACACGATTCCTTGATTCTTTGTGTGGGTTTGGAGAAGTGTAATAAAAACAAACATCGTCACACGTGTAGCTTACTTCTCATCACTGCTTCCTGATGGTTTACTTTAGAGGACATTTACTCAGAGTCGCCCCCTGTCGTTTTAAAGAATAGTACAACGACGAGCATGTCAAGTATAAAGAGAGGCTGCTCACTGCAGAGCCATAGTAGAGCATGAAGTCCAGCTCCCCCTCTCTGGATAAAATTTGGGCATAAAGGGTGGAGCTAGAAGGTCCAACTACACCCCAACCCTACTCATAATAACTCTATCCCTTCACCTATTAGATCCACAGAGGTGGAGCCAGAATAGGTCAAGCTCAACCCATGATGTCCACAGAGGGGGAGCTGGATGTCATTTGACTCTGCTGTTAGCACCACTTGAGTATAAACGCCTCATCTATTTGGGGAGGTGCACGTACAGTCAACGGAGGCTCACAGTGCGGAGCAAGGCGAAAGGAATATGTCTATAATGCCTTAATGCTTTAACCCCTTCAGACCTTGCAACCATTGCAATGGACATCACATGTTTTTTGGCTTAAACCAATATGATTTTATGTTTTTTTATAATATAAGTACTGCCTGGTCACTGATTGGTCCCTGGTCAACCAATTACAATGAAAGTATGACCCATAACTTAATCTGATTGAAATGCAGGCATCACGTAAGACATGCATGACTGACCAAAGACAGGAGGAGCCAGAGCTTCTTTTTCCATTTTATGCAGATTTGTGTTCATTGTAGTATCATCAACTTGGACCTTTTATAATCTTAATAGTTTCAATTGATAATATTGATAATAAGTTCATTTGAAGATCTTTCAGAGCTGTAGAACACAATATTTTATTTTATTTTTAAGTTTAATGTCCATTACAATGGACATTAGGTTTTAATACAATTAATTAATATTATTAATATGATTTTATGTCTTAAATCTTGTGACCATAAACTGTCATTCAATTTTTCATTAGTTTTAGTGAAAATGAGCAACAGTGAATGTGAAATGAGTGAATACACACACACACACACACACACACACACACACACACACACACACACACACACACACACACACACACACACACACACGCTTGATGCTATATGCACATAATCTATAAAACCAGAACACGTACACAAATACACCAACAAACACCCACAGACAAATTTACACATACTCAGATTCACCCACTGAAAAAGAATTAAAGTTTTTTAAGACTTCATTCTATCATCTTACCTTTTTCTACATTCTTATTGTATTGCTCATCGTTGCAATATGTTAAAAAAAATCTTCAATGCTAGTTCACACACTCTCTAGTTAACACACTCTAAACTCTAGTTCATAAAATATGATGATGTTTTTTTGTTGCTTCAGTCCTGGGTTCTAGTAGTGAACATGGAAACAAAATCTGACAATAAATGCAAAACTCATGTTTAGACTGATTTATACTTTGGAGAAGAGCAAATATCAAGTGGATACAATTTTAGTTTGATTAGTGGAAAAAATGTAGGTCTGTAGTTAATTTTGAGCAAGGACTGGGCGATATGACGATACATGTTGCTGATATAAATTAACAAATGTTTGATATTTACAAGACAAGACTAAAAACTTTCATTGACTAATTTAAACTGCACAGAAAATCGAATAATAACTTTAAACATGCCATTTGCATTCCAGTGATCATTTCTCCTGATCACCACAAGATGGCAAAAACACTTCATTTTGCAGATCCCACGAAACAAGGACTACAGAACTAATTCTTCTAAGCAATACTTGTTCTTCCTCTACCCAAGACGTCAGCTTTTCAACTCATCTCTGAGGCTACTGTGGGCACCTGCCATATATCAGCAACAAAATATCATAGTAACAAAATGGGCTCTTTACAGAGGCACACTTCAAAAACCTGATGGCAAACAACACTCACATTTAGGTCAGACAAATGAAGAACTGTCTAGTTTACTAACATTCAAACAGTCGATGTTATTCACCTAATATGACATCAGATTACATTCAATAAATAAAGATCAGATAAGCCAGTCAGGAAGTCTCCCAACATTTTGCTTTGATTGCAAAGTGTAAATCTTCTGGCTTTAAGTCAGTCTGTTGGCAGGAACTCCTTGTACCAGACAGGAGCTTTTCATACACTAATCTGATGAAATATGTTTTTAATCCATATCTGCCATCTGAAGTAGTGACTAAAACTGCACAAGTAAAGCACTTTTCAAGTGAAAAGATGCCAAGATTCTATGTACTCCGTTCATTTAGATAAGACTGAACCTCTTAAAATTTAGCAAAATGTCTTTCAGACTTCAGTGTGGATGCTGGTTGACTTTATGTAGCCTACTAAAACGAAGCTATGTATGTATCATCAATAAATCAGGGCGATACAGAGATATGACCTTCTCTGTGGTTCTTTAATTGTGATTAGCAGCTGTATGAGAGTTAATGAGCACCTCCTGCAGGTTTATGTCCTGTTTGACAGGAAGCTTTTCACTGGGACTTCCTCTCAATGCATTACTAGGAGCAGCTCATCTGCAAAGCCATTACTGACACTTATCTAAAGAGAATCTAATGCAGAAATGCATCGTGGATAAAGCCTTTGAGAGGTTAGGGCCAACTAACAAACCAACATGTTCTCTTTACAAAAACAGAAAGCCCAAATGGCATGCATCCATAGGTCACACTATCCACAAAACGCTCTTCTTATTGTTCATATTTCATGAGGCTATTTGTCTCCTTAATAAATGTGGGTGGTACAAACTGACACACATGAATAATTCACTCGATTTTCAAGGATACTGTTAAAGGTGTATACGCAGATTTTCTGTAGCTTAAACCCTCACACTTAAGGCTGGCCCTCACTAAAATATTTCAAATGTGAGAGACCACAAATATGATGATTAAAAGAACAGATTTAACAGTTTTGTTCCTATAACAAATGCCGTGATGTGACCAAGACAGCGCAACACACACTAACAGACTAACTACTCACAAACATCAAGAGTCCCGACTGTGAACATGGGAAATCTCGCAAAATCTCTTGCAGTCAAAAGTGACTAGAGTTAACAAACATGGTGGACGATGGGCAAAAAGAAATGTTGACTGCTTTTTACAGAAAATTTGTGGGAGAAAAAAGGTTTGGATAAAGTAGTGTTGCTTCTGTCTTTTGTCAGCTCACTTTCTGATTGGTTATCGTTTCGTTCCACGTGACAATCTACAGTTATAGAGTGTGTGCGTGTTTGTCCCCGGGGTTTCCCCCACACAACAGGATTTCTGATCGCAAACATTCATGTTGGATATTTACGATTTGAGATCGGTGTGGCCCCGACATTCTTCTGAGCAGATTCAATTACACTTAAAACACATCTCATCACAAGATATTCTGATATAATAATCTATAATCATCAAGATAATTGGGACTTTAACTAGGATTGTGTAAAGGGGAGGATTGGGCCCAAAATCTTGTAGTGTGCGGGTGCCTTTAGTACATGATCCATAATCTACTCAAAAGTATAAAGTTAATATATATGTTTAGCTATACATTACATTATATATAAATAACTACAGCATGAAGAATGACTAAATTACTTAAATAAAATATATTCATACACATTTATAAATTGTATAAAAAATAAATCAATTAATCAAAAGCATGGTAATAAAAGTACAAACAAGGCCTTCATGTATTTCGCACGGTGATGTTCCAAATTTCCATAACACCGCTATCACAGTTTTAGATCACCTGTGTGGGGGTTGCCTCCCATTTCAGCAGAAGGATTTTTCTCAGGGAAACAAATGAGCATATTTGCTATAAATAGTCTGTCTGGGTTCCGAGGTCGTGTGGGGGAGGCACAGCGGTGGATCTGTCATTGGAAGAGGAAGGGAAATCCAGGCCAGATTGAAGAAGTGCACAGACTAGATGCTGAGATGAAAACTGAATTAAATGAAATTGAATCTACCATTATTATGTTATCATAGGGAAACTACATTTCATTATGCTTTGGTTGAGAGAAAGTATGTGTAAGTTAATTGGGTGAATGAATACAATTTAAACTAGCATCACTGCTGTATGAAAGGATAATAGCACAACCTTAAACTCAAGCAAAATAAAAATGCTGTCATTATTTACTTAACAGTTTATGGGTTTGGAATTACATGATGGTATTTTGTTCTGTGGAACACAAAGCAGATTTTCTGAAGAACATTAATTCACAGTTCTTTTCCATACAAAATTAAGGTTAATTGATTGTAATTGATGTTTTCATGAATGTTCACTATATTTCCTGGTAAAATTTCCTGATAATTTAAGTCAAGTCAAGTATATTTGTATAGCGCTTTTCACATCTATATTGTATGAAAGCAGCTTCACAGTATCAATCAAAATAACATAACAATGTTTGTTTATTACTGAAAAAAACATCCACGTTAGGTAGGGCTGATCAATGGTATTAATGGTTGGTTAATTAATTTGAATATCCCCAACTGAGCAAGACAAAGGCAACAGTGGCAAGGAACCGAAAAGCTCAACTGGTGTCCTAAAACTCCATCAGGTGACCTACTGGTGTCCTAAAACTCCATCAGGTGACCTACTGGTGTCCTAAAACTCCATCAGGTGACCTACTGGTGTCCTAAAACTCCATCAGGTGACCTACTGGTGTCCTAAAACTCTATCAGGTGACCTACTGGTGTCCTAAAACTCCATCAGATGACCTACTGGTGTCCTAAAACTCCATCAGGTGACCTACTTGTGTCCTAAAACTCCATCAGGTGACCTACTGGTGTCCTAAAACTCTATCAGGTGACCTACTGGTGTCCTAAAACTCCATCAGATGACCTACTGGTGTCCTAAAACTCTATCAGGTGACCTACTGGTGTCCTAAAACTCTATCAGGTGACCTACTGGTGTCCTAAAACTCCATCAGGTGACCTACTGGTGTCCTAAAACTCCATCAGGTGACCTACTGGTGTCCTAAAACTCCATCAGGTGACCTACTGGTGTCCTAAAACTCCATCAGGTGACCTACTGGTGTCCTAAAACTCCATCAGGTGACCTACTGGTGTCCTAAAACTCCATCAGGTGACCTACTGGTGTCCTAAAACTCCATCAGGTGACCTACTGGTGTCCTAAAACTCCATCAGATGACCTACTGGTGTCCTAAAACTCCATCAGGTGACCTACTGGTGTCCTAAAACTCTATCAGATGACCTACTGGTGTCCTAAAACTCCATCAGGTGACCTACTGGTGTCCTAAAACTCTATCAGGTGACCTACTGGACCTGGTGTCCTAAAACTCCATCAGGTGACCTACTGGTGTCCTTAAACCATATCAGGTGACCTACTGGTGTCCCAAAACTCTATCAGGTGACCTACTGGTGTCCTAAAACTCCATCAGGTGACCTACTGGTGTCCTAAAACTCCATCAGGTGACCTACTGGTGTCCTAAAACTCCATCAGGTGACCTACTGGTGTCCTAAAACTCCATCAGATGACCTACTGGTGTCCTAAAACTCCATCAGGTGACCTACTGGTGTCCTAAAACTCTATCAGATGACCTACTGGTGTCCTAAAACTCCATCAGGTGACCTACTGGTGTCCTAAAACTCTATCAGGTGACCTACTGGTGTCCTAAAACTCTATCAGGTGACCTACTGGTGTCCTAAAACTCCATCAGGTGACCTACTGGTGTCCTAAAACTTCATCAGGTGACCTAATGGAGAAAAAACCCAGGCTCATTTACTCACCCCCACTATAGGAATTGTCCACTATATTGAGAAAAATACTGGAATGTTTTTCTCAAAAACCTTAATTTCTTTTCGAATGAAGAAAGAAAAACATCTTGGATGACATGGGGATGAGTAAATTATCAGTCAAGTTTAATTCTGGAGTGAACTAATCCTTTAACATCAATTGAACCTTTTAAATTCCCAAATGGTTCTTTATATTGGGAAAACAGTTATTTGGGTTCTTTGAGGAACCGAAAATGGTTATTTAAAGCCACATATAAAAATATATAAACATATAAACCTGTAATAAGTGTTCATAATGAACTTCCAGCTTTAAAAAGAACTAAAAAAGCAGATATAACAGAATAACTTTATGCGACCTATGCTTATAGACTTGTGCTTTATAAAGTATTTTCAAGCCATACATTCACTTTAAAATGAATGATGAATATTATTCATTAATAATCTTGATATCAACTATGGCTAAGGTTTGATGTAATGGCGTTTGTTCAATCGAATTTGATATTTGACTAAATACTTAACATATTATTTGATTGTTGTTGAATAGGAAAGATCTATGTGAATATTCTTTCTTTTATATAAATACAAAAGGTAGCATATGGGTTTGGAACAACATGTTGGTGAGTTAATAATGACAGAATTTTCATTTTTGCATGAACATACTATAACATGGTAAATGGTAAATGAACTGCATTTATATACCGCTTTCACAGACCCAATGGCCACCAAAGCGGTTTACATATCTGCCTCTCATTCACCCATTCATACACACATTCATACACCGACGGCGGTGTCAGCTATACAAGGCTGTATAGCCCAAGTCTTTAGCCATTTCAGTACACGGTTCATTGAGGTCTGACCTCCAGCTACCACACTGTATGTGCTACTATAATTCAACCCACCTCCCACCGAGACTTAATGGAGACAGAGGGGCAACCACAGTTAAACACAGCCAGATTCTCCTATAGCAGACATCAGGTCATTATCATCCATCACAAAGCAAAACAAATAAATATTGGATTTCCTACAACGAGCCACTACAATATGGATCATTTCCCTGCCATAGATCTGAACGAGGAAGCACAAAATAAAAAGTGAACACAAAAGCCAGACACAGTAAGATGGTGCAGCTGGGAGAGTATTGACTTCCCCTCGGCATGGACTCAGTGACACAGCAGCAGCAGTGCAGGCCCGCCACGTGTCCCAGCTAAAACCCACACAGCATCGATCTGGACACACTCCCGCTGTTAACACTCGGAAGCTTTCATCGGGAAACGCAGGCAGCCTGTGCTCACCCGTGCCGTTCAGAGTCTCTTAAACACATGCTAAGAACACCAGGGCATGCCTGTTGAGGTGAAGTTTATTCAATATCAAAACTTTACTTTTGAGACTCTAAAACCAGTGTTACTATTAAATATCAATGAGTGGCTACATTTATTTATGAGGGGTGCAGTGTGCATTGATAAAAGGCCATTCACAAATGATGTCTAATCTACACCATCAGAAAATACTTCCTGTGTTGGGTAATAGCATCCTGGAGAGTTTTCATTTATTATTGAGAGGTTTATGGGGTGGGAATGCACCATTAGAGTTAACCTTGCATGCACTGTTTCAGCATGATGGTGTTCTCTCAGCCAATCAGAAGATATGCAATCTCGAAACTTGTTAGAAAAGGTGGCACTTGTGGTGCTTCCTTACAGACTACAGAGGGTTTCTTTTTTGTTGTTTTTAGGACAATAATGCCACTTTGCAACATAACAGCTTGATGCGTAGGCTATATTCTTATTAATAAAGGTCCCCAAAAGGGTTTTTTTTTCACCGGAAAGCCATAGAAGAACCTGTACTCCTGTTAACACAAAGAAAAAAAAAATTTTTTAAGAACAGTTCACTGAAGGTGGAAATGCAATGGACAAAAGTTGTGGAAACCCTGTGAATAAGACCTTTGAACAAAGGAAATTGAAAACAAAACCGATTCTTGATATTGACCGGTGTATGTTATGTCAGTCATATTTATGTGCTTATAATTTGAAATGACAGCACTGTTTGGTCTGAAAGGACTCCTCATGTCCATGAAAGAAAATGGATGGCTCACAAAGATGGAGGTGACCTTATAAAAAATAAATGGAACTATTGAGGTGCGTTACATAAGTCCAGCAGTGGCAGATAATGAGTAATGACTCGCTCCATAAATGCAAGTCAGCGTGTTGCAGTATGTGGCCCCGTTACACACACACACACACACACACACACACACACACACACACACACACACACACACACAGGTTTATAATGGAGTCAGCGTACTGTCAGGAATTCACATGGCTTACAGACCTGATCCGGTACACATTATGATAGTTTTCAAAACCAACATCTGTTAAAAGTTAAATCCTGCTAGTAGATGGTGTATTTATATATTTCATTATATATACTGGTTCTTGTTGTTTTTTTTGGATGGCTCTTTAAGTGCTAAAAAAATAAATATCTTTTAAGTTTTCTGTTAGTTTAGTGCTCTAAAAAACTAAAACCTATTATAATTTATTTTCATATTTATAACCAAGGAGGGTATAAATGAATAATTAATGTACAAAAAAGAGGACCCATATTTATTTGACTGAAGACTGAATGAAATCTGTTCTAGCCTAAATGATAATAAAACCAAGAAGCCACTTTTAATAATTATATCTCATCACCCTAAATGTAACCTATTATTTTGAAAATTGCCCCAAAAAATATATATAATAAAAGGAAATGTTACATTTTCATTTGATTACATTTTAATACACTAATTAAATTGTTAATAAATGTTTTATTCCTTGATTTAATTACCACCATTTTTGATAATAAATATTCACAACACATTTCATATTAATAATAAAGCTAATTTAATTAGCACCACTAATTTATTTTTTTTTATTTGGGGGGGGGGGGGGGGGGTTAGTCTTGCTTTTTGATATTTAAATTGAACTAAACCTTAAAAATGGAATCCAGAAAGAAAAATCAAATTATTAAAATTGTATTTATTAAGACATGCTTTTGATTACTAAAATGTAAATGTAAATATTACAACAGAATACATAAAACGGAAAAAAATGAATCCAGAACATTTTTTATGGAATGCCGAAAAATTCAAGCAGAAAAAAAAGGAGAAACTAAAAGGGATTTCATAGGGCACTATGTTGATTCCACTGACACAGCTCTGCCAGGGACAGATACGTGACCCCAGTGCTTTTCACGACAGGGACGTCCTGTAGGCAAACGCTTCATTCAGTCAGAAACTTACACAAGCAGAAAAAACATTCCGCTCATCCTTCACAGCCTGTTCAGCCCTTATGATCATGACCGCCTGTGGAAATCACATCAGTGTGGAAGCTAATACGTGAATAAACCAGTCCTCTCAGCCTTTAAGCTAATATTTATGGCACAGACACATGCCACCCGGGGGAATTAAAGGTCTGTCTGTCCTCGGGCTGTCTCACATGATACGAATAATCTTACATAAAGACGCCAGTGGCATCACCACAAAAGGCTTCAAAAGAATGGTGGATTATAACCAGGGATCACTTCACTGTGCTAAGTATGAAAGAAACTTAAGTTTCTTTATTGTTGGCAGATTAGTGGTAACATAAGTCTGCTCTGTAAGGGAAAATTATAGAAAAATTAAACCCAGGCAGGGTGTAAGATTAGGACCCCGACAAAGCTGACTGAACATGATATTTGTTGTTATAATGATTAAACAATTTGTATTAGTTTGATGTAGTCATATAAAGTTCTGTACAGTATGTTCATTTATGGGTTTTTCCTGCGCTTCTTCCTGCACACATTTCCTTGCTATTTATTGAATATACTTTATGCAAAACTAAACTGAACACTATCATGCTTAGATCACATGACCACTTTCCAAGTAAATAAATACATGGATGTGATTTAAGGTTAAATTATTTTATAATATTACATGTATTTAAAGTTTTCAAATGACCCGGATGAGTGGACTGATATACAGCGTTTTGCTATAGACGACAGTGAGAGCGAATTTCAAATCAATGAATGCCATGATTGACCAATCAGAATCAAGTACTCCAGAAAGCTGTGTAATGAATAGATGACATGCATTATATCTTTTTTGTTATTATTATTATTTCTGTCATGACAACTCTCAGAGTGTTTGGCATGGTGATATTGATATATGTTTGGTCTTGGAGGAAGGAATAGATCTGCTACTCTGCTGTTGGTCATTGCTTTTGCTGCAGAGCAAGTACTGGACTTGCTACTGCCAATATATACATACACAACAAGCTGCTGTGAGCAAGTAAGACATGAATTACCCGTAGCAGATCTATACAGGTGGAGCTGGGGAAGATGGAGGGTTTCTGAAAGCACCCTGCACTGCTATAGCAAATGCTGACTATTAAGTATTTAAATGCAGCAGCGAGCTCATTGGCTACTGATGCAGCAGGAACCAATCAGCTGTGCCCAATAGAGAATGATGTGATTGCAAGAAGATCGAGTTAAAGGTGCCATGTGTAATAATTGAGGTAAAAATATCCAAAAAATGAGCTACACGCATCAAAAGAATGAGAAGAAATAAGGGTGATGATGTCATTAAAAAAATGAAAAGTTATAGTGTTGCAGAGATATCAACCTAAATTACCATTAGCATTACTAGCCCCGGCCCGACAGTTGTTGTAATACCAGTTTCGGCCATGGGAGGCGGTATGCGGGCAACATACATAACCACCAGCCAAACTGCAACACGCGAATAACTCGCACTGCTTGTATCTCTTTAATCTCTAAAAATCTCCAAATGCTCCACGTGAAACTGCGGTCTTACTATCGTGTCAATTGATTTGATTAATATGCGCGAGGGAGAGAGAGCAGGACCGCGCTCGTGTTGTTTGAAGACATGAGAGTGCGCGCGCGCGGCCGGGGCTCTCTCTCTCTCTCTCTGTCTCTCTCTCTGTCTCTCTCTCTCTCTCTCTCTCTGCTAGTCATTCTAGTCTACATCCCTCACCGATCAAAATAGGCTTTGGCGGGACAAAGCGGACTATTTGACGGTTTTAGAAGATTAATAACCTGAAACTAAAAAAACAGACTAGAGTAGGCCAACTTTCTGGAGGTATACTGCCCCCATCTGGTATGGAATATGTGGAGTTTTAATTGATTTTTTGACAGATGGCACCTTTAAGGACCTATCAGCCTGCACCATCTAGAGATTCATGACAGAGCTTTGTATTTCCACATACCATAGTTGCTTTGGATAAAAAGGACAAAGATAATCAAATAAGTATATACTTTAATTAAACGCTATCTTCTTTTAGTTCACATATAGATTCTGTCAGGCGGAGCATTCGACTTTTATCAGAAATCTCCATCTGGAGCACTTAAACCAAATGCAAAGTGTGCTAGCTTGTTGCTCATCAGGAAGCATTCCTGATAAATGCTTGTCAACAGATCAACAAACCAATAATAACAGTCTAACACATTTCAAAGCTTGCATCAAGCGACCAGAAGATAAGGGCAGGAAGTAATTGCCAAGTAAAGGCCAAATTTTATGTCAGGAATTGTTTATAAGAGCACAATGAGTGCTTTCACACTAACTGTTACAAGATAGTGAAATCTTCTAAATTTCCACTTCATGAAATATCGAAAGGCGGTCTTCCTTGAGTTGATTCACTATGAATTAAAAACTGCACTCTCTATGACACTAATATGAAATGCATTGAATGATGTAGAAACAAAACAAATATTATATTGCCTTCTAAAGCCAAATTAATTTGCCTAATTAATGCTTTGCTTAATCAATGCCTCGTGAGAGATGCCTGTTTCATTGCAATCCTGAGCATCCATAATCCCAACCCAGGCCTGTAACATCCCCACTACTGCACCCTTCTGCCGCAGAGGCTGTTCCTAAGCAACCACCCCCAGCAACCAGATTGCCATAGAAACCGAACAGAGAAAAATTACAGAAAGGGGAGAGACATACTTGGGATGTGAGAAATTGGGGGATATTCCACACTGTTTGCAAAATATTCTACTGGGATGTTTTAGTAAATTATATATATTTGAATAGCCTATATAAGTAATATATCACTTGAATGTGTGTGTGTGTGTGTGTGTGTGTGTGTGTGTGTGTGTGTGTGTGTGTGTGTGTGTGTGTGTGTGTGTGTGTGTGTGTGTGTGTGTGTGTGTGTGTGTGTGTGTGTGTGTGTGTGTGTGTGTGTGTGTGTGTGTGTGTGTGTGTGTGTGTGTGTGTGTGTCAGTGCTGTCTAATCAATTGATCGCATCTACAATATTTTTTATATATATATATATATATATATATATATATATATATATATATATATATGTGTGTCTTTTATGTTAGAAGCGATTAATTGTGATTAATCGATTTGACAGGAGATGAGCTAGTGCAGCACCGGTGTCTCTGTATCTGCTGCGGTGGGTGTAAACAGAAGAAAATATAATGCCACTGAAGGCCAACGAGTTTAAGGCCCTCAGGAGACAGCTTGTCACTTCATCAGCCTGCTCCTGTGGAGACACAGAAAGGTCACCAACGTATCTCGCTCTGTCTGATCTTTTTCCTCCATCTTCTTCACCACAGTTTTTACCTTTCTCTCCCTATCAAATCTCTTTTGCTCTTATTCAAGCAACATTAAACACAAAAGAACCAGGGAAATTCATATCTCAGAATGATAACCGCAGCAATTAAATGAGCAAATACTGAAAGCACCACAATATGTGGTTTAATATATGAGCTTGTGAAAATTGCGATTTATCTCTCAAAATTATGACTTGATTTCTTGCAATTCCGAGTTTATATCTCGTCTTTTTTCCTCTAATTCTAACTGAGAATATAAAGTAAAAATTTCAACAAAAGATATAAACTCGCAATTCAGAGAGAAAAGAGAAAAAAAGTCGTAATTACTTTTTCTTTTATTCCATGGTGGAAACAAGCTTCCATATCAAACAGATCGTCCCTATAGTAAAAATGTACTGCAAGTCTTAGTATTTAATTTTATTGTTAATATAATATTGTTAACTAAAACTAATTGAAATAAATCTGAAATGCAATAAAACATAAGTATGATAGATGAAAAGATTTACCTTAAAAATGTAACATTTCGCCTTGGCAACAAACTGAAATAAAATAAGGTTTAAGATGAAGTACTAAAATACTAAAAATTAAAAAGAAAATTACTAAAACTACAAAATTAAAAAAAAAAAAAACTGAAAATCTAACAATACAAGCTAATTCAAAACATTAATAATTACTATAATGGTATCTAGATAATCCTAAAATAACACTGAACCAAAACAACAAAAAAAGTATTCTTCACAAACCACACCACACTCTAAAGCAGAGAGCATCTCATCTACAGCTCTTTGTGTTTGTTTGAGAAAAGTCCCAAAGGGAATAACATTTAAAATAGTCCCAGCATTTAACATAAATTGGTCTCATAACCACTAACTGTATTCACCAAATAAATAAAGAAAAAAGCAGGGCACTGAAGAGTGAAAAAGTAAGGACACCACTTTCCAATTGTCCCGAATTGCATAACCTCTTGAGATGATGACGCATCTTACCTTTAGAGAAACCAGGACACTAAAAAAACATCTTGTTTGAGTAACCAAGGTTAGAGTCAGGAGACTAACTTTAATTTAATTCACATCAGCTTTAAATAAAGCTGAATTTCTGCACCACAAGCATCTCCTGACCCACTGGCTTCTGACAAATAAAGACTTTTGCTTATATAGCGCATCCACTGATCTTTTCAAATAGTACTTTCAACCAAACATTGCTGCATCCAATACAAAAGCTGAATTATCCACTTAAATGACATGCCCACTGTACCTACCAGTTTACCATCCACTGTATAAAGCCTCTTGACCACTCCAGAGTCCAGTTTGATGGCATCTGTGATATCTGTGAGAACCTGATCAAACGAGTGGGCCGTCTTCTTGTTGAGAAGGATGCGCACGGCTTTCCGAGGCTTCACCCCGCTGCGGATTATGGTCACCAGTTTGGGCCGGATGAAATCCTTGTTATCCTTGATTTCTATAGACCCACCCTTGGCGCTGGCCAGAGAGGAGGGCGCTCGTGCTGATCCAACAGTCTTGGCGTTGACCGACCAGTTGGGATTGACATTCTTAGTGTATTCCAACTTCTTGTAAGGCTCAATTGATCCACAGACATAGCTCTCCCCTGTGATACAAAAAGAAATAACAGAAATAATCAGTGAGAAAATCAATCATTCAGACTGGTTTTCTGAATCGCTTCAACAAGATTCACAGAACATATTTTTTGACTTTTTTTATTCATGAATCAGGCATTGATACTCCTCTCATTAAAACTTACAAACATCCTTCTAAATAAAGTTTTTCGCAGCGATGCCATAAAATAAATAACCATATTTGGTTCCTCAAAGAACCTTTCAGTTTATTGTAAGGGAATGTTCTATGGATGGAAAGGTTCTTCGTGGAACTGTAGACACCAATAAAGAACCTTTATTTATAAGAGTATTGACTTAAATCTTGGTTTGTTCATCATAAAAAGCTTTTGTCTGGCTTCAAAAAACTAGTATGAACCACAATATGTATTTCTTTTTTCTGCTTTGGTTAACCCTATTCTTAAACCAAACCCTAACAGTAATAGAACTTACATGTATATTAATATTAGTCCATACTTATTTGAGTAAGTACAATGTAACTACATCACCTTCAAATAAAGTGTAACCCATAATTGCATTATTGGGTATGCCTTTAACGAGGCTATCCTATGTTT
Organism: Chrosomus eos; assembly: GCA_036326025.1. Classification (NCBI taxonomy): domain Eukaryota; kingdom Metazoa; phylum Chordata; class Actinopteri; order Cypriniformes; family Leuciscidae; genus Chrosomus; species Chrosomus eos. The sequence goes on from CM070825.1 coordinate 19,972,428, forward strand.
AGTATCATGATGACACACAGAACAATGTGAGTTAAGACAGTCAATGGACATTTAAGCTCCTAAAATAGTCCATAATGACGGAGAGGTCACAACGTGAAGGTTAAGTGCCCAGCTGAGACTGAAATCTCCTCCAACTCCCTCATTTACATTCATTCTCAGTGCTGCCAGGTGTAGAATGAATGAATAAATGAATGAATGGTTGGGTGGCCTACATAGAAAATCACCAGAGATACCACTGCTATAATCAAATCAGAGTCATTTAACACATAATTCAAGGACCGACTTATATTTAATGATTTTAGCTTTCAGGCTTGATTTATTGGTCAACATCGAGAGAAAGGGAGTGTTATGGAGATGCAGAAGCTGTTAAATATTGATGAGCATTTTAAAATGATTATCGGTTTAAATCACAGGGCACTCTGGTATCTGCTCACAGACAGTACAAGCTTCATCCTTGCTCAGGACTACAACCCATGGATTCAGAGACCCTGGATATAAACACAAGTAAATAAATACAATGACTTTTCAGAAGTAGATGATCTGATTGTTGCACACACTGTATATATTATGTGCTAAATGGGGTTTGATTAGGTCAGATGAACATATGAAAAGAACTGAAGGAAAATAATTTCAACAGAGCATGAGGTGACATAAACACTTTACATTTTTTCAGTTTCCTCATTGCTTTAGATATCAAAAAGATAATGCACTACTGGTAAGTCTTGTTTTAAGATAGTAGCTGGTTTCAACTGTAGATGTCCATTAGCTGGCCGATGCTGATCATTTCCTAGTGCAAGCTTGTGGACCATCTAGGACCAGCAATACACCAGCCATTTTTAGAAGTTGCTTTAATTTCTGCAATAATCATGTGAGGACACATGATGACTATGTCTGTAGCCAATAATTCATGATTTACAAACCATTTAAGTTTAGATCTAAGTTCAGATCTATGTTCAAAAAGGAGGTGCCAGTAAATAGGTTAAACATGAATGTCCTCATATGGAGAATACATAACCTAAACAATCAAAATCAAGACACACGTGGCGAACAGCACCATGTGCCTCAAAATGAACAAGAAACAAAATATACTGGTGTGATGTCCCTAACCTGCATAGGCTACTGACACCCAGTCTCACCTTCCACCAGCTGCTCCATGCTGGTCATTTTCGACCCGTCAATGGCATAAATGGTCCGGACCCCCTGAGGCAGATTTACATTATCTGATAGGGAGCGGGTGAGGTCTGCGAGCAGAGCGTCGAAAGACCTGAATCTGTCGTTGGAGATAGCGTACACAATCCCTTTAAAGTACCGGTCTCCATTGCGGTAGAAGCGGACTTTCTTGGCTTTCTTCTCGGAGCTGAGAGCCTGTAAGGTGCGGGTTCGGTACAGGCTGCAGTGGGCGCTGTGCGTGGGGCTCGGGAGGCCGTTCGCACGTGAGCCCGAGCGGCTGTATCTTTGTGCTTTGTCCCGTTCGTCGAAATGCTCCAGCTCCATGTCAACACCCGGGACTGTAGCTATGGGAAATTGTGTGTGAAAAATTTGGGTGGTCATGTTAAAATTAAAATTGCATTTATTAATTTCCAAAACAACCCTTTTTTTTTTTTTTTTTTTTTGCAAATGCTTGTTAATACAACAAAATGCTAAGCTGCTGGATATTTACATTTCTGTTTGCTTATCAAACTGAAAAAATATGCCTATCATTTAATAAAATGAAATTATTTATTAAAAAAACAGGTAGGCAGGCTATTTGTGTTTCTAACAATAAACATTGAAGTATTAAAATTATATAACACTAATAATTCATACTATTTCAAGTTATTTAAACACGCCCAAAAGGTAAGCACAATGAAGAATTCGCGATTCATCAATTAAAAAGCGATAATAAATCGAATTTAGTATCGCTAATAAATCTAATCAGCACTAATAAATCTAATTGTGTGATGTCTGATATGTGCATCCTGCTTCAAAGACAAAAAAAAAGCATATTCATCTTACTTGTGCGCGTGTAGCTATCCGATGAGCAGTCGATATGAAAGCACACATCTAATGGCTTGTCATCTCTTCCAGAGGATGCTGGTGATGGGATGGGCTGCAGCCGGTGTCTCTCTGCCCCTTTCGCTCTTATTTAATGCATTGCAGAGAGACTGGCAGTCTTTGTCGTATTCATGGAGAAAAGAAATCCCTCAATGAATGAATACGAGCGAGCAGGGCTGTGTCTCAAAACCTAGTGAGCTGCCTACCTAGACAGTTTAAAATGCAGGTCCTCGTGGGTGGGGAGGACGGGTGGAGAACATCTGTCCGACAGAGAGACTCCAACAAGCTCTTTCAACCGATCTTATACATTTAAATAAATGAGCTATGAATGATATCATATAAACTTTGATATGATTCCTCGTGTGTCACGCCCACTATTTTACGCTAGGTAAATGTAGCTATTATACAGCCATGTTACCTACATTTGAAATATTAATAGAAAATTATTAATAATAACATTTTAATATTTGTATAGCCTAAGTGACTATAAAATGACTATTGGCATAAATATTTACTATTTAAGGATATATAGAAGTAGTAGCATATCACTAGCCTAGTACTTTTTAATTAAAGTCTAACTTTATTAGTTTATTTTTGTATACATTTCTTTAAAAGTGGATGAAATTCACCTCAAACTAAGACTGCTCGATTTCCATTTTATTCAAGGACATCAACTGTGATTCACAACATTTAAAAAATGATAGTAATAATAAATTAGATGTCTAAAAACAACCACATTAAAAATATCTGTAGAAGCAACGTCAAGTCAAAATCGTGACTTTTAGAGAAAGTTTATTTGCTACATATGTAGCTACCTTGTATCACAATAAGAACAGTTGCAACTGTTCTTCCAGTGAGCTGGTAAAGTGTACAAAATGTGACACTAGATGGCAGTATTCACTTAAAATTCAATTAATCTGAAAAAAAAAAAAACCATCAATATTTGATCGCACTGGATACAAGATTATGTATGCAGTTTAGATGTAAACCGAGAGGCCAAAAGAAAATATTTATACATAGAGAAAACAGTTAATATGCAATAAAAGGAAGTTTGATTCTGCCGTTTCAGGGCACTTTGGTCAAGCCTTTTTGGTTTGACCTCATCTATAGAATAATTATTAGAATAATTGCTTTGAATGAATCGATTCATAGACCTAGCAAGACCCTAGCAAGACACTATAGTGTCTTGCTAGGTCTATGAATCGATTCATTCAAAGCAATTATTCCAATACAACACTGGGTTTAAATTAGACTACAGACAAAACAATATGTTTTAAATGTTTCATTTATTATGTCAGATAACCATAGGCTATTAGATTCTGTCATTGAGCAAACCTAGACTTGTGGTTAAACTTAAATAATGCTTACACATTATTTATGGTGTCAGTACATCGAAATGAGACAAATATTTTGTAAAGACATACACGTAGAATTAACAAGTTTGTTAATGCTTACAGTGAGGTGTCATTACAGTTCAAGGTAACATTTATATATTTGTCTATAGTCAAGGAAAAAGTGCAGCCACTGTTTTAATGAGAAAAACAACAACTGTTTTATGAGTGGTCAATATCTACAGTGGGATAACTCCATATATATGGCATTTCACAGTTTATATGAAATATAAGCCTCTTTTACTCAAAATATTATTAAAATATATATTTTAAACTTTAAAATACTAGATTTTAAACATTTCCCAAAAAAGTCTGATTTCTCTGGCTTTTAATTAATCAGATTTCTAATATATCTTAATCCAAATTCATGTTCAATTATATTTTTATTGCACTTATTTTCCACAAGAATAAGCCATCATCCTCAAGAAATATTTGTGTTTGTTCCTAGCAAGGGTTAAAGTGCGTTTTAATATTTTAAAACATAAAAAACCCTGAAAGTACCAAGAGCAAACAGGTCTGCAGATAAAAAACAACTACCATAAAGCATATATATTAAAGCTTAGATATAGATTTCTTCTTAAATATAAGAATATTATATTTGTTAAGGCTCTATGGGAAAACAATAAATTCCACCTTTGGCTTGCACTTTGTTTTTAAGGGTCCATTTATAAGACACAAACCACGCAAAACTACTGACATTTACGTAAATATGATCCAACTAAACAATGGATCTGTGAGTTCATTGGTGATATGTTGAGTTTACAGGTGATATGTTGAGTTTACATCGCTGGTGAAGTGTAAGGCATAGTCAGGAATATTGTCCGGCAGGAAGGGCAGTCAGTCAGTCAACTTGTAAAGGGGATTTTTGACTTGCATTTACAATTTAACCAGTGAAAATAGTAAACATGACAGCACAATTAACTGTATTTACTGCAGTGAGGCCTTTGGAATTCAGTGTCAGTCACAAACAAATAACAACAAAAGCACACGGGACAACGATACATTCACTTCTTCAATCTTTTTTTTTTTTGAAAGCATGACCTTTGGTTTGCTCTTAAAAATGGACACCTGCAACGAGAGGTTTGAATCTAAAACTCTACTTTTGGTCTTTGTGTTTCTCAACTTGACTGTCTGGCTCTTTGACTTTATAGTCAGCCAGAATGGCATGGGCGGTCTCTTTGCCGGTCTTCTTGACTATTGCCTTGATCCCCAGGTTGTCGATATTGAAAGCGGTGACGCCCACATTGATGGCTGAGTTGACAGCATGGTCTGTGGCCTGGCCCGCTTCCGCCCCATACCTTGATTATAGACAACCCAGATTAAGTAAAAGAGAGGACGGGGTGATGGAAGAGGTGATTGAAAAAGGCTTTAGGAGATGGAGAGTACCCAATGCAGAGCAAAGCAGTTAGACATACATGCAGGGATTCAGGCATTTCTCTACAGAAAAATACTCTGATTTAAAATGTCAAATTAATTCTACAGATGGCATAAAAATGTTTATTATGTTGTAATGTGCAAAGGTCGAAATTAAATGGCCAGTACTTTTAAGCACAGTTAGAAAGGGAAGGATGGTTGTAAAAAGATTTAAAAAAAAAAAAACAGAATGTGATCTTTATAACACATTATTTACATATTTTTAATATTGGATAATTATTTAAATGATTTAAACTTAGTACAGTATTTAAACTTAATAGTACAGTATAAGAGGATTTACACATTGTTCAAAACTTTGAGGTCAGTAAGATTTTATGTATGCTCACCAAAGCGGTGCTTATTTTAACAAAATTACATGCAGTAATATTGTAAAATATTATTAAATTATATGAAATATTTAGCTGTTAACCTTTTAAAATGAAATTTATTCATTTTTAGTAATGATGCTGAAGATTCAGTCTCACATGATCCTTCAGGAATGTGGTGCTTAAAGGGGGGTGAAATGCTGTTTCATGCATAGTGAGTTTTTTACACTGTTAAAGAGTTGGATTCCCATGGTAAACATGGACAAAGTTTCAAAAATGAAGTTGTAAGTTTGATGGAGTATTTCTGTTCCAAAAATACTCCTTCCGGTTTGTCACAAGTTTCGGAAAGTTTTTTTCGAATACGGACCTACGTGACGTCAGAGTGGGCGGAATTCCCTTATACGGGTCTTAAGCAGGCTTGGGAGGGTTACTTTAAAAATGTATTCCGTTACAGTTACAAATTACTTCATAAAAAAGTATTCAGTAACGTAATCCAAGTACCACAATATGAAAGTAATGTAACTGATTACTTTTGGATTACTTCAAGGATAGATATTATTAAAAAAAACTTATTTATTAAGAATTTCACAGCCTTGAATAAATATTTATGTAAAGGACTATACAGACATCTAGTGGCTTGTGGCTACAGTATGGTATTACAGATTATTTTGTTTAATTTTTAACTTGACAAGGACAAGGAAAAAATAAAATGGAAATGTTTCTTCAACAGGAAAATAGAGAATGCAAATGCTTCTTTAGGTTGGATGTCGAGTCCTTCGATTAAGAAAGTGTTTTCATTGCTGGAAGGCACAGTTTGCACTGTGCAACCATGTTGTTGGCATTTTCTTCTTTAAAAACAAAATAGCAGCGGAATTTCCAAGAAATTAAAGCATTTTTACCAGTGGGCAGCATCGTTTCTAGCAGCAGTGATTGTGTCTGACAGTGATGCGCGGGTCAATGTATAAACAACCCGCACCCGACCGACGCTTTCAACTAACCCGCCCGCAACTCGGACCGCAAAAAATAAATAAATATAGGCTATTGCTACCCAACCCGCTTCCTGACCCGCATTTTTTGCCCTTAGGAGCGCAAACAGTTCTTTTTCTGAATGCTGTATAATATAGCCTAGTGTAATAATGGCTTGATTTAGGCTATTCATTTATTTCGTTTCATTTTCTTAACGATTAAGATTCTGCATGTGTTTATCCAGTCTATTCGAAGTGTGCGTCTCTCCTCCGACTTTCCTAACAAAAATCCCACCCCCTCTCAGAAAATACATAAAACTGACATTACTGAGCTATAGGCCTATGCATTATTAGCCTATTAAAATGGTACAATGACATCTCAGTTCAACGTGTAGGCAAATCGGGCATTTTGTCCCGCGCCAGCATTTATTCAAAAGTTAATAACGCTCAACATTCAAAAGATAGCCTAAAAAAGGATTTCCCACTTGTATTAGTAGGCTATTTGCGGAGCTTCCACTGCCCAGTCTTCACCTTTTCTCTTGCCGCGTCCATATGCTACTATATAAATTACAAAGATTTAATTGGCATCTTTATTTCAAACGTAGGCCTATCATTAAAAATACTTTTGGATGACTCGTAACCGCGGGTAACCCGCTCATTTTGGATCAACCCGCGCATCACTGTTGTCTGATTGTTGTAGAGAGCTGTTATTTTGCGGCGGATGGCACTCGTGAGTCATTAATCAAGCAACGCTTAAGTGTTATTATACCAAAATACAGATTTATTTAGTTTTAAATGAAACCATTGTAATCCTGAAAGTATCCCCCCTTTTTTCAAAAAGTAACTATAATCTGATTACAACGTTTTTTGAAGTAACTGTAACTAATTACAGTTACTGGATTTTTGTATCCTGATTACATAACGCCGTTACATGTATTCCGTTACTCCCCAACCCTGGTCTTAAGGCACTTCTCCCGGAAGGGCGCGCGCAGCTGTAGCCAGTGCGTGCGAGAGTACGCCTATGCCCGTCAGAGCGCGCTGGGCTCGGCTGCGCTGCAATCAAAGAAATGGCACCAAAAAGTGTGTTTTTGGTTGCCAGGGCAAGACAACACTGCACAAAATTTCCAAAGAACCCAGAGTTAAGGGACCTGTGGATGGATTTTGTTTTTCCAGAGCAGCAACGGAGTTGTGCAAGTGTTCTTGTTTGTTCCCTTCATTTCGACGGTAATAGTTTTATAAACAAGGCCCAGTTCGACGCCGGTTTTGCAGATCGCCTAATACTTAAAGATGGAGCAGTCCCAACGATAAAGGTTCACGGAACCGCAGGCGGTGAGTAAAACTGCTTCAAATGTCTGTGTGTTGTTAACTATCGGCGTGTAACGTTAAGCACAGCAAGTAAACAACATGATCACGTACAGTTAATGTATCGTGTGTGTGTGTGTGTGTGTGTGTGTGTGTGTGTGTGTGTGTGTGTGTGTGTGTGTGTGTGTGTTTGTTTGTGTGTTTAAATACATGTGTTTAGCAGGACACTGTAGGTGTCAGTTTGTTTATTGTTTAACTAAATCATGTCCTCATAAACCACAAGTCTGTCTGTTTACAACACACGCAAAAGCTTCGCGCGCTCCCGCCCACACGGCACGCCTCCACCCGCTCGGGTTTTTCCGGAAAGACTCGGTAGAGCCTATATTTCTTTTATAAATATAATAAAACTAAAGACTTTTTGGAGATATGAAGGATGCAATACTACTCTATAGGTACTCAAGATTAACATAAGATTGAGTGAAACTGAGTGTTTCACCCCCCCTTTAAGCAATATTTCTTATTATTATCAATGTTGAAAACATAATATTTTTGTGACAACATTGATACCTTTTTTTCCAAGATTCTTTGATCAAAAAGAGCATTTATTTGAAATATAAATTATGTCTTTACTGTCACTTTTGATCAATTTAATGCATCCTTGCTCCAATATTATGTAATAAAACTCACTGACCATAAACTTACGAACAGTAGTGTGTATACTGTATATCTTGGTCGAATTGTGATTATGTTTGCCATGTTGATTATGTTTCAAACATCCTTCTAAATACATCCGACACAACCTTCTGTTGATAGCATACCCATAAAGAAAGTCGAAATTAAAAGGTTCAAAAGTTAAAGAGAAAAATAAAGCAATGAGATGAATTACTTGGCTGTTAGAAACAGATATTCATTCCATCAGTGAGCTATGGATCAGTGTGCAAAGCAACACAGGATGCCAACGGACGTGATGTTATCATGTCCAATAAATCATTAGCATTGCGTGCGACACATTCATAAGCTTCAGCCATGCTCCTGACCATTAATTAAGGCCATTTTACAGGGTGCAGGGAAAAATGTTCTACTTGTTTTCAATTGGGGTGTCTGAAATGTTCCCCAGACCCCTAAATCTGTAAACAAATACATGGAAGAAACTAGTGTGAGTGTAGTTTATTTTTCTGATCAAAGTTACTGGTGAGCAACTGCAAATGCAGAAAGTTAAAACATTGGTATGATCAACATAAAAGCAGGTGAAATGATCTGAGAATCTTGTGGATTTGCTGTACTTACTTATGTTTTACCGTGGTAACCGTCTCTGCAGCAACACTCTTTGCAATGTTCTTTGCTGCAACCTCCAACCCCGTCCACATCGTTGCAAATCCTGACAAAAGTATAGAGGCTTCTTTCAAAAACTTTTGAATGGTAGTGTAATGTGACGATAAACACATTTACTGTAGCACTGACAGCATTTAACTTTTGTAATAAATGTATGGTTGCAAACTTAGTCTTAGTTTCAATGACTATCATTGACTGTCGGTATTTAAAATAAATCGAATAAATCACTTGGCATGCTTTTTTTTGCTCCAAGGTAACTTTTGTAAAGTACTTGACAAATCACATTAACTGTCTGATCAATAACGTCTATGAGACAATAATGTAAGTGTAATTGCTTTGGAAGGAAAGAGTCTGACAGTACATAAATAAACAGTGAGTAAAGTAAGTATCTGTGACCAAAAACAGCAAAGAAGAGCATCATTTCTGGGTTGAATGATTCACTTCACCTTGAACTCCACTTGCTGCAACCACCATGGCACCATCGATATTGGAGCGTCCATCCCTGTCTTTCTTCATAGACTCTGGGATTAGCTTCCCTCCGTGTTTCTTCACGTGGGGTGCCAGCTCTCGGCCAGCATATCCAGCAACAGTGCACAGTCCATCCACTGGAACAGTACAGAACATGTTTTTGGGTCAAATCCTCCACAGTAAATGCATCTCATATTTATTGACTATTATCAACAAAATGAGGAATTTGCCAAAACAGTAATGGTGAGTTGATAAAGCCTTCCTTACCAAGGAACTGGCTGACTTTTACTGCTCCTCCTGTGGCCTGTTTGGCCACATGGAGGCTTTTGGTTACCGTGGGGCTGACTTGGGCTGGTTTGTCCTCTGGAGTGATGTGGTCTCGTAGTTTAGATGCACCTTTATGTATGGCTTTCCCTGTGTACTCTGCCCCCTTCACCAATCCCCAGCTCAGCCATGAAGCCCCTGTCAATATATTTCAAGAATTAAAACGACTACGCTGCTTGTATAAATACTGTACATTATGAAGTTTTTCCTGTCTCTTTTATCTGGACTTTCTATAAGTATTTTTGGTGGCAACAACTGGTCCTTCTAACACAACACAAATAGTTGGAATAATTCAAAAAAACATTACTGGTGTGCATCTTGAGACAAAACATTGCCACTGACATATTTTAAGATATGCCAGTACATGTTTCTTTCAGTTAAAACAGCTCAAACATACATTTTAGTCTGGAACTAGGCTTAATCCTTGTCTGTAAAACAGGGGGGTAAGTTTATGATTTCTAAATCTACAATAAAGTGATTAAAATAAAAATAAAACTTCAAGACAAAGCTTAGCCTTTACGACATTTAAAAAAGCTGTTGTATTAGAACTAATTTGAATATATATACTCTACTGTTCAAAACATTTTTTAATAAAATACTTTTCTTCAGTAAGGACACACTAAATGAATCCAATGTGACAATATATATTTATAATAATTAAAAAAGATTCCTATTCTGAAATAAATGCTGTTCTTTTGAATATATATATATATATATATATATATATATATATATATATATATATATATATATAAATTGGCACAACTATTTTTAGCAATAATAATGCTTCATGAGTATCAAATAATCATATTAGAATGATATCTGAAGAACCATGTGACACTGAAGACTGGAGTAAATTCTGCTTTAAATCACAGGAATATATTACTTGCTCCTTATAAAATACTTTTTTTTTATTTACTTAAATACTTTAATTTATTTAATTACTTAATATATTAGAATATAAACATTATTTTAAATCCTAATAATATTTATCAAAATTACTGGTTTACTGTATTTTAGATCAAAATAAAACGCATCTTTGGTGAGCGCAAGACATTTCTTTAACGCCAATGAATATATTTAATTCATTCTTTTATTCAAGCCTTATTTAGGGGGATCAGCCCCCCCCAACCGGCTTACCAGTCAGGATCCCCTGAGCCACCTTCTCGCTCCATTCAGGAAGAACTTTGTCCTCCTCAGCAGCAGAGGGTGCTGCTTCAGCTGCAGGAGGGCCCATCGGCACCTTCTGACCCAGGTTAATGCTATCCGTTGCGCCATCTGATGCCTTGGAGACACAGGATAGTGGGCAACAGTTAAAACAGAGCATCATAAAGAGTGCAGAAGCAGGCTCAAGCAATCACTAAAAGCAAATGGTGACTTGTAGGATGACTATGTGGACATAAGCCAGTATTGTGAATTACACAAGGAGGGAAAGCTTCCAGATTTTTCCCTGTTTGCCAAAAAAAAAACCTTTGTTGTCTCTAAACACTTGAGCCAGTGAGTCAGCATGGTCTGCTACAACAACCTGTTATTTCCACAACAATGGGGGTGTTTGTCGTCGCCCCCTCCTTTACAGGGAACAGCGGCACTTGGTTCCAAACTCAGCAGCAGCTGCTCTGCGAAATGACTTACAAAAGCATTATAATGTTTTTTTTTCCTGACTCACATAACCACAAGAAAAGGATTATGACTCATTATAAAGCAAGTGAATTTACAAGACAAAGAATAATGATGCGGGCGAGCTACTGTTACACTTGGCTGCGCTCTCGTCGACAACTTTCCTGTGGTGAGAAGGGAAAAAAAGGTGTTCTTGGTTTGCTAAGAGCATTACAGATAATTAATTCCCCTTCTCATGTATGCTCTCGATCCATGGAACCGCGGGGGAGTGTGCCAGCTAAAAAGCGCAAGCCAAGCCCGCTCACTATTTCATGAATAATGAACATAATACCCAAAGCCAAAGGTGTAAGAACAGTCTTGAATATCTGTGTTACAGGCAGTGCAAGCAGCAGTAAGTATAGAAGCATTGTAAGGACCACATGAACGGTCAAGTGCATTAAATGATAAAAGATACAGTAGTTCCATTCAGCACATCAAACAACTTAAACGTATTTTTTAAATTTAGAAATAATGTAATTCTGGGTGATTGATCATAACGGGGCAAAATAAATAATTAACTTTAGGAAATATATCTATCGCTATTAGTACTGGCCATTAATGTGCCTGGAGTCTTTCTCTTACGTAAGGGGTACATTTTAAACATATTTGTCAAAGGTACGTTGGTTGTAACACTTTTTAGTTAGTGCACTTTTAAGTCAAGCACTCCAATGTGATACTTAAAGATCACCCAGCTGTGTTGTTATTTGTATAATAAATATACACAACCCAAATGCACTTGTCATTCAGTGGTCCCGCAATGCTTTAGTACCTTATATAAATCTTTTAAACTCTCAAATACACCTGAAATCTGTAAAGATAGTAAAGGGTTAATGAGGCAGGCTGGTGCAATAATATGTGCCCAATGCAAGTAACATACAAAAATCCAATTTAAAGGCCATTCCAAACACATGCACATAATTCATGCACTCAAAATGTTAACATTATGCATCTAAAAAACATAAAAATGTTACCACAGTGTAAAATTCTTGATTTTAGTCTGTTCAGAAAAAAAAAAAAAAAAAAAAAAAAAAAAAAAAAAAATACCAAATAGGGGCATCAACAAGTGAGATTCTGGAATTAATATTCAAAGCAGCAGAGATTGAGTCAGTGACAAACACAAAGTTTGAGACGATGTTGAGCAACCACACCTGCTCTGAAGCCACAGCTGACCCCTGTGTTTCTGAGGTGGGACCTGAGGGGACACAGGGACAGCTCACCTGGACACGCAGGTCAGTCAATTGAGAAAGTACATTCTGGAATAGTTCACGTTCCTTCTGGGGAAGCTCGGAAGAAAGGACCACCCCAACATACGAGCCCGGGTTGGGAGCCATCATGTCAGGGAACATGTAGACCCCTGTGTTGCACAGCAGGACTGGGGAGTCAGAGGCCATCAATGGGTAAAGCCAGTCACAAACCTGAAATTAGAAATAAAAATAAGTGTGAATTACTCAAGTAGGGCAGTTTGAACTTTTAAACTACCCATACAATCAGAGGGCAGCTATTGGCTGATGTGAATGTGTTGTAATGTTGACCCTTACCCAAAAGCCACCCAAATATGCGGGCAATAAAAAGTTGATAAGCATGACGATGTTGACCCAAGAACATGTCCTTCTTACTGGGACATACTCATTACCAGATAAATCATCCCACCTCAAAAGAATGATTTATAGTAGACAGATCAAATCATAAAAATTCTTACTGAATAATTCATATAAATGATTTATCAAAAATATACAAATCACATGTCTTATTTTTATATATTCCTTTAAATTAATATTAATATTGCCTTAAAATAGTGATTTTAAAAGCCTTACTTTACAGACCAAACAAATCAAAATCTTTATCAAAACAAAAGCATGGGAATCACTTTTATGATTTAGGCTAATATATTAATTTAAATTAATATTCTTTTAAAGTAGCGCTTTTAAAGTCCTGCTTTGGTTTGTGAGAAATGTAGTGACTTGATTATTATTATTACAGACTATTGTACAGATTCTAAATTGCTTCTCATCCAGCTGTTGACTGACAATATCTTTTCTTCAGATATGTAACGGGTTAACTTGCTATCTAGTGCAAAGTTATTAAATGGAAATTGCCCCTTGTATTTCTAGGAGGATCAGAATCTAAAGTTCAGGTCTGGATTTCCTTCAAGTTGAGACAGTGGACAGCTCTGCAGTTACATTCATTCATTTGCCCTCATGACTGCTAGCATTAAATTGGATTACCGTCAAAGCCTAAGGCGCAGTGGAGGTTCTTTATTCAGATTCATGACACAGCTAATCTATGACCTCAATGTCCATGTGGAGAGATGATACAGTTTACTTTAGGACGTTAAGAGTCTTTGGGCAATAATAGGGTCCAGAAGTCATACAAGGCTTACATATTAATACTCAATTTTCTGATTTCCATACAATTACCTAATGTTGTCAATTGTAAATTTACATTATCAACCGTTATCACAAACAACAGCAGGGTTTGTCTCATATTTTGTCTCATATTGTGTTGTTTATATTGTCTCTCATTAAAAAAAAATAAAAGTCATTAAGCTCATTCTGTAACACTGCTCCACCAGATAACTGGGGCTGTCCCAGGATGATGTCACTCACTGAAAGCTTATTGGATATTAGCAGTGAGCATACACTCACATGACACCATTAAGAAACAACAGATGAGGTCAGCCTTTATTTAAAACAACACCATCTCTAAAGTGAAGGAGAGCCAGACAAAATGTTGTGAAAGTAGGTTACAGACCATGACTTGAAACAAGCCTCCTTGGACCATTATGTCCAAATTCCTGGAATTTAATACATCTACTAGTCTCTATGGGTGAAAAGAGCACACAAAAGCAACAGTTTTTGGTAGAATATCATGAAACTTGCCTAAAATGTGTATGGGTCATATTAACCAAACAAAATTTAAAAACAAAAATAAGAAATTCTGCAGGCAGGGCAGGACCAAGAGCCGTGGGAACAGAATAAGGCCGGTGGCGCGAGTGTTAAGCGCCACCTGCACCCCACACCGGTCTCAATTCCCACGGAGGAGCTCCAGAAGGATAAAAAGAGGAGTGATGACAGTGGAAGACAAGAGAGGACCAGGCCTGGCATTTATGTTGCTTTTTCATTTTAGTTTATGTGGCAGTCTTCCATGAGGCAGTCGTTTTTTTATTTATTTTGGGGATTATATAGATTAGATTCATATGACATTTTTGCGTATTAAAGTAATGAGAATTTGGGGAGGATATGCAAGTAATTGTAATGAAAATGAAAAAAAAAATTAAATAACTGAATGAAAAAAAAAAACAATGTTCCTAAAACTGGCTTAATTTTCTTTCCGCAAACACGCATAGCCTACACGCGTTATATATTCCGCATTGGTAAAAAATATGACCTGCACATTTCTTTGTGAGATTCTCTCTTTCGGGCATATGAAGCGGAATAAAATAACAGAACATGTGATTTCTTACCTGTAGGAAGGCAGGTGGCCTGTTTGGAATCCTCTCTGAGCACTCATTGGTGAACTTTACGATGCGTAGGTACCCTGGGTAAGAGGGAGCGCTCACTAGCCCCTCAGGGGTAACGAAGAAGATCTGCACTCCTTGAGGAAGGAAAAAGAGTTCCTCCCCATCCTCCCCCAGACTCTGAAGAGATGGTGTAGAATTAGACGTTTGGCTGTAGAACTCATCGCTAACCAAGGAGAGCTCGCCAGAGTCGGTGCCGTAGGAAATGGTCAGGTGCCCGTCAGCGGCCTGAGGGGTGTACGCAGGGGGCTGGTCGCTTAACATATTGGGTTGCATAGTTGGGGAGACCGGAACTGGCCCACCTGAAGCCCCTGCCACGTTGGAAGGGAGCATCTGGGGTGGAGTTGGCCTCTCCGGCTTGACTTTCGGGACTTCAGGGTAGAGTTTCTGAGGGGCTATGCTGCTATCCGAGACTCCGTTGGGGTCTGGCGTGGTCCCCAGCCTGGCTAGGCGGGTGGTGATGTTGTTGAGGGTCTCCTGCATCTTGCGCTGCATTTGCCTAGCCGATTCCCAGGAGGAACCCACGCACTCTACACCCTGTGAAGGCACACTAAGAGCCCTGAGGAGGTGCTGCCGTCCTTGCTGGTACAGTTTTAGTGCCTCTGCGTTGTGGCCCGCCTCATCCTCAGTCAGGCCTTTATTGATGCACTCAAATGCCTTCTCGTACCCATCTTTGATCACTTGCAGCCTGGCTTGATCAAATGCCTCTTGCTTAGCTTGCTCCATAACTGAAAGGAAAAGTCAGAAATGCTGTCAACTCCATGCATTTTAATATGTTATAATTGTACCATGTACCACTATAGTACTTTTCTAAAGAAAGAACTTAACATACGTTCAATTCAATTACTATGCGTATTCATAGAAATTAAGTCAAACAACCTTTTTCTGACACATCTTTCCCGGTTATTAGCAGCACTGAACCAGCTTACACAGACCATGATCGTGTCATATGAGGATTTACAAACAAAACACCTGCTTAACATTGCGAAGTGACATTCAAAATTAAACAAGAGTCCCAGCTGGTAGTTTATCGAGTGAATCTTGAAACACGAGTAGCACTAACTTATTAAGTATTAAAGCCACATAATACAACATAATAAGAGTGTTACTGGCTAACACACCCTTTCATAAAGCCCACATATAAACCTCTACCTCTCACTGGTAACATTCAAGGCATTTAACCAAGCATTTCCATTTGGTAACTCACCAGGAGATGTGATAAATGACGTGAAATATGGATATTAATGTGTGTTTCGCGTTATTCCGGGTTTGTTGATTGAACAGCTTCAGCTCTCTGACAGCTGAGCTGCTGCTCGACTTGTGCGTGTCTGTTGCGTGATCGAATAAAGAAGTTTATCTAGTATAGACGTCAACTACACATGCACTTCCGCGTTCAGTCACCTGCTGCGTTTTGAGGTTTCTGATTGGTTAGAAAAGTTTGCTCGCCAGATGTAGCGTAGTTCACTTATTTTAGTCAAGCGTTTTTTCTACCAACATTTAGGGTTAAAATGTCAACAACAACAAAGTGTGTTTGGTAAAAAGTAATGAATATACTTAGTAAACGTTAACAGGTAAGCCAAACAATATCTAGACGAATCTTTATTTAAGACTGACATCTTTCTGACTTTGAAGCTTATCCATTTTTCATGACTTAAATCAGATTGAATGTGACGTTTATCATATGGTTGGCCCATGAAGTTAGTGTAAGGAGGTTTCAATTTGTACTGTGAAGAATTTCCTGAAGCCTTTGAAACGTCTGTAAATTTTACGTTTTTTTCTCTCCTTTATAATTAACTGAATTAATAGCCTAAATAAGGGCAGGTTTTCTTTGTATTTGTTTTCAAAATGTTTCCCACCCCATCTAATTAAGAGCAGCCACTTATAAAAAAGTACAATGTGCTTTAGCTCTAGAATATTTGTTTATATGAACCGATTAATTCCAGACAGTTTTAGGTATGAAGATAATTCTTCACAGAGACTATTGCTGAGACTATGTTCATGATTGATTTCAGGCATCTATAGTTGCCAGAAAGAAAATGATCTTTGTTAAACCCTAATGCCTACAGTACACAGATATAAAAAAATAGACAAATAAGCCAATCATTATTTTTATGTTATGACCGATATATGACTGATATACAAATTGTATACTTTTTTTCTAAATAAATCATACAAATAAAAAATAAATCAATTATTTGTAATGAGCTAAATGTATGCATATTGTAATAACCTAGTTACATTGTAAAAATCTATATTTATTTTGAGATTTAGGCTAGCCTACTATATTACATTTAACAGTGTTATTAAATTATTAGTAATTTCTAAAATCAGCTTTAATTGAGCATTATGACTGTGAAGGTAATCTAAAGCCGAGCTAAAGGGAACGTTCTCGGAACTTTGGCTAACGTTCTGGCAAGGCTCTCAAAGTTAATGAACAAACATTCAGTCACAACTCTCGGAGTGACCAGCTTTTATTGGCATGGGGCATGGATAGGCTTGATTTTGGTGGACAATATTTGCTATGCTGCTGCTGAGCAAAAATAACAAACAAAGGGTACTAGCAATAAATGGTAGAAGCCCCATAGCAGATCTGTACAGGTGGCGTTGGGGAGGAAGAGGGATATCAAAAGCTTTCATAATCGCGCAACATGACAATTGCAGGCTAGGTATATGATTACATGGATTTGGAACTTCTGATTGTCTGGTGCCACAGCATTGGAAGAACCAATCCACGTTCGGTTTGAGTTTCATGCCTGATGTAATGTTTATAGAACGTTCGTTCAGAGTTATCAGGTCTTTGAATGTTGAATATTTTAAATGTTATTGTTTAGGCCAGTGTTACTCATTGCGTAGCACCTGAGCCACGTCTCTCTGTAGGCAAGGGCGTGGTGAGCTGGTGCCTGCTTTCGTCACGCAGTACCACAACATCCGATTGGAAAATTAAACTGCAGTAACCACTGTTCAACCTGAAGAGGGCAGCACTCAGACGTTTTTACACCATATAATGTTGTAGAATTAAAACACTTTATACCCAAATGTCAAAAAATGTAATCGAATCAATGAACAGCATTAATACAGCCCCAGTCTTACAGATCTTTAACTTAAAAAAAAAGTTGTTTTAGGTTTAGTTACCCTTTAAGTTGGATGTTAGTCTAATGTTTATAGAATAAGATAAAAACGACGTTTTGTACGCAGAGAACATTATATGGATGGATGTATGGATGGATGGGTAGGAACATTGCCAAAACATTGTTAGAGAGAGCATATTTTAGTTTGCTGGGAAAATATACAATATCAGCTGATCTGATGAAAAATCTATTGTTCACAGTATATGTATAGCCATGAATCGACAGAGGGCGCTGTATATACATGTTAAACTCCAGCTTTGAAAACAAGGGGAGTTCGAGGCTATGCAGTCCATCCATGTCTTTTTTGTGTTGGTACAGTACACTGGAAAACACCTGGAGCAAGAGGCATGTAAAGTTCAGTGTAAGAAATGCTCTGGCTGTGTTTTTTGCAAAAAAGGGGGGAAAGTATAGAAAGCTTCAGATTTTGAGACAGTCAGACAGATAGTTGGAGACCCATGAAGCTCTCAAGGTGCATACTACTACATCTGCTTCATGCATTACTTCACTTTTGAAAAGCCTTGTGTTCAACATTAGTAACGGCATCCGCCGACCAGCTGAACAGCAAAGTATACTTCCCACAGACAAAAATACTTACATGAGAACAAGCTGGAAAATCATATTTGTTGTTTGTACACATGTGACACACTCACACAAGTGCTAATTAATTACAGAACACATAGACTGAAGGGTGAGATATGAAAACATACGTTAAAATAGACTAAAAGCACATGACATCACTGCAAGCATGACATCACAACACCTTCAAACTAAACCAAGGCATATGGCTGCACGATATTGCAGTGCATGTACAATACCGTATATAAAACAGGAATTCACATAAACCCCCCTGGGGAAAGAGAAAGTTATTGCCCTATAAATCTTCATAAACTGTCACAACAGTGCCCTTAAAGTTCATGAGTGAAGAAACCAAATTCAGGGACTGTAAACAAGCATGCTTTCAAATAGTATGTATATTAAAGTCATATTACATTCTTAAAGCTGCGTATTAATATGACCATTAATATGGTCAACGTTTATACACCCACCGCCGCTTCACATTATGTTGCTTGGATGATATCACTGGGTCACAGGAGTTCAGGATGTTTTTCACCGAGCTCCCCATGCAGGTTTCTGAAGCACCACATGCGTCATGTTTGACCCCTGAAGTCCTATTTATAAAATAGGGTTTTATGGGATATTTACACAGATTTACACACAGTGGTGTGCATGAGATTTGGACCAAATGCAGATCATATGGACCATATTGACCATAAATTCTAGCACTGGTCTGACCAACACTGCACTAACTAATAAAAATTGTTTTTTAAACATAGGAGGCAGGTAAAAAGAAAGAGGAAAGAATTAAATAAATGCAATAATACTATTTTAAATTATAGAGTTGAAGCAATACACATTCTGGGACACCACCAAATATTTTTAATGAAATTTATTTGGAACCGCAATGTGATTAGTTACTGTCATTATTACACTCTAAAAAATGCTGGGTTGTTTTAACCCAATTTTGGGTCAAATATGGACAAACTCAAACATTGGGTAAAAAATGTAATTTAAAAATGTAACCCAATGGCTGGGTTTGTCCATATTTGACCCAAAATTGGGTTAGCATTTTTTAGAGTGTAATATTATTATTATTATAAGGTTATATATGTAGGTATGCATCTGTTTCTATGGAAATGCATGGGTTTATGTGAACAGTAGGTAAGCTGATATACAGTCTATGTAAAGATGTATGTATAGAGAAGCGTCAAATTGTTTTGTATTTAACTAAAATATAAAAATAGAGAAAGGGGTAGGACTTGAAAAGTTTGTTATGAACTTCTTCCTACTCCTTTTTGAACATGGGAATTTTGGAAGTTGTGCTGAGAAGCACAATACCTTAACTATTATTTGAATTTTATTTTTAAATATGAATGTATGTTTGTATATTTCTTATTTTTATGTTTTCTACATGTTCAAATAAACTACTACTACTACTACTTATAGGCCTGATTGTATGACTTTCATGGATGTTGAATACCATATAATATATTATCATATCAACTCAATCATATCATATATATCATATAGGACCTAATGCACTGTAAAAAATTATTTTCATGATTTGTTATCACAACTTTTATATTTTGTCAAATCAACTTAGATAATTAATGTAGTTCAGATAACATAATATTTTGAGTTTCTATTTATTAAACCAATCTCCTTTGTTGTATTAACTCAAAGTTTTAATTTCAATTAACTAAAAATTTAAAGGCAACCAGGTAACTTACTTTTTTAAGTTAATGCAACTTTTTTTTTTTACAGTGTGTAGCCTAAAATATTATAATTCGAAATTCTAGAATATGTCGTAATTTAATAAAGGTTTTAAACAAATTTTTTATTTGTTTTAACCTATAATTAAATACATATATTTAGTCTGATTATTGTAATGCCCCTTGTTTTACTCCTACACCTACACAGTGAATGTTTATTTTAGTACACTTCACCAAAACCTCACTAAAAATGAATCGTGTAAAGCAGTAAACCTTGAGATTATTAGGCTGCTTGTTACATTAGAACAAAATAAATGAATCTGAGAACATAGCCTATACATCTAAATGAGCGATAATTTGCATGTTCGGATATTCATACAACAAAATATTCTGAGTGAAAATGACCAAAGACGCGGCTGGCCTAGGCTGGCATATAATTTTTTTTTTTTTTAAACTCTGTGGGGGAAAGAGTAGCCTATTTTTATACAATATATCATTTAAATAAATAGATTTTCAGAGTGAAGTAACCTAATCTTTTCAAATATAAAAAGTTATAAATTATTAATATTTCACATTATTCACTTTTAAGAAAAATAAAGACTTTGCGTGACAAACGAAGGCATGACAATATAAAGGCAGCTAATAGAACCAAAAGCCACGTAAGGAATGTTGTGTAAGGGAAAACTGTCTAATATCTTATAAAGATATCTCTGAGGGACTGATTCATTGCTGTGTTGCATATGCTGTCTCTTTTCTTCATCCAAGAAACTGACAAGACACTAACATTCGGCAGAGAGGTAAAACACAGCCACTATGACTTCAAATACAGTATGTTTCTTTATTAAAACCATGGCAAGTTGAAATTTAGGGTAAACTTGTAAAAGCTTATAAGCGACTGGAAAATGTTTAAGCTCAGATCTAAATTCCACAGATTTTACTTCAAGATGAAGAAAGTCTGAACAAATTAAAAGATTTGTCCAAGGATTATATAATATTGTCTTAAAGGAGTAGTTCACTTTTAAAAAAACTTTTGCTGATAATTTACTCACCCCCATGTCATCCAAGATGTCCACGTCTTTCTTTCTTCAGTCGAAAAGAAATTAAGGTTTTTGATGAAAACATTCCAGGATTTTCTCCATAATGGACTTCAATGGGAACCAAACGGTTCAAGGTCAAAATGACAGTTTCAGTGCAGCTTCAAAGGGCTTTAAACGATACCAGACGATGAATAAGGGTATTATCTAGCGAAACGATCGGTCATTTAAAAAAATAACAACAAAGTTTAAGTTTTATAAGCACAAATGCTCGCCTTGCTCTGTTCTGTGATGAGCGTTCGTGACTGTCCTGTTCGAACTCGTTCATCAAAATGAACAAATCTTTTTTCGAGTCATGACTCGAAGGGTCCTAGATAAGACCCTTATTCATCGTCTGGTGTCGTTTAAAGCCCTTTGAAGCTGCACTGAAACTATCATTTGGACCTTGAACCGTTTGGTTCCCAATGAAGTCCATTATATGGAGAAAATCCTGGAATGTTTCATCAAAAACCTTAATTTCTTTTCGACTGAAGAAAGAAAGACATGGACATCTTGGATGACATGGGGGTGAGTAAATTATCAGCAAAAAAATTTTTAAAAGTAAACTAATCCTTTAATAATATCATGCACAACTGTAATAATTTATGTTTATCCCGTCATGTACGAACTCTGGTATGTACAACTGATGTGATGTGGCTCAAGATAAAAAAAAAAAAAAACAATGGTGCTGAAGTGATAATGAATGGCCTGTTTGTGTCTGCTCATAGCGGTTTGTTTCTTATGAAGAGAGAAGAACTGCATGTTCTATTTTTTCAGGCATGTCTCTCTCAGAAATGTACTTCAGGGTGGAAAATGTTTGATAAAAGTGAGTGACTCAGTTGAAGCAAATAGGGGAGACCCGTTATCACACTTTTAAACAGAGTATAGCAAAATGTACACAACACTTTCTAACACCTTCTATGATTGCATCATGTATACTTGGAGCATGCAGTGGCAAGGTTTTCTGCCCTACGAGACAAGGAAAGAAAATATGCAGTGTAATATAAAGGGAGCAGTGGTAATATGTTGAGATAATGATGTTTAATTGGATGGTGCATTCTGAAATATAGTCCTCCAAACCTGTCTATCACTCTACCATAATGATGATAACTTTAATTTGCAAATTATGTGAAAAGTGCTCTTTACAGAGTTTGACCAAACATTTCATCTTATACAACTGAAGGTGGGAAGTGATTGCAAATGCACACTATGTTACTCAACCCAAATGCGCCCTAGAGCTATGCAAAATAGCATGCTGGGCCATTGAAGCTGACCCCATTTTCTATTTCTCTCTTTATTAAAGACATGTGTACCGTATAGTTGTGTTATGGCTCCCTGCATGTTGTGACTGGTAATCTGAGAGGGTGTGTACATTGAGATACTTTTCCTTTTGAATTCATTGCATTTATTTAATTGGCCTGCATTGATTATCAATGAGTTTGGCAGGTATAAAACCAGGAAACAAAAAATATGGGGGGAAATGTTCAGAAAATGAGTGGCCCACATTAGCACAAATGTCATAACATGTGTTAATTACATG
Organism: Chrosomus eos; assembly: GCA_036326025.1. Classification (NCBI taxonomy): domain Eukaryota; kingdom Metazoa; phylum Chordata; class Actinopteri; order Cypriniformes; family Leuciscidae; genus Chrosomus; species Chrosomus eos. Next base: position 19,995,167 of record CM070825.1, read on the forward strand.
CCCATAACAACAACAACAACATAATGATTGTTGTAATTTTAACAAAAATTGCACTATGTTCTAGTATGTTCCTCACAAGTCAAAATATGTTAGCTTCTAGACCACAGCTCCAATCTAATAATACATTTACATTTATATAATACAATAATAATAATAATAGGTCTGGTAATGCCTTGTATGTACCAAAGATATGTAAATGGTAATGTCTACTCTAAATCTTACTACCCTGAGAACTAGACAGAGGCCTCCTTCAAAAGAGGCACATTATATTCGAAAAACTTGATCCTTCTGGGTCTGTTAAAATATGAATGATCTGTTGTGAGACAAGTTTTGGTATGGATTGCAGTCTGTAGCACATGTGATCTGGCTTCCACAGACCTGTCCCTTTCAATTTACATAAAACGTATCTAGAGGCCGTGGTTATCTGTTCCGTGTGCATTAAGATTCCAGAGAAAGACTTTGAAATGTGTCTGCATGCTCTGTGAGGCCATTACATGGATTTAAGTTGGATCATGACTTCACTGGTCGACATAGAGACAAAGGATCATATATTTAAGCTGAGTTTGGTTGAAGTTAAAGCTCTTAGTTAATTAGGAGTGACTCCATTAGCCACAGGGATTGTTACCATCAAACCGCACATCAGGGTAGCAGATGCTACCCAAACCACCACCGAAAGCCCTGACTAATTCTGCCCAGACATACCTCACAGTCTCACACACATACACACACACCTCACTACATCATGGTTATTAAATGGATACTGACTCACTGCTTTGCCAGCTAACCAAACACATTTTGGAAAGGTTTTTTGTCTTCCATTGATTTGTTGTTTTAACAAAAAGACAGAAAGTCAGATCGTGTGCTGAATAATTTGATCGGCTTCTATGCACTGTACAAATAAAGAAGTTTTAATGCTGCGCCGGTGACTCAGGAGCTCACTTGACATTGCTCATATGTTCATTCAGTAGGTCAGATGTTCAATCTTAGCTGTTGGGAAAATATAAAGGTGGTTTCTTTGTATTATCTTCATCTCGAACTTAAAACAAAAGGGTGAGTGCTGCTAATGGTCTGTCCATCATCTGTCCGAGCGCAGAATCAACTGAGCTGAAAGCTTATAGTAGATTAAAAGACAAAATAAAAATCTGTTCTCATTTACTCACCCGCATGTCATTCCAAAACTTTATTACTTTCTCCCGTGGAAAATACATTCTGAAAGCATTTTTTTTTTTTTGTCTGTTTGTCACACAAAGATATTAATTTTGGAAAATTGAACATCGGAACATTGGCAAGGTGATTTCAGTCATCTAGAAAAAAAAATTTTAATAACCTGTGAATGATTTCTCTTGTTTGGTTCAGGTCAGAGACAAAATGACTTACGTCAACGTTCACAAATTGGAGAAATCAGTGAAAATAGTGAGGGGTAATTTACTGACATTTTCTTGGATTTGTAAGAAAAATATCTCATAGTGAAATTAATCTGAACGTGCACACGTGTCATGAGTTCCTAATTATGTAATTGTAGGCCATATAAAATATAGGAAAATGTCATTCAGTTCAATAATTGTTGAATATAAATTATGTATAAATATGTTTAATTTGCTATCATTACAATTTCATACCAAATTTGTTATATTTATTTTAATACATTATTTGAATTCAGTAATCACTGGAACAATAATGCTCCTTTAAAACTCTTAATCTCTGTATGTGTTGATTTGTCCCATGGCTGAAATAATTGAACACAGAATTGAATCTTTTGCCACTGAGGTTGTTAAACTGGGCCAATTTAAGCTTGTTCTAAACATGTGCCAACATTTTCTTTAGCACATCAGCACAGGGGCCTGGCATAAAGCCCCTGCTTTGACATAAAAGTTCTCTTGGCATGCATATAGAATTCCTTTAGCTTTATATTTAAATGAATCATGCTAGCACAAATACAAGAATGCCTCAAGCTGGAAAATAAAGGCCATAACTGTTGCAATCGTGTTACTTTTGAAGCAGAGATAGCTTGAATTTCATTGCCCAACAGCACTTAGATTTTTCACTTTTTGTATATACAAGCAATATATTGCTTTGATTTATTCCACACAAACTATCGCATTAGTTTGTGATCTTTAGTGACTCTTTCTGAAAGTTACATTGTTGCACCAATAAGTGGCAACAAACGATTAGGTGTGTTCAACTTGAAGAAGTGTTGCTATGTCACAGACCGAAAGGTTTATGACATCAAAGTACCGTGAGAGTGATTCGAAAGCATACAAATAGCTCGCTTATAAGCTCTCATGGTACTTTGATGTCATACAGCGATCGGTCTGATTGATTTTTTGTGAATACGTTGTGCGTCAAGTTCAAGGGTTACTCTTTTGGCGTAAGTCGATGTGTGCGGCCGTTTGTTGGAAGCTAGTTATTTTAGCCGCTAAAGTTTTAAATATATGTTTCTTACACGAACGCATCACTTCACTTCAGAAGGCCTTTGTTAACCCCGGAGACGCGTAGAGCACTTTAATCATCAATCATGAATATATGTGCTTTGTACTATCCCTTTAAGGTTGAACCATTTTTAACGATGTCTACGTCTACCTTTCATTGCCTACCTTTCTGGGCCTTGAAAGTGGTAATGACTTTACAGTCTATGTGGGGTCAGACTCAGAGAGCTCTCCAATTTCATCAAAAATATCTTAATTTGTGTTCTCAAGATGAACGAAGGTGTTACAAGTTTGGAACGACATGGGTGAGTAATTAATGACAGAACTTTAATTTTTTGGGTGAACTATCCCTTTAAGGGAATGTGATCAGTACGTGACCAAGGCGAGATATGAACCTGTATCCCTGTAAACCACTCACATCAGCCATGAGCACATGCTCTACTCATCAAATCGACAGGGGATTTAGAGATTTGATATTTGACATTATCTAGCTGTGCAATAATATCCTTTAATTTTCAATGATGTATTATTATTACTGAACAGTCACCATATATTCAAAAATACTGATTCAGTGATCTCATTTTGGTTGTGATTCAAACAAATGTTATACTTTCGCAGGCGGCCATATTATTTAGAAAGTTATGAAATGCTTCAGAAAAGACATCTGTTTTGTACATTTTCTGTTCCCTTTTCCGGATGGAAAAACGAATGAGGGTTATCTTCCAGTCTGTTTTCCTATGTTTTGTAGTTATGTAAGTTTTTCTTTAGCCTTTTATTATCAGACCAACTTAATTCAAGATCTACATATGAGTGTATGTATTATATTATAGAAATACTAGTGTTGTTCTCCAAGCGGTTGCTGTTGACTTGGATCAGCAGTGGGACAAAGACTTGGAACAGCTCTCTGTTTTTGCAGGCAGCTGGCCCTCAAACGCATGACATGCTGTAGTGGAAACCTGGCCTCAATGAACATAGGGATCCCCATCTACGTGGCTTAAAGGGACAGTTCTTCCAAAAAATTATCCTATCATTTATAATCTTTCAGCCACGCACAATCCGAGTTATATAAAAAAAATGGTAACGGCCGTACGCGAGTCTAGTTTCGGCTGAAGAGTGACCTCTGACCTGTTGCATGACGTATGTAGCAAAATAAAAACACCGGTCATGAATTAGAAGTCTAAAATGAGAATTTTAAAAAGAGAGCATAATTAATGAATAATGATTAATTAATGAATAATGAAGTATTTGGTCATAAGTTGTTTCAATAAATGGCACACTAATCCTGAAATATCATTTAAACATCACACAAGCAGCTACAATTACAACCAAAACTGGACTGTAAAATAAAAAAAAAGATATATATATTTTTACATTGGAGTATTTGAGTCACTTGATTGAATGCATAATGGTTCAGTGAGCATTCAGCTTGATATATTTGTATGTGTGTGACTTTGGACAGGATTTTAGTCTCTGCATTTAGTGCATTTAGAATGGAACTGTCCATTTGAAAAATGTTACCTATTAATTTTCCATTTTGCAACACTTTAAAGTTTGTTGTCTGATTGTCTCTAGTATATATTCTGACACAGATGTTCATTCAGCTTTTGGATAAACTTCTCAATGAGAGTTTATAAGAATAATATGTCATCCCTTCCTGGAACAAACGCGACAATCAATCAGTTTCCCTCACCAATACTTAAAATAACAGGGAATAATACGTAGGTTTGTTGAAAGGGCTGTTTATATGAACATCTTGAATGTTTATAATTTGTGTGACATTTTGCACATTCCTTGGATAATGCTGAAGTTGTGAAAGAGAAAAGATACTTGGTGTATTAAGCCTTTCTCGGCTCATAAAATAAAGGTGTGTTTTATAGGTGTATTTTACCCCTGGACTTCAAGGTTTAACTTATGTTAAGGTTCACTGAATAAAAAAAAAGAATAAAATTTGCATTTCACCCTTATAACTGAATAACTGATTTTTTGTTTAAGTTCAGTTTTTATTGCATATAAGTAATAACTCATGTTGTATTTAGAGACTTACACAATCATAAAAACAATTGCACAATTTATTAAGACTTTCAGCTGGGTCTCAAACGCTCAAATACGTTGCTTCCACAATTTTTTTTTTTCCCTGATCTCAAGAGTTTTTTGTTGTCATGTTAGAATCGTCTATTTAATGGATGTGACCACATCTTTTAGAATGTCAAAACATTGCCGTCATTCAATGTAAATAAATGAGGTATCATGAGATCAGTGTAATCCACATGTGTGGTGATATTCGTCAGCATCTGGCTAAGTGCTAAGGATTAATTCATCACCTTGACATACGGAAAAGCCATAAGAATTTGGCGAAGGAAGTGCTTTCCCAGTAGCTGACCTTCAGGGGATCCTTACACTTTCTTTTCCTAACATATGCACAATCTTGAAAAATGAGGAGGACAAGAGTTTGGCAGCCCGGGGCAAGTGTCTGTAACATCTGCTCTATCTCTCTGACAGGCTCAATCCTTCAGCAGAAGTAAATGACTCTTGTGTCAAAAGGAAAATCCAATGCAGCTGGAATAGGATGGCACACGTAAACTGACAATACCTCACATGGTAAAAAAAAAAAAAAAAGGTATTCAACTTTAAAAAGCTTGCATGGCAGTTGTACTGAAAACATAAATGTATGCAATGAACTTAAAATACAAAAGGGATAGTTCACCCAGAAATCAAATTCTGTCATCATTTTCTCACCCTCATGTCCTTCCAAATCGGTAAGACTTTTGTTCATCTTCTGAAAAAAATTAAGATATTTTTGATAAAATCTGTGAGATTTCTGTCCTTCCATTGAAAGTCTATTTGGTTCTGATACTTCAAATAACTCATAAAGAGATTGTAAAATAAATCCATATGAATCAAGCTGTTTAATCCAAGTCTGTTGAAGAGACATTTTTGGATGAACTATGTCTTTAATTTGCGATGACTCATATATTTTTCAGCTTTATTTACCATCCAAGAATCATTTTAAACAGTGAAGGACGATACAAAGGTTGTGATAACTAATAAAGTATTAGTGAAAAAACCATTACATAAGGTGATGCAGGAGTCTGAGCATGTGTACTTGAAGCAGAAGCTTTTATATCAGAAGATGTTTTTATGATGATCCATTAAGAGCTTAAAGTCTGTTACCGTATTTAGTTTAGTCTGACATGTTATCTGGATATTTGGGATGATTTTTTGTGGAAATCATGCTTTAAAGGCTTCAATTCTTCAGTTCTTCTTTGAAGCTTAGTTAAGATCCTAAAAAGCATTGAGTGCTGTGTATTATAAAACTATCCATGGGATGAGCAAATATTGTAAAAGTGATCTATATCTGGCTCCAATTTGATGAAAAACAAAGACTTAGTCTTTTTGTCTTGTTGTGACACTCATTTCATTTGAAAGATCTGTCAGAGCCTTGGAATATTATCAAATATATTAGGACATACAGTAAGGTCTGTGCTATATTGTAATATTATTGTCAAACTCAGGAGGAGACAGACAGGTTTAGGTACACACAGCGTTTATGAAAAGCAGAGTGGTGGTGGAATAACGGGAACCAGATGATGGTGACTTGTAGAATGATGATGGTGAGTTAGCTGGCGATGACTGAAGTGGATTCTCTGTGCAGATGAGAGCGAACACGAAGACAGGCGATCAGGATCAGGATCAGGATCAGGATCAGGATCAGGATCTCTCAGGTGATTAAGGAGTATGGCATAAAGCAGTGTATACTACAACATTGACAACACCGGACACTGATGTGAGAATGATGCAGGTTGATATAGGCTGTGTTAATAAGGGAATGCAGGTGCAGGGAATCAGTATCTGGTGATGATCAGCAAATGATCAAATTCATAATAGGCTAAATGAACAAAATGGAATGAAGACTAGTAATTAATACCTGATTGTGATGAAGTGAAGCCAGTGACTGATTTCTGCCGGTTTGAAATCAATCATCCTACTTCTTATGTAATATAATGGCAAATATCCATCAGTAACCGATCAAACCGATTTCTTCAAAGATTTTATCGCTCTAATACTTCATATGGTTTTGATGTAGTTTCACAAATACCATCTGGAGACTGTCTGATCTCCCAACAGCATGGGACACAACGGAGCCTATTTATATTCTATTTTGTGGCTTTCAATTCTGTTTTGTAAATACTGGCAATGGATTCAAAGCAAGTTATGGTGTTGTAAATGTGTTTTGGCAGGTGGCAGGTGAATGTCCTCCAGGTTACAGCATTATGTAACGTGTATGCAGGCAGCACCCATACAAGCCAGTCAAGCAGCAAATAGATCAAAATGATGGCATTATGAACAGTCAAAATTTAAAACATTTTCCCATATGCATGTCTTACTTTCTTTCTACTGCATCTTTATTGTTTTTATTGTTATGACCTATAGGTTGAGGCAAGAACATATTCTGGAATTGGCAATAAAAGATCATTTATACACTTTTATTTACAGGATCTCAAGTGAAGCACATCTTCAGGGGTGAGTGAAGGCCAAAACAACAAACAAACACCAAACAAACTCCTGACAGAAACAACTAAATTCCCCACAGAAAATAAAAATACAATAAATTATCCTATCTCCCTATCTAATGAAAAACGGTATTTACAAAGGAATGGTACTCGCCCCCTACAGCTTATAAGTGTGGAAAAGATATTTTAAAATAATTTACAAAATGTACAAAAAAATAAATGAGATTCCCAGCGACTCAAAACCTAAATTCACTGCACACAACAGGCAAGCTAGCAGCAGCAGCAACACTGTACTGTAGCAAACTACTTGCCAAATAAAAACACAACTACATTGATATATGAAATATAAAAATGCATTCCATGACACAACAACAGTAGTATTTCGAATGATCGTGGGTTTCCTCCTCCGCCATTGCCGTTCGTTGAGAGAAATGCTTCTCCCTGAGAAGATGAACGAGTCGATATGTTATATAAAATTGCCATGAGTGCTTCCGTTCATGCAAGACCAGACAGACTGAAAATAATAATGTTCTTTGGTGACACATGGCCATATTTAAAAGAGAGTACAGGAAATGTGTTTTTCATATAAACCATGTGTGTGGTTGTGTTTAGTTGGAAAAGATCGCTCTCCGGTGTCACACCTACACTTACATGACACCCTGAACTCTACAATGTACTAAGGAGGATTTCACAGCAGGCCTGCTTTGACAGGTTGCCAAAACTACTGCTGCAGAAATATCTGCAAAATATTAAGCAGGATACTTATATCTGTGAAGGAGGGCAGAGAACTGCAGAAAAAACCTGTCATGCTTACAGAGCACTTAAGCAAAATTCCTTAAAATAATCCTTCCATATCTCACTGCTGCTTGTAACTGTCTGCAGTTTTTCCTTAATTGTTTCCATGCAAGTTTATTGTGGAAGAAAGGCCTGATATAGTTTTGCCAAATCCAGCCATAAATATCATACACCTCCTCGGGATGCCCTGTAAATGTGTTTTTCTGACATACTTCTCTGGAGCTGATTCAAGACCGCATCATGTTAAAAAATATGGTTACACTTTATTTTGATAGTCCACTTTAGACATATACTAACTATTAGTAACATTTCAACTAACTCTTTTATTAGAGTAGTAGGCTGTAGTAAACTGTCAGAAGATTGTTAGGGTTAGGTGTTAGAGTTCGGGTTAGGAGAATTCGCTAGTTGCACGTGGCCGCCATTTTGGATTTCTGATCAGCGAGTGTGCGATTAGACACTTCCGGTTTCGCTTTACGCCCGGTGCAGGGAGCCGCAGAAAGACGAAAATGATCTCTTATAGTTGTTTATAGAATCAACTATATCATTTAAAATACTACTAAGATATATATTACTATCACACGAGCAAATGGCAATTAAATGCATGGATGCAAAGTCAGATTAAGGAATGAAATACAACTGTTCACGAACAGAAGATTGTCTAGGTCTTATGCTGCATACGCAATGTTATTACTGTTTACTGTTATTACTACGGTAAGTACATGTAACAAGCACTGTAAAATAAAGTGCTTCCAAAATGTGTAATGTAATGAATTACGTTATTAACTACAATTTTTGTCATGTAATTTGGAATCAGTAAAGGACTACAATTTGTAAGTAATCTACATACATAAAAGCACAGAATACTCAGTGTTTTGGACTATTACGATTTATGGTATGCCATGTTTTGACTACTATGTTTATGCAGAATCTATTAGCACTGAAACTGCTGGAAACTGAAAACATCTGGAAACCTAATTATTTGTCATTTTTTGTCCACTCAACTCAAAAGCTCAAGTAGCCCATGTATGCAAAGTCAAATGGTCTTTTGAGAAGATAAACAACTTATAAGATGGCTCTGATGAAGATTTAGCATGCACTTACCCTACAGTATGAGATGTTGAAAGCTCTGAGATAAACGCACAAGTTATGTGGCTTAAGTTGGTATCAGCATGTGCCATGTGTGTTGTGAAGACAAACGTGAGATCTCTGACAACAAAAACAAGAAATAACATTAGCCAATCCAAAAACTCCACATTCTGGATCCGTCATAGAGGTTATGTAAATTGAGATAGCGTTTCTTCAAAATCCTTGTGTCTATGGATCCAACTGTTACATATTGGAATGCTGATTCAGGTGGAGCTGTCCACGCAATTATTACCTTATTATGTGCGAAGAGCTTAAGACCTTCCAAGACCAGGATGGAGAGCTAGATAATTCCTCCTGCTAGTCAGCTAAAGAGGCTGCTAAAGTATAAATATATTATGAAAACAACTACATGAATGAACTGGTAATATATAAACCATTGGACATTTCCTGAGTTTAGTGTCCTCCCAAAATATTCAAGAATTTGTATTCTCCAGCATGTGATAATGTCAAAATATCTGCTCTCAATCTGAAGGCTTACATGGGAGAGACAGCTCTGCATGACAATATATTTTGTTTTTATGTATAGGCTACTATTGATGTCAGCTTTGATATAATAAAATATCAGATGAATGATCCAGTATTTGATTAATTTCAAACGCTAAAGTAGATTTTTTTAGGATTTCCTATAGTGTGTGTGTGTGTGTGTGTGTGTGTGTGTGTGTGTGTGTGTGTGTGTGTGTGTGTGTGTGTGTGTGTGTGTGTGTGTGTGTGTGTGTGTGTGTGTGTGTGTGTGTGTGTGTGTGTGTGTGTGTGTGTGTGTGTGTGTGTGTGTGTGTGTGTGTGTGTGTGTGCATTTGCTTGTGGAGATAGAAGTACTTGTTGGAATAAATTCATTCAAGTATGCAGTAAAAATGTTTTGATAACCTAAAAATATGCTTCATGTTGTAACATCTAAACTGGTTTTATTTAAGAGATGATAGAGTTGTATTGTTTATGCCCTTTCATGTGGAGCTGCTATCACAGACAGTTTTGCAATCACAACTGAATCACAGACGGGAACTACTAAAGAAAAAGAGCAGGATGTGGTTTTACAAACAACTACATACTTAAGGTCATAGGATAAACAGAATAAATGTATCACTAGTCCAGTCCTGTTAGATCCGTATATAAGTCCTGTCCTGTCCTGTCCAGTCCTGTTAGATCCTGTTAGATCAGTATATATTAGATCTGTATTTTTGTTTTAAAGAATTTCATTAAGCAAGGATGCATTAAATTGATCAAAAGACATTTATAAAACGGTTAGTTCCAGTCTCAATTCAGATTGGTCATTAATAGCTGTTTTATTTATGACCACAAATGTTCTCATTGATATTTTTCATTGAAGCTTGGAGAGAAGAGTATTGTGAGAGATCGAGTAAGGGAGTGTACCTGCATTTACAGTAGATACAGTTGAATGTCTGCTGCGATATCTTTTCCTTTTAAGTTAAGGGTTTTCCCGTGCCCTGATTCGCTAGTCATTTGTCATGGTTCTCCGTGTTCACAAGTTTCAGTCCTTTCAATATAAAAGTCGTCTCTACTGACTAACTCACTCATAAAGACAATCTTTGACAATCTTTAACTTCTGTTGCCGTTCACTGCCAGGGACTATATATTTTTCAGCGGAAGGCAGGCTTTTTTGATTTTATTTCATGAAAGTTGCATCGATACATATTTTTTTGGTTTTAATATTTGTATTTTGTGGTAACCGTTTTAGAAAAGCAATCAGGTACTCAAGTATCTTAAATAAGTTCTGCCGTGACTTATTCACGATATAGCACAGCCTCTCGTAACTTATTGCTTACTTTATTGTTACAAATGATTTAAAAATGAACTTTCTAATCAACTTTTAGAATCCTGAAAAAAGTTTCCGCAAAAATATTAAGCAGTGTGTGTGTGTGTGTGTGTGTGTGTGTGTGTATATGACTCAGGTGTACAAAATGTCCCCCAAAAATAGCAATAGCCAAAATCCTTGTCCCCATGAGGAAAACACCATGAATCATACATAATTATGTTTAGTTGGCTTACCTTATTTAGTTTCCATCTTCTGAAGACATTGTAAAAACGGTTGGTTTTATATTCATTAGTTTTAAACACTTCTTTCCACTATCATGAAGATCCATTCAACTACACTAAGAAAGGAAAAGAAAAGAGGAGGGAAGAAAGCACAAGAAAGTTAAGTACAACAATGTATCAAATACAACATTCCATTTCGACCACTCATAAAGTCTGTAATGTAGGGAGTCCATGGATAGCCAGCCAGGATTTTCATCCGTACGGTATTTTAATAATTCAAATTGGGTTAAGTGGATATTAATAAATCCAGCGATGGTTCTTCCTCTTCAGTGTAACTCCCACATATGTATGTCACATAATTGCAACGACTGGAAGTAATTTGTTTAGTGCCTGTTTTGTTGAGATGTAAAGGTCTGGTGTTTGTGATTTTTGCCCCTTTAGGAATGGCTGAACCTGTTTATGTCTGTCACAAGTGTTCATATGCGTGTACATTTTAAAGTTGGCATGAAATAGTATTTTCTTACCTATTGTGACACCCTTGCCCATACTTTAGTTGTCTTGTATTGTACATGTATATATACTGAAGATGCACTGATTCAAAAAGTAATCACAAGGAACATATTTTCATATAATTTCAAATATCTGTATAGATTGTTTCTGAGGTATGAGTTGCAACCCACCAGAATGTGCCGAACAATCCGTTTCCCAGCTCGCTGCTTTGCGTTGCCCCTCTTGCCTGAACAAGCTATTGAGGGCTGGGCTCTTACATTGTTACTCAGGGCTGTAGCTATAGGGGATCTGGGGCCCCAGTGCAGGTTGTTGCTGTGAGGCTTCCCTGGTGAAAAACGCTGGGGCCTCCCCCAAAGCCAGGGGACCTGAGAATTGTGACCACTATTCTCCCCTATAGCGATGGCCCTGCTGCTAATGAAAGATAGTCAAATAGCACTTGGAGATATAAAATGATGAAACAAAAGCTTGGGGAAATGATCACAAGCTTTGCTGCTTTTATAATTAGAATAGCTGATGTGTGTGTTCTCAAACATCACTTGTCAGACACATCATGCTGGTATCTGACTGTAGTTTTTGGAATCGGCTCAAATCAATCCAGCTACATTGTATGCAAACTTCAGTGGGGTGCATGTCACCACTAGCCCCCGTCTGAAACGTCCCGCTTTGACCTCCACCTCTATATGGAAAAGAACAGCAGCAAGTTTAGTCTTGCGTTCTGAAAAATGCTTTCAGCCTTTGCTCTCTTAGTTGGGTTGGCTGTTTACATTTACATTTAGTTTATATATGTATATAGTTTGATCATATGACCGGTCCAAACTGTGGAGGAATGATTATATGTTTTATACAGTTAAAAATATAACAATATTTAGTAAAAGTAAAAACATTACTATATTGCCCATTATCTTACAGCCAGCATTTCTGTTTGTTTTTAAATCCATTCGTAATGAGACACCACAGTATTTAACAGATTTTACTTTCATGTGTCACACCTATTTTACAGCTTGTGTTTTGTTTTATCTTCTTTTGTACAGCACTTTGGTCAACTTCGGTTTGTGCTTTATAAATAAACATTGTATTGCATTGTATTTCTTACAGTAACCAATAAAACAAAACTGCATGTGTTTTCAAATCGTTGTTTAACAGCTAAAGAAGAAACATGGTTTTTTTTTTTCAGACTTTCTTTAGATAACTTGTTCGCTACATTCCATATTGACACAAAATGTCAGTGTATGACATGCTAAAATGAAGTTATGGAAAAAATTCTATAATAAAGGTGTGCCTTGACTTATCCCACATTACAGTGACTGCTTGAACTCAGGCAATGAATGTGTGTGAAAGAATGAATGTGTATCCCCTGAGGGAAGACAAAAAAAGAGGACAAAAATGTCTTAAATGGAAAAGTTGATGCACAAATACATTGTACGCTCTGAAAAATGTATAAAACGCATATAAATATGGACTTTTTGTGCAGATCTCTCTCTGCTAAAATATGAATCATTATACTGGAAACTGTGGTCTTTTTCTTAGCCTACATCTCACATTTTTTTCTAGATATTTCCACACGACAAATATTTTTTTCCTCGAGTAAAACTTGGCAAAGATAGCACTTCAATGCTTAAAATATTTACCTATTTTATATTATTTTCCTGTTATACTTGTATATTCAATTTTATAAGATATATGTATATAAAAACATAATGCCAATAAAAATAATGAAATAATATTAACGTTCTGTTACTTTAAAAACTGACACACAAGTCCATGTCTAAAAGTTGAGTTTATTATGGAAATTGAAAAATAAATGCAAAGGAGCCAAAACCTGTTTGTCAAATAACCTAGGACTGGTAACATGAAAAAATTCAGTTTGAGAGTTTTTTTTGTGCAGCACATTTGTGCACGGTTAATGCAAATGGACACACTTATACACATACAAAAACACCAAGGAAGAACAATCAAACCTCTATCACACCATGAAAAGAAACATGAAAAAAATAATCAAGATTTTCTAACAAAACACTGCAACATAATTTCTATTTTTATTTTAGATTTTACACCATCTAAACATGAGCACCATAAAATCATTGTCCATGCAACTGTAAACCGTACCCCAGAAAAATAAATTCATACTGCTGGTTTTAGGTATTTGTTCATTGTTCCCTATACCATGTATATGAACGCTTTAATTCTTTGAGTTGTTCCATACAAACGGTAATACATGGTTGTACAAATGTTTCCAAATCATGTAACAAAAACATCATATGTTGTTTTGTGTAACATCACATGATCATTTATTCATGACGAAGATGAAACTGATTTTTCAGACCATATTTTACAACAAAAAAAGAGAGCGAGCTTATTTATATACACATTTGGGGAATTTTGTATCCCCATGTGGACCAAACGTACTTGAACAAAATTCACCATTATCTCTGGAACAAACAGGAATGATCAATATTGAGTTTTTTTTTTCTTTTGCCTTAAACTCAACTTCAACCTGGTAGGTTCTGGACCACTGCGCAAGTAAATGAAGGAAGTACTCTTCAGGTCTTGTTTTTAACTCTTTCTGCCCAGTCTAGATCTAGACTCTCCTCCGGGGTAATGCTGAGATAATGAAAAGAGAGGTCACAGAGATCAAAGCTTGTAGCACATTGCTTGTTCAATCGACGTGCATGCAATATAAAACATCAAAAAATCTCAAAGTGTCAAGCTGATGTTTGGTGTATTATTTACCTGGCCTTCTTACAGGCACTCTTCTTCCCTCTGGAAACAGATTAGCAAAAGACAAAGAGGTCAACCATGTTGGGACAGTTTAGCTTGACATAGCTTTGCAAATGTTAGAATCTTACCTTGAATGTAACTAGTGACGCTGTCGGGGTCCTCGCTGAAATCTAGTGAGAAAGAAGAAGAAGAAATGATGAATAATACTGACATTCATCTGATTATACATAGAAGAACTAGAGAGGAAAGGAAAATGGAGTAGAGTTCAGTGGTTGACTGGGTCGGCTTTACTCCGCAGCTTGTAGCATAGCTAATTCCAAAAGAGTATAAAAGGAAAAACAATAAATCGAAAGTTTTAGTTGTCTTTTACCAGTACCCTTAGCCCAATAGAAAGACATTGTATTCTGTAACCTGGAATAGGACACACTTTAAGGAAAAAAAGATTTGGAATGAGGAAGACAAAATGAGGTTAACTGTTAGCTCTGATGCTAGCATGCTAATAAAGGGTTCAAAGTGTCACACTACCATAAAGCTCCATATCAGAGGAGCTGGTGACTGAATATTCAGGACCTGTTGATACAAAACATTAAGCATGGGTCAATACTTGTGAAATCCAGGTCCAGGAAAGGATGGGTTCATTGCTTGAACAACACGCACTGTTGGGAAATATCACACTTGGTTTTCATTGACATATTCCAAGTAACATTATCACACATTTGTCCTTTGGAGAATGACCAAACATTTGGAGTATGAGTATGACTAAAAGGCAACACATTGAGTTGACATTCATAGTTATTAGGGCATTTCTTTAGCCATGGGTGCATTTGGCCCAGTGGACTTATAAAATCAATGCATCACAAGATAATTCTGTTCGTCAGAACATTTTCATCACATCTTATATTATTGTATTGTGTTTAATAGCATTGTGTATTGAAAATTACATTTTAAACATTTTAAGAATACAATGTTTGGCTGGTCATTTCATAGCTAGCATTTTACTAACACTTTTTGCATACTTGGTTGTGGTAGAAATGGCACAACAGAGGATCAGTCAAAATTGGTATAAATCCTTTTTCATTCCATGAAATTTCAATAAGTAGTCACACGTTAGATTTGGGTCCAATTCTCATTATTAACTAACTATTAACTATGACTTTTGCCTCAATAACCCCCTAATTATGGCTTATTAATAGTAACTAAGGTAGTCGTTATGTTTTGGGTAGGATAAAGGGATGTAGAATATGGTCATACAGAATAAGGCATTACTATGTGCTTTAAAAGTACTATTAACAAACCAATATCCTAGTAATATGCATGCTAATAAGCAACTACTTAATAGTGAGAGTTGGACCCTAAACTAAAGTGTTACACATACATTTACGATTACTTAACATTGTTTACACGGCAATAGCTTTAAATCAATGATATGTGCAATAACTATAATTGATGCGTTTAATGGTGTTTACCTTCAACGACTCTGGTGACTTTGGTCAGAGTTGGATCCCCTTCGATGACTCTTGTAACCTTAGTCACAGAAGGCTGTCCCTCGATTACCCTGGTGACTTTAGTGATAGAAGGTTGACCCTCAATCACACGGGTAACCTTCGTAACCCTCGGGTCGCCCTCAATAACCCGTGTCACCTTGGTGAGGGTAGGATCTCCCTGGATGACTCTGGTGACTTTTGTAACATCACCAGGAACTGCATATATAAGAAACACAGGATTAATAAAACAAACAATCTTCATGCAGCACAAAGTAATAATCTAGCTCTCTCGTGAATAATGAGTTTCATTGGTGTCAATTACCTGTGATGACTCTTCCTATAAAGGGAAAAAGGTGAAACATGATTGTCAGATTTCAAGAAAACCGAATCGTTGAGAAAACAGATAAAAAGAAACTGATTGCGCTGAAATGAAAACCATTTTTGAAATACATACTCATAAATGTCAGAGGGATCTCCTGAAATCTGTATCCCGAAACATACTGCAAAGGAAATAAAATACACATTGAGACAGAAATTCACTTATGTAAATATCCTGACTATTACACTTTTTAGGCACGGCGGTAGAATTACACAAATAAAAGAAAAGATGACATTAGGATCCCACTGGACATCTGTTTTGGGGGATCATATTATGGAATGAAGGCTGAATTAGGTTGCACATAATCGAGTTATCCTCAGGGCAAACGGGCCCCTAAATGGGTCTTTCTGTGAATGAATTCATGCTTGTTGCATGTTGCAATTCAATACCTTAATCTGGATGTATCGGATGATCCTTGTCAGGAGTGAACGGAGTTCCTGGCTACCAACAGGTACATCTTTTAAAATAAAACAGACATTTAGTAGTTCTTGAAAAAAGAAATAAGGAGAACATTACAGTAACTGCAAGTTCAACTCTCACCCTCAGGGTACAGAAGAGTCCTGACGAAGTGAACAACTCCATTTGTGGCCATTATATCAGACTCAGGAACTTTCACAGTGTTGACCTGCATGCTCTGATTTGCCTGCAAATTGCAATATTTTTTTCAATAAATAAATTTTATCATAAAACATTCATAGTATATATTATCATATTTTGTAATATTTGCTATTTTTTCATTTTAACAAACAAGTACAATAACAACAAAGATCAAACAGACAAAAAGTTCTGAAATGTATAACAAATAAATTATATTGATGTATATACATCTCTACCTATATATATATATATATATATATATATATATATATATATATATATATATATATATATATATATATATATATATATATATATATATATTTTTATTATTATTATTTTTTTAAAACAGAAATGTAAAGAATGGTAGGCCTAATACAGGTTTTTTTATGTTTAGGAGCAATACTGATCTGAATATTAATTTTTATTTTCATTGCTAATGTATTCAGATTTAGTAATATTAAATAATATATTGACAGTATGTTATTTGACACTGCTTACTGTTACAGTATAACCTTACAACAACATTTTATTTAACCAAAGATTTGAGAGACCTTCCCAATGTAAAGGTATATTAGGGTTACAAAAAAAACCTTGATAATCATAAAAACATTCTGTACCTTGATACTTCCGTATATCAAATAAATTCAGTTTTTCTTCTACATATAAATCAGAGGTTGTATCAAGGGAAGTGGATTACTACAAAGCATGGTTTAATTTTACTCACAGGAAATTCCCACCACAAAACTCTATATTACAGAGCGGAATCATAACATAACAGATGTTATGACTTGAAATTAATTTCAAGGCTGGACTGCAGGAGTGCTTGATACGTACATACAACACCTTCAAATTGCTGCCCTGGAGAGTTTTGAGGAGGTTAGTGACTCCAGTCTCCAAGCCTCCACCGATGAAGACGCCGTTACTGAAGTGATAGAGCAGAATGGCTCTGAGGGCGTTAACGTCACCTGATCACAGAGAAGAGACGCTGTCATATCCTGCATCCTCCGGCTTTCATCTTTAATCTCATTAATCCTGAATAAAACAAAGCTAAACAGTAATTCTAGATGTGGTGTGCCTTGAAAATGACATGTATGAAAGAACTCACTCTTCAAAAGAGACAAGTCTCTCTCACTGAGCCCTGCAAAAGCCTCATCTGTAGGGGCAAAAAGTGTGAAATCTCCTTCCTGTTTGAGCATATCAGTCAGACCAGCTGCTTCCATCAGAGACAAAAAGATCCTGCAGCAATGAAGGGATAGTCACAAGGACAAGAAAGCGATCTTCACTTTGACTTGATAAAAATTCACTTTTTCTTACTTGAATGCTCCGCTTTTCACAAGAAGTTGGTACATGGTGGACTCTGGTGCCGTGATCAGGCTTTTCATGAGATGGAGGGCACCGTTACTTCCCTCTTTGCTTCCACGGATAAAGCAGGCGTTCTCAATGCAGACTGCCTTCATAGGTAAAATATTACAAGACAGTTCACTTCCTCTGAGTCTACTAATTGAAACCATTTGATATACTATTACAATAAATGTCAATGTAAGTAATGCCCCCCCCCCCCAAAAAAAAAGAAAAAAAAAAAGAATTCATACACCTAACATGTCAGTAAAAACAACAACAAAAAATTCTCCCCCCGGCTAAAATATATTTGAAATGTATTGTAAATATGTGTTGTTAAAAATATTTTGTTTAAAAGAGGTAGGAAAATACAGTTCAGATATACGAGCACATAGGGAGAACAAGAATGAATACATTACATTTTTGTGTTTATCCATCCTTAAAAAGTTGTTTTATTTAAGTACATTGGAGAAAACTACTTTTTTGAATGATAAAAAAAATCTGAAATACCTGAATATATATGTAAAATACATTTATATAAATAACATTAAAAATAAATATTACTTTATTTTCATATGAATACAGTATGTATATATTTATTTATTAGTTGATTAATTAATATATAAATAAATAAATATATTTTTTGCCAAATGGAAGATTATAAATCATAAGAAAATCAAGAACAAAGACATATAAAACAACTGACTGTGCGGTAGACGAAGACTCTGAGAAATTTCCCTGCGAGTGTTTCCAGGCGCTGACCGTTGTACAGCTGACTCAGCACAACCTTGTTCTTGATTATGTGGTTTTCCAGAATGATCTTCAGGAAGCTCTGGTCCATGGACATCACCTCATCTGGATTGCAGAGAGGAAAACAAATATTTGCATTTGGTTTGGTTTACCATAATGACAAAAAAGTTTTGTGATAACATTTGCATAATCAAGAACATGATATAACGCAACTCGAATTTAGAACGATTAAAAAGACCAATTAACCTTTTCCATATTAAAACATACACATAACCAAAGAGGCTGTACCATTAAAATATTATATGTTTCAAACTGCAACATGTAAAGACTTGGCCAGCCTTTCGTGGCGAGCAGTTTGTAGAATGTGCATTCCCAGACAGGACTTTTGGTTATTGTAACCGCAGGCACTGTCCCTTTCCCCCATACAGCCTAGTTAAAGGAACGATTTACCCCTGTAAATATAATGTGATGAATATGTTCACCTGTCATTAGCCACAAATGAACTACAAACATGTGATGATGAGGTGAAAGATCCAGCTTAGCCTCCTGTGAGGTCTGAAACGCTCTATATGGGAGGTGGGATATCAGACGTTTCATCTTCTCTTTCTTTCAACATCTTTTCAGGGCTGGAAGCCCATGAGGCCCATAGATTAACAGAAGCTGCCATTTTCCATACACAGGCATTGAATGAATCATATGTTTTTACACCTGCTATCCCGCGAGGAATCAAAGTTATAGTTATGAGACAGCAGAAGTTAACAAAGGCAAGGCACATCAGCAAAGGTAGAATTAAAACAGACAATGACAGAGAAGAAACAAGCAGCTGAGTAAAGGCAAGGAGACTATGGAAGTTAGTTAAACAGATGGAGAGGGAGATTGACATGTATTTGCTCACCGTTGAAGGCTGCGTTGAGTGGAGCCAGAAGTGTGTACTCAGCCTGGGGTCTCATGGCTGCAGACAAGCCTAGCTCTGTCAACATGTCACCGTAGGTGCTCTGAGATTGTCCAACCAACTCCATTACCTGTTTAGCTTTAAAAAAGCAAAATCATAGCATTTAGAGGCTATTTCAGTCATTTCTGTACTCTCCGAAAAAAAAGATAAAAGAGACTGATAGGATAAGCTTACCAGAGTCAGGCATGAGGACTTGATCGATGAGGTGGATGACTCCATTGGTGGTGACAATGTCTTTCTTGAGTACCATCTTAATGCCATTGACTGTCAGGCTATCGCCATCGCAGCCAATCTCAATATTGCTGCCCTCCAGGGTCTCATGAGAGGTGCCGGCCATGATGGCCTCAGAGCACTGAACAGAGTTCAACAGATGGTAGTTGAGGAGAGCTGGAAGAGAAGAAACATCAGTCTCTGTCATCCAAACACATCTGTTATTCCTCTTACACGCCTCTTGAAATATGAGGAAATCATGGAAAAATGATATCAGTTATATTTTTTTGGTGTTTAGAACATACCACATCAGTTAAAATCCGTTTGAAAATGCTTCATGCAAACATGCTAAATGACATTTTTGCACAGTGATTTACCACAGTATTTGCTTTAAATGAATGTGCATGAAATCACTTGCCAAGCACAGTTTTCCTGAGAGAATGGTTGTAAATATAAAATGCATATATCTGCTAGGCTAACACTAGACACAGTGGCTTCAACATGGACTTTGATTTCATGACCTTTAATGTGTGTTAAAGACTATTTAAATTCTGTGATTTAATATAGATTATGTAGATTTGCATGCAATCCATTATGTCATTTCATCTCCAATTAGTTCTCAAAAGGGATCCTGGGGAGCCTTGGGAGCCTTTGGGTCCTCTCTGAGTGTGTCTCTCAGCAGCAACAAACCATTTGACTGGAAATAGAGCGAGTCTCAAGTCAAAAGTCTAGGGACTAATAAGAGGGCAGAGATCCCATCACCACCATTTTTCACTAGATCGTAAAGCTAACAGATGTTTCCTGTCTATAGGTCTCTGGCAAGACAAGGATTATGCTCTTTTCAGAAGGTCTTAGATCTTTCTCCTTTGGCCCTTACAATGAACATTATCGCTTTAATGGTTACAAAATGTATTCTGCATTACTCTGGAAAACATGAAACACTGGAGCCAAATGGGATATGTTCAAGCTGGCTATCATCTCACTGTATTGTTCATTGTGTTAAATGTGTTGGTATTATATGCATTCAATGGTTAACTGTACAATGCATCAGTATATGGTTAAGCTTGGAGTTTTTCTTTTTTCATTTCCATGGCTTCCCTCAATGAAAGTTGCTTAAGTAGCAGATCAAATGTCTTTCCGCTTGGCACAACAGATTTGGCCATAATATTAGTTTTATTTTAGTTTTCACTCAAGCAGTAAATGTAAGCCTTAGGGCATTTCTGATAAACCTTATATTCATGAGAGTGGGGTATTATGTCATTCTTTTACATGATCACTGGGAAAGTTAATGCAACTCCAAAGCAAACATCAACCACAGTATTCTGAAAATACTGTAAGACGTACCAATAAACTTAAGTTATGCTGCCGAGAACCTTCAGATTTGATCTCTTCTCCAAGTGGCTCAACTGTAACCCTGTCTAAATCTCAAAGTAGTCCTATAAGTGTTGTTATGGTACTGTTTGCCAACTGTCTGAGAATTCCAGATCTACAGCTCGGGGTGCAGCGGGCCCATCTGGTTTGAAAGGGGGCAAAATAATCCTTGGCCTCACTCAGTTGACTCATATCAACAAACACGGCACGAGGGAACTGCCAGATCCTTTATTTCCTGCATCTTTGTCTCATTAAATAAGAATAAAGCCTTTCGTTGTGCCAAGTCTGCCATCAATATGGGGTTTAACATGTCCCTTTCGACAACTTAAAGCACTCCATTTGAGAATAGTCCAATGGGAAATCATGGGACTTTACGTCTTGGGTTTACCTTGGAGGGAAACCTTGTCTTTCATTAGCCTGTCCAAAACCTCTCTATCCAGATTTTCAAAGGCATCGTTGGTGGGGGCGAACAGGGTGAAGTGTCCCGGCTGACCCAGCTTCTCAATCAAACCGGATTCAGTAGCCACAGTCTGGAAAATAAATGGAGAATAAACAAGTTTTGGTTAATTGGTTTGGTTCATGAACTACACAGCTCCAAGTTTCCTTAACACTTACACTCAAAGTGCTCAGTTCATCGTCGACTTCGATCACATCCTGCATGGTGTTGCCAACAGCTGTGATGACGCGGTCAATGACGTGGACCACTCCGTTGGTGGCTACCTGGTTGCCGTGAATGATCCTGGCACAGTTCACTGTGACAACCTGAACAAGAACCATGTGTAAATTAAGTCCCTCACAAAAAAAGCAAGTAACATGAAACATAACCCTCCATTTCTCAAGATATCAAATTACCCCATTGGAGTAATGATTGATGAGCAGGCTCAAGTCGTTGTACATGGAGGTTGCGGTCATTCCGTTCTTGAGGTCTTTGGTGAGAAGCCGTTTGTTGACCATGTGGTAGTGCAGAGCATTATACAGCTCGATATTAACATTGCTCACCAGAGCATTCCTCACCTCCTATAGAACAGAGAGGAAGCCAATGCAAAACAGTCAAGGAATTACCCAATTTCCATGTTTGCGATGAATATAGAAGGAACGAGACGATACCGTATCCAGAAGATCCCATGCATCATTACTGGGTGCGAAGAAGGTGTACGACCCAGAACCTTCAATCTCTGCCTGTAGCTTGGATAAAGCAGAGTATTCCTGGGTATTTTTGGCTTTGACCAGGCCAAGGGTGCCATAAACGTTGTCAATGGGAGCAACTGCAAGGACAGTGACACAGATTAGCCGCAAGATTGCAGCCTAATATATTTTTTTCCTACATTATAGCATTCAAACTAGATATCAATCATACTTGGCATACTTATCATTGTAAATTTGTATTTTATTGACAATATAACCAGACTTTTATGTCAGTAAGTAACTATTACGAAATCAACCAACCTGCAGGACAGCCTCTCAACCCGTCCAACTTCATGTAACCTGGGCAACACTCATACAACACGGTCCTGGACAAAGGGAGGGAAGACATAAAACCAGAAGAACATGTGTTAAGTGAATATTGAAGCCCAGACATTTGGTGCCACTTGAAAAAATAAAATATCGGTAATTTACAGGCTCAAATTCATTTTTTTTCCCTGGATGCCATTCTCACGTCGTTACAAGCTATCCTGCTTTTAATGATAACAGTTCATGGTATTGGACAGACAGTCTTTCCATATGGCAACCATTAACTGTCTTTGTACATAAACATGCTATGTGGTCCCGAGGTTTGTGCCTTATTCCACTATCATTATGTTGTCATAGCATTGCGTTAATACTTAAAGTGCCCTGAAGCCAAGCGCTGAGACCAACTTGGTGGTTTAGTAAGGCTGAGGGGTATTTTTTGGATCCAGGAAGCAGTTAAAGCAAATTTATAACCCAGTGAAAACCCTTGGGTTGGAAGTTACAATGTACAATGGGAAGGAAATGTCGAATCAGCAGTTTTCCAGTAATGGAGGTTGCATTCTGGTTGTTCTGTTTTCATTGAAAACGGCCTTTAAACCTTCAAACCAAACTTGTAAATATGTTTCCATGACCACACAAATGGAATATCTTGGATAAGAAATCATTTTGCTCTGTAGCATCAAGAAACAAAAAATATAATCTAAAAAGAAACTATAAAACTGAAATTATCTTAATAAATCTTCTGAATATATATCTACATATGTGGTTTAAAATACAACTATTTTATTAAGCATCGTGTAAAAGAAGGAAATCCTCACTGTTGTACTTCAGAACTTGAATTATAATTTCAAATGCCACCATAAACATCTTCTGTCAGACCAAGGTATTTTTGTGCATTTTTTTTCATTCCCTTTAGTGTGTGTTTAGCCAGTTGCAATTTCATATGCATTATAACAGGCTCTTAATATGAATAATGGGTTCAATAAAACTCACCTAAGCTAATTATACCAACTATACAGCAGCCATATTGTAGAGTTAATAAATAGCTGTTAATGGAAAACAGGTTTTTTATAAGGTCCTCTGAGAAAACACCCCTGGAGTGTTACAATCCCTTGAGAAGTTCTCAAAGCTGCTGATAATAAACAAACTCCAGCAGTGGTGGAGATTCAGAGAGAAACACTAGTCAGGGTTAATGCACATGGAAATCTCCACACCAGCAAAATGGTTCCATGTTTCTGAATTCCAAAGAAAGATAAAACAGCCTGCAAATCACCAAATGAGAACTGACCGTCAGTGGTGAGTTCTTTGGAAGAGTGGACACTGACAAGTCCCTGAGATTGAGCAATCACAAGACTAAGAGACTAATAGGAATTTCAAAGCTGTCCTCTATGTGACCGCCGTTCTGAGGATCCAGAAGCAATAGTTTTGGCTATAAGTGAAGTGCTGGGAAAGTATAGCTGATGAGATCATTAGAGCCCCACTAGAACATGAGCTTCTAAAGCATCTCTCCCCAAAACGGGAGGAAAACATGACTCCTGTTGACCAGGCATGCTGAGGGAATGCATCCACATGAATCATTGGGGAGAAGGTCAGATTTTCCGATTGAAGTTCTCCCCTGTGAGTCACCAGTTCAAAGGATGCACGGTGCATATGTTCAAACCATTAGGATGGAGCTAAAACCATCAGATGGTGGAGATTTCTAACAAAATATATAGAGATAAACTTTGTAGAACATCAAACCAATGAGTTGACTGAAAACAGACACTACAAAATGTAGTAATTCTCAAACTTCTCTCATCTGCACATTGAGACACCATCAGCGATATAATTTTTTTTTTCACCAATCTTTGAAGGAGATCTAAGACTGTCATACTCATCTCAGTTATGCAAGCTAAGCACACTAAACCAGATATTTACAAAGATTGCCAGACCGCTATGTAATGGGGAGAAAATCCCCAGAGCAGAACATTTCCTGGCTTTTCGATATACAAAACTGCAAGATAAGCAGAAAATCTACTGAATATCTCAGGCAAGTCTGGCTTTGCAACTAAGGAAGTTTGAAACCACTGGAGGTAACCTCACATCAGTGCTGTTTGGTCACATATGAGAGGCCCGGGAAAACTCTTTATGCTGTTATTCCACTCTTTTCCATCCACAGAAAAAGAAAAAAAACCAGAGGCATAACAAACTCTACATGAATCAACGGCTGTGGTTGACCATGTTGGCCTCCAGAAACCACAACCTCATTACTACTGGAGCCTTCACAGTAGGACATTGCCGCTCATCTTACGGTTTATTGTTGATCTAGATGTTGAAATCTTTTTTTGCTGTTGTTGTTTTACATTTCACACATCATTAACTAGTTTTGTCAAATAGCTTCTCAAAAAACAAAAGAGCCTGCTGACATTTCCACCTTGTAGACAGCTGTGTATTTTTGCCCTAGGACAGAAATGTAAGGAAATGTGTTTCAACACAAGCCAAGCACTCCAGGCGAGTTCTACTGCTTTCTTTAATCATCAATGGCATGTCCTGACAACATCAGTGGGTCTTACCTTTTTTTACCAATTAAGGTTCTGCAGCTCTCCGGTGGTTTGTGCCGTAGAAACACATGGAATATGGTTTGTAGCTGTAGAGCAATTCTTTGTGTTTGTTTTGGCAGCCATGTTGAACTATAAATCTACTGTTGCTGTCTATTTACGTATTTTACAAAGTCATTTGGACAGGAAGCATTGTAAATTTAACTATTGAGCTCAGCTTAAGTAGGAATTCATCTGTGAATGTAACTGTTGGAAATCTTCACGCAATCTTACCAGTTGGGACAGCGACTTTTCAACTTTGACCATTGTAGTAGATGGAAATTTACAGTTTCTGTCAAAGAGACAGGATTTGTAATAGCCTCCAGAAATCATAAAACATCACACTTACGCTTTCTTTCCACAGATGGCCCCTTGGTACCAATTACGGCAAGTGCTGAAGTATTTCTTCTTTGTCCCCACGACTTGCTGGAGAGCGCACACATTTGGTCTGCAGAGAGGTAAAGGTAAGACAGGATGAAACGTGTAAAGCTGGAAGGTCACACTTTAGATTAGGGTCAGATTCTCACTATTAACTAACTATTGAGAACGTTTGCCTCAAACTCCTAATTACTGCTTATTAATAGTTACTAAGGTAGTTGTTCAGTTTAGGTATTGGGTATAAAGGGATGTAGAATATGATCATGGAGAATAGGCATTAATATGTGCTTTATAAGTGCTAATAAACAGCCAATATCCTAGTAATATGCATGCTAATAAGCAACTAGTTCATAGAGAGAATTGGATCCATATGTGTGAAATTTTTAGAAAGGTAAAATTAAGACAATGAGCTAAAATTGACCAATTTCAAGACCTTTGTATTTATATATATATATATAAAAAACTAAAACTTTTATTTATTTATTTAAATAAACAACACCCTGACAGCCATTATTCAAAATAATTAAATAAGTTACAAAATCCATTATTTAAAATGATTAAATCATTTACAAAAAATATATAAAGAAACAATGTGAAAACATTTTGTCATGGAAACCTAAATATATACTCAGAAAATCAAGTATTTCACTGTAAATAAACAGTTTTTATATTATAAGTGAATAATATTATTTAGTATGACAATCAACCTAAATAGATTTGGTTACACAAAATAATAATAATAATAATAATAATAATAATAATAATAATATAAATAATTTCACACAGTTTGTATATTTGTTGCACAAAGACAAAGAAAGCTTCAGTTATACAACTATACAGTAATAAAAATAACAGCAATGTAATAGTATATAAAGTAATAACCATATGGAAAATTTGGAAAATATATTTGGAAAAAAATAAATTATTCTGAATTGAAATATATTTAAATGATATATGCCATTTATAAGTTAACAATTTAATAAATAAAATGTATATCTCTTACCCTTCTTTCTTTGCTCGAATACGACTATGGGCAACTATCTTGTCATAGGCTGAGGAGTCTGCCTGGTCAAAGGCAGACAGCACAAAGAGTGCAAAACTAGCCGCAAAGAGTCGCTTCATCCCTGCTTTCCCCACTGAGAGACTTCAGAGCAAGACTGGGCTCCAGCTGAGGGGGAGAGGGCTTTTATAGCTCAGCTCTCTGCAAACATCAGTGCACCAGCCTCTCCTGTTCACCAGTGTGTCTCTATGATCTCACCTCCAACACTGAATAAGCAAAACACAAAGAATGGAGGATTAATTCAACAACGAGCTGAGGTGTGAGGAGGAAATGTTGTCGAATTCCTAACAAAAGAATAATTATATACAGTGCATGCAGAGCTCTTTTAGTCCATATTAGGACTGGTGTGGAACTTAATAAAAATAAAGTTTTAATTTGGTTAAGCTGGTGATATTTGGCATATGAAAAATCCACAGAAATATGCAACATACATATGTTGCGGTTTACATAAACTACTAAGGGTCCAAGGGTTAAGGGTCTTTTTTGCTTTTTAAATTCCAAATTTTTCATTACAAATTATATAATCAGAATAACTATTTGAGTGAAAAGTTAAGAAGAAATTTAAGAATGTCTTTGGTATGACAGCAGAACTCAAACTAGTTTGTGTAAAAACTGACGATCATGTATACCCAAAAATTGAGAACGATCCAAATAGCATCTTTTGTTTTAATGGAAGCAAGGACATCTGACCTTTTGTATGAAGATCACATGCTCAATGTCACAAATTTAAATTGTATATATTTCTTCTTCATTTTACATTTTTACACACTTTTCTGTTACAAATGGTTCTAAATCTTTTCAAAGCTTATTTCTAGATACATATTTTTTCAGTAACTAGCTTTTTTCCACTTGAAAAAAATGAAGAAAAAAATCCCATATTTTCACTATTGTCTCACTTTTTGACCTCAGGCTACATTAATATATTATATTATGTAAATATGTTTTAAAGGAAGTCTATTGGTAAACCTGTTACTGTAAAGTATTTTAAAAATAAAATACGAAGAATTAAATTGTGCAAAACGAAGGCTGCAGGAGTAAAATATAAATCAGTTTTACATAACGCCATAGCTTCACTCCAAGTATCCACATATTGACACCAATACAAATCAAGCCCTGAAGCATCAGTCATTTCATCCAGATGCATGTCTCTGTGCTTGGCTCACTCTTGTGGCCAGATGCAAACATAACTTTGGAAAGATGGTGGTGTCTTGACAACCTTTAGAACGTTTTGAATGAGTGGCTCCATCCTGTGGAAAGCTGTCGCAACAACATCAATACATAAACAAATAAAATATAACAAATATATATTTTTTTGACTTCACACTGTATGTACATTATACAGACATATAAGCATGGTTTATAAGGATGTCGCCCATGCCGCCAACACGCTATCATGTTGGCCCTGGACATCCAGAAGAAGTTATAAAGGGCATAAAGGTGAAGTTAACATAAATAACCACCTTTCGAACAAGTTTTTCCAAACACTCATCCGTTCTGCCATTGGTCACAAAAGATATCGGCCTTTAAGGGCCTTTCTTTATTCTGACCTGCAACAACCAAATTGTTTGTTTATAAATCATAGTAAACACCAACCACATTAAATCAAGGTTTGTGTTATCTTTAGAAAAATAAAAAGTTATTTAGAATAAATCGCACAGAAACGTGTTCCTGAAGTGAAAATGTATACATGAGACCGAAGAGACGCATCTGGAAATAGCTCCTGTGCTTTCTTCCCACTCTTTCACTCTTTCCTCCCCTCCCTGTCTGTGCTTTTATGACTTTTGGACAAGCCGTGCTGCAAATGTTGCATGCTTTCCTGGCGAGCCGAGAGACATTAGTAGTAAATATCAGAACATGAACATAATCCCGTCAAGCTGCGGAGGGATTCTGCTGTAAACAGATAGGAGAGCACGAGATGTAAAAGAAAAGCACAGGACAAAAAGTTAAAATTGAAAAAAGAACACTATGTTATATAACAATATATAGTTCACTAGACTAAAATGACCTCCACAGTCACCAGATCCAAAAGAGCAGCTTTGGGATGTGGCGGAACGGGAGATTCACATCATGGATCTGCAACTGTGTGACGCTATATCATGATTCATGTCAATAAGGACTAAAATCTCTGAGGAAAGTTTCCAGAACCTTATTGAATCTGTGGCATTAAGGATAAAATCTTAAATGCATTAATGTTTTGTCAATCTTTAGGCCTACTGTACATATTTGGGTCTTTAGCGACCCGGATCTATATCTGACACGGATGGATCTCTATACCGGTCTCGATATTAGAGTAACAATTACAGAAGAATAAAATAAAGCATATTTTGTTACCTTTTGGAGCTTGGAAGGGTTCTGTTCGAGCAGTAGTTTTGCATCATCATGTCCTCGTCTTATTTCCCATTACATTCAGCATCTGGCTCATATTCGTGATCTAAAACATATTTTCAACATTTAAAATCAATATTTTGATTCTTCACCAGATCCAGCATCAAGTGACAGTGACACTGATGTTTGATTGCGTTCAGTTCTTGCTCTGCAGTAAATCACTGAGCCATTTCAAGTTTTGCTGATGATATTTCCTATTCTTTTGTTTTCTGCCTGCGGTAACTATGAGTGAAACATCACTTCATCATTGTGTATCAGACATTGAGCAATAAAGGTGAATTGCACTTATTCAATCATCAAAGATTCAATTATTGTTGTGCAGAAAAAACAAACACGGTTTCACACCTCGGGTTGTTAGTGACCCTACAATTACTTTTGCATTACTTTGTTTCTGTTGAAATGTGTCGCTCCCAGTGTCTTTGAGGTAAATGTGGTATTGGTGCAAATTTGTTGTGAATCTATGTTCTAGGAATATTCCTTTTATGCTTTTATAAATAAGCCCAAGAACTAAAACTGTTAGGTGGGGATTTAGTTTTATACTACTCAGGCTATACATACCATGAGTCTTTAGAGACCAGGGTCATCATTCACTACCCTCCTCCTCGTTCATGTTTTTAGAGATAGATATCAACCTTCTTATTATTCTTCAATCAATTCATTTTAAGCAACATCACAAAAATTGGGCTTATTTATAAAAGCATAAAAGGAATATTCCTAGAACATAGATTCACAACAAATTTGCACCAATACCACATTTACCTCAAAGACACTGGGAGCGACACATTTCAACAGAAACAAAGTCTGAGAAACTATCTGCTGACACTTTGTTCTCTTATAATTGAAAACAGCATGGTGTGCACTCAGATACAGGAACTACTGTGAAGTCAATTAATTAAAGAACAAGAGCGGGCACTGTGTTGCCATGGCAACAAAAGACAAATAGCAAGCGATTATGAGAGGGAAAGACTCTCTGACTGCTGTAATATCAATCAGCTAGCGTAGTGCAACCAGCCGCTCCACACTGGAAAAATTAGAAATTAGGTGCATGGAGAAAAATTCCAGTACATGATGTCTTAATTTTTCAAATTAGAATAAAATGTAACAAAAGATTGAGCATTAATAGGCGAGTTTTACAATCCATGCTTAATATGAAATTGAAAAAATACTAAATTGGATGCTAGCAATTGTGGGCAGACTTTGTAAGCAGAAAATAAAGATAACAAAGAATCTGCAACTTGGAGCCTGTTGCCAGGAGAGAGTTTTTATTTCTCAAATAACCACAGCTGAATTATTACTGAATGTCATGTGGTCCATGAAAGTCAGGTGAAACTGTAACTTAAAAGAGCATAGAACATTTCAAGAGTTAGATACTTATCCAACATCACAATATTGAGGATAGTGCTTAGAAATCTGCTAACCTGACCCAGAGACATCTGTATTATGAGTGCTATACTTAAATTGCATAGTCATTATTCTTTTTAAATTAGGCTGTGCATCATATGGAAATACATCTAGATGATTTGGATAGTTCACTTTGAAATTCATTTTTGGTATGTTTTAGCTTACCTCAAGGGCATCCAAGATGTAGGTGTCTTTGTTTCCGCAGTAGTTTCAATTTTGATATTTTTAGGTCGTTCTTGTCTGTCAGTCATATAATGCAGGTCTATGGTCCACTTCCTCAAAGAGCATGCACAGAGAAGTCCAAATTAAACATGATTTAATGACTCTGAATGTAAGTACACATTGATGGCCTAAGACACGAAACAAGCGGTTTGTGTGAGAAAACGAACAATATTTATATCGTTTCTACCTCTTGTAACCACAGCCACGTCCAAGTGATCTGAGGTCGCGGACGCTTCGATCTGCCCAAGCGCCGGAAAGCGCCGTAGTTTCAAAATTGAAACTTCTGCGGAAACAAAGACACCTAGATCTTGGAAGAAAAACCATTCTAATATGCTGATTTGCTGCTCAAGAACATTTATTATTATTATCATCATCAATGTTAAAAATAGTGCTGCTTAGTATTTTTGTGGAAATCAAGATACAT
Source organism: Chrosomus eos (assembly GCA_036326025.1). Taxonomy (NCBI): domain Eukaryota; kingdom Metazoa; phylum Chordata; class Actinopteri; order Cypriniformes; family Leuciscidae; genus Chrosomus; species Chrosomus eos. The sequence continues at coordinate 20,026,244 of CM070825.1, forward strand.
TTTTAGGATGCTTTGATATTTGAAAAAGAACAGCATTTCTTTGAAATAGTAAAGACAATCATTATTGTTACAAAAGATTTCTGTCACTTTTGATCAATTTAATTTGACAATTTTTTTTTATCTCACTTCATACCTTTGAACGGTAGTACATATGTTATATAATAAAAATAATAATAATACCAACAATAATAGGCATTTTCTCTGGGCATTAATAACACCTTTTCAGGGAATAACATGATTGTTATTTTCTAATCTGTCATGACAAGAGTGAAAGGATGCTGCACAGTGAAAATGTGATAAATATTTTAAATAAAAAATACAACTATTTAACAGGTCAGTTGAACACTGTATAGTGCTTTTCCGAGCTTTCTCCACTTCTCTTCCTCTAGATTCATGGTCTCTTTTGGAGTCTGTAGTGCTGGGAAGTTTTTTGAGTCCAAAAACAACCAAGTATCTTTTCCTGAGACAAACTTCATCTCACAAAACCTGGCCCATATCTGTGCATAAGAGAGGATACTGCTCCATCTCTGACAAAGTAGCTAAATATGAGATTCAGATAATCCTTGGTTACAAAAGGTCTGTTTATCTAATGTTCATGTGAAGATGCAGTGCGCTCTTTCTCTTGGTCCTCCAACACTCTTCCCTCTTCCTCCATCAGGCACTTTGATTCATTCTCTTCCTGTTCTACCTTTCCAGACAGAGGTTCCTCAACCATTTCCTCTCTCACCCAGTCTAATATATCAGGATCGGATTCCTTTGTTGCCTCTTCAGCGAGTGAGTAGATCTTATTTGGATTGAGACTGGTATGTTTCTTCGGGAATAACCCAAAGTCTGTAAAATCTTTAGGGAAGTCCTTCCTGGCTTTGTCTTTGAGTATCGGGTCAATCAAAGCTACTGGTGATCCATTGACCAGACCACCGAGAGACTGCCTCGTCTCCTCAGTGTTTTGTTGCGGTAGCGCTTCAGTGACATCGTACAAATGTAGTTTGTTCTGCTGAAGAGCCGAGGAATACTGAAGCGAACCGTCTGGATGAGACGCATCGGAGGCCGCAGTGCTCGGCTTATTCGCATAAGTACTTTTCCGGTTGCCTTTCATCATTCCAATGACTTCATAACGGAAGCTAGATATGTCCTGCTTCAGCTCCTGTTGAAGTGATGACAGTCCACAATTACTTGTGTCTCTTAATCGAATCGCTTATTTAAAGGTGCAGTTTTTCATTTAAAAAGTTTCTCACAATGACTAGTATTTTGATAACCATGTTAAAAATGTTTGCTTAAATTAGATGAAGACTGATTTTAATGTGTGTATATGTGTACATGTGTAATTTGATACAGGAAAAAATACATATTTTATTCAACCAAACCCCTTATGGTGGCTGCCATGTTGAAATCACATGACCCCCACATACAACTTTATCTTAGAATTGTATTTCAATTTTATCTCTTTTTTTTATCTCTTTCTACTATTAGACACTTGCAAAATACATGAATCAAGAGTCATATCATATAGGGGTACTTCTACAATGGGACTGATAACTTAAAACTTTTGCTGTGATGTAATGCTTCATCCACACCAATACGTGTCAGAGTAAAGTACAAGACTACTGTTGTATCCATTGTATTTAAGAAGAAAAATGAGGGCCAGTGAATCATGAGCTAGAAATTTGCTTAATGCAACTTGCTTTCAATCTCAAATCAATGTGATTTTTTATATATATATATATATATTGGTTTCACTTTATTTTGATGGTCCCTTTAACACATTCTGTTGACTAAAGTAACATTGCACCTACATGTCTACTAACTATACACTTAGAGTGTTAATAGACTGGTAGGGTTAAAATAAATTGACATGTAGTTGCAAAGTTACTTATAGTCAACAGAATGTTCAAAGTAAAGTGTTACTATATTTTTTTACTAAGCTATTTGTAGACAAATAATTTTTCAATGCTTACTTTAAAATTCTCCTCTGTGAGACCCTCCTCAGTCTTGGCGTCTCGAATCATGGCAGCCACATATCGTTTTACTAAGTTTCTCAAGACTTCCTGCATTGAGGGAAATAACAGTACAATTAATTGGTGGAACAATGACAAAGAAATCAAATCATGGAGAAAGAACTGTATAGTGAAACAGTTTTTAAGTATTTTTTGGTGGAAAACTACCTGGTATTGGTGGTTGAGTCTCACATTTTCAGCAGCTCTTCTCTGAAAGAACAAAAGGAAGAATATTTGTAATACATTATTCTCTCTGTCCCCAACAATATCTAAGTATCTGCTGGTTCAAAGACAACCATGCACACTAGACATATTATGACAAAATATTTAGTTGTAATAACAGTTCCCCTTAAGCTATGTCATAATATTAAAAAAAATTCAATACAATTCAAATTTCTGTGATTCTGTGAAAATTTAAGACCAAAGAAGAAGAGACATAAAATAAACAGTTTTTCACAGTCTCACCCCTAATGTCCCAAATGTCTCAGTCCTCTTTGACCTCCTCTTGAACACATTCACCTTAATCCATGTAATCAGGTAACATATGGATTTGGGACTGGGGATAATGTTGAAGGGAGGTGGCAGGGTGCCTCCTTCCTCAAAATAACTCATCCATAATTTAGTTCTGGCAAATTTCCATTCAATATCAGCATGGTCCTTCAGAAAAGCCAGAACACATAAATATGATAAATTTACACATGTTCACAGCAAATGCTTTCATACAAAAGTGACTAACAAGGCACTGCACACTGTACCGTATTTTCCAGAATATAAGTCAAGTCTTTTTTATCATCTGAAACGTACTATGACTTTTATTTCAAAGATACTTATATAATGCAACTAATGTAAAAAAAGTGGAATTTGGATTCGTGCTGAATAAGAGAGGAATGTGAGTTTCCCACTCACCAGTAGTTTTTAGTTTTGCTTTAAATAAATTTTTTTAATAACTTTTGTTGTTCTGCTTGTTCTGCTCTGAATACTGTTAAATTTAAAGGATTTGGTATGCAGTGAGGGGAACTTTATAGTCAGTGTTGGGGAAAGTTACTTTGAAAATTGCATTTCTTTTTAAGAAAAGTAATGCGTTGCATTACTTTTTTCATCTGGGCTGGGATTTGTTTTTTTAGGATGCAGGAGAAAAAAGTTTAACGCTTTCTTTACCAATAAACACATTACAATCTATAGTCATTTTTGCTTAAGGTTTAACTGAATCATCGAAGCTCATACATTGGTCAATAAAGTGAGATTAAATGCATAAAAATGTATGTTTTGTTTAAAATATTTAGTTATTGAAGGTTTGCATAGTATTCTGATTCTGCATTTCACTGATTTTATTCATTTTGAGGAATATTTGCTCTTTTTCGTGCAAGTGAGATGAGTAAATGTAAGCTCTAAAACTACAATAACCATCATGTTTACACACAAAGCCTCTGCACTTTGATTTGTCTCAACATAGGGACAAGAGAGCTGTCACTCAATAAATGGGAAAACAAAGTAACTTGCGTTACTTATTTGAAAAAGTGACTCCGATATTTTTTAGTAAATTTTACAAGTAACAGATATTTTGTTGTAAATTTTAAAAGTATTGCGTTACTTTACTAGTTACTTGAAAAAGTAATCTGACTACGTAACAAGTTACTTGTAATTAGTTACCCCCAACATTACCCCCAACACTGTTTATAGTTGACTGTCTGTAAACATTTAATATGGTATTTCACATTATTTCTGAATATAACAATAAAATGTGACTTAAACACTGATGCGACTCACTGTATCTGTGCAATTTTGATCCAGTGCGATAATCATATGTGCCTTATTTTTCAAAAAATGCGGTATATGTAATATACAACAATTTCCTAGAGTACGACATTATGAAGGTATGTCTACAAGTGCTCAGGTCAAACCTCAGAAAGGACTTACAGCGATATGTTGATATGAATTGTTCATCATGGCAATAAGCATATTGAGGAGGACCACCAAGGAGATGACGTTATAGGTCCCAAACATTGTGGCGCCCACAAATTCTGTGAACTTGTGGTCAGCTTGGACATTAGTCACATACAGACTGATCAATCCAAAAATTGACCAAAACAAAGACTGCAAGGTCTCAAATAGCCTACAAATGGAATACAAACAAAATTAGGATGTGCAGCTGCAACTTTTACACAACTTTTCAGCTTTCATTGTAATTTATTTTTAAAAATAAAAATGCAGGTGTAGTAGACAATGAAAATAGATACATTATGTATTGAGATATGAGGTATTAGAAATTAAGATATTAGGCCTTTTCCAAGACTTACGTTGAGAAAGCATTGTTTTGCCGTTCGCAGCGAATGCCTTTGCAGTTCATGCCTTCACTAGTCTCGTAGTAGAAGTAAAGCTGATTGAGTCCATTAGCAAAGGCAAGCAACACCAGGCAGTAGATGAACAGGAACTTTAGGATGTCCAGGAGCATCCGCCCTAATGATATCTGCAAAGGACCTAGGTGAGAGTTGGCGGTGAAAAGCGAGATGAGGCGTAGAGAGCTGAAGATGTTGGCAATGGCGAACACTGCCTCAGCCACCAATGTGGGGTGCCACATTTCCCAGGTTTCCCTGGGTTTGCAACCACTGTACTGTTAGGAAAGAAGGAAGAGTAACTTACTCTTGTTCCATTCCCAAGTGATTCCCACCAGTGATTGTTGTGATGTAACATACCTTGACATATGCAACAATCTTCAGTGAGATGGTTGCAAGATACAAGGAATTCATCACAAAGTCCATAAGATTCCACCAGTCATGCATGTAATCTTGAAATCCACCATCCCACATCTGCTTGATCTCCGTCCATATGAATCCTGCAAGAGCAGCCAAGAGATTTTGTTGGTTCATTTTCAAAGAACTTATTTGTTTTCTGGTCCAAGATGAATCTTGCAAATGTTGCATCGAGCACATATAGTAAAACTGCAATTTTCTTTTTTAATTACAACAAAAATGTATTTGAATTATTTTATTTATTTATTTTAGTTTTAACTTTATACAATAAACTATTTTATTAGTTAATGAATTAAGTATCAAACTAAAAATTATAAAAAATATATATTTATTAATAGGAATGGGTAATGTTAATTTGTATATGTACTAATACATTTTTTAACATTAATTTTAACTTAAGACATGTGTAATGTATTATGAATTATTTAGCAAGGATACATTTGATCAAAGGTGACAGTGAAGTGATTTCTAATGTCACAAATGATTCCTATTTAAAATAAATGCTGTTCTTTTGAACTTTCTACTCAAAGAATCCTGAAAAAACATCATGATTACCACAAAATATTAGGGAACACAACTGTTTACTACATTGATGGAAATCCTGAAGGATCATGTGACACTGAAGACTGGAGTAATGATGCAGAAAATTCAGCGTTGCTATCACAGGAATAAATTACATAATAAAATGTATTAAAATATATATAAAAAAACATTTTTAATTGTAATAGTTTTTCACATTATTACTATTTTACTGTATTTTGATCAAATAAATACAGCTAATCAAATAAATACTTTTAAATAGTAGCATTAACCTTAAAGAATGCTGTAAAAATTAATGAATTAAACCTTATTGTAAAGGGTAATTATTATTATTATTATTATTTGTCTTAATAATCCTATAATATTTTATTACTTTTGTGGTATTTTTGCCTTTTAAAGTATTAAATCACAATTCTAGCTATTTTTTTTTTAAACAAATATAACGTTTCTAATCTATGCACTAGTGTATACTAATACACAAACAAATACAGTAGCTCAATTTAGGACCAGATTATGAAATCATATACATTTTGTAGGGATGTGGTGTTACCTATAACCCAGGGTAGGATCATCCACTCCACCGTGGTGGGCTTTGGTCCTTGACGATCAGGATTGTTAGAGACTATGTGCTGGGAGGCCAGCAGCAGGAGGAAGAGGAATGTCAAATAAGAGGCGGTGTGACAAATAAACTTGATGAAAGGCTTGCGGATGAAGAGGCCATAGCGGCTCTTGGGTGCCACCAGGTAACAGAGGGAGAGCAGGGGGAAAAGTAGGCCGATGAAGACACAGGTGATGAACTTGCCAGCCCAGTGACGTCTCCTCCAGCCAGGAAATTCATCATACCAGCGAGAGGCCAACAGCTGCTGGCAATTTGGCTGTGCTACAAACTGAAAGAGAAAAGAAGAGAGGAGAACACAGGGAAATCATACGTTACTATCCAAGTATGAACAGGTGGTCTGGGAAGCAAGCTGCCAAATCCGGTCAGATTTCCCAGAATATTCATTTTTACCATTTACAAGACTTACTAGAATTTTCTGTCTGTGTACATATATTACTTTGGCATAGTTTTTTAATGACATAGGAGCATCAACTTAAAGAAATATAATTACGCCATGTATTCCAGTCTAACTGAGCCATAAACTAGTCAAATTAAATTACAGCACAAGCAAACTATACATCAGTGTTTTCAGCAGTTTGCCCAAAGCCAGACTCCAGGATATACCCATGTAAAGTGAGCATTAGTGTCTAATAAAGTCAGAATGATGAAGTGAACATGAACAGTAAGGCAGGAGGTCTGAGTTTCTCTCATTTATTCCCCATCAGACTGTTGCTTCATACTGCATGGCAGTCAAACACTTACGCAAAGGTTTGTAACGTGATTTGATAATCCTATTTTTGTAGCCAAGAAAACAAACAAACAACACAAACAAACAAACAAACAAACAATCAAACAAACAAAGCAACTATTTAGATGCCAAGATCCAAAGGCATAGATGGTGTGAAATGCTTAAAATGCTGTATTATGTCCTTTATTAGACATTTTGTTCTCTGTAATACAAATTATAAATATTATTAAAAAAATAAAATGAAAACCATAAAATACAGAAAAAATAAAACTAAACTACAGTTAAACTAACAGTCACAGAGTAAAAAATAACAAAAATGTAAAATCAAAAGGATATTCTGAGAACAAAATATAAATAATAACTCAATTAAAAATTATAATAACCCTTTGTAACACATCCACTGGCTATATCATACGTGAGGATGCAGAATGAATTAAGTAATTCAGTATATGACCAAGTAAGTACTATACTCTAAGCCACCTTTTTTCTCGAAAACGATTTTTTTTTCGCTCAAAGCAATAAGTTCAGATCTCCGAACAATTTGTTTATTGTTCACATCTGATTTGAATTTCCTATTTAGAATTGCATGCGTTTTGGCATATCTGTGCAAAAGAGTACAATTGTCTACAATTTGCACAGTAACTAAATGCACATGGCTTGATGATCAAAACTGATGAGTTGATTCTCATTGAAACGGTCAATCTCTTCACAACTAAACATTCTTTCATTGTGTGAGCCATGAGCCATCAAGTGCAAAATGACCCATTCAACAAATATTTCCAGAGAGAAAAAACATCTAAATATTTTGACCAGTGTGATGATGACAAAAACAATGTTTATTTAGGTGGCATTGGCCAATTTACTGACATAACAACTATTTGAAGCATGAATTAAATGTTTTGGGTGAGTAACTACATTTAGCAGACAAGCAATTCAATTCTGATGTTCCAGCAAACAGATGTGACAATTGCACTTACAGTTTAGAGAACGTTAAAAAAGTTTTTTTTAAAAATGTGCCAAAGCGATTGACAACATAAAAGTTAAAAAAGTTAAATAAGCTCATATTCTTTGCAATAATTGAGATAAAAATTCCTAATCATACTTTTTTTAATTATGTGCTTGGCCCTGAAACTACAACTTGCAGCCATACTTTGACTCTTGTTCTAGCTGCTTATTTGTTCTTCTCCCTCATCTCCTTCATCTTGTCTCCTGGGATCAGCCCAAAGCCATTAACAAAGCATCTAAAATGTCAAGCGGAAGTGGGAGGGTGCCTAACCAAATTACAAACAAATGCATCCTCATTACAGCAGAGCCAGTCATTCTGAAAGCGATGAGGTCAAGTCTGAGATGAGTTTAAGTGTTTTCCGTCAGGGCCGATTAGCACGGTACAATCTGTTCTCCAGATCAAATAAAGAAGTTTGTCACGGGGCTGCTGTGCAATTGACAACCTCAACAGGACAAATAGAGAAAAAACGCCACTTCAAATAAAAAGAAACATGCTAAGCAAACAATGTCAGTCTGGAGTGGTTTTTTTTACTGCTGCACTCTACAGCAACCAGTACTTTTTTTTTTTTTTAAAAAAAAACATGCCAACTGACTTTATACAGGACCAAGTTAATTTCTCCTGTTTCTTTTTCATAATGAGGCTTTCAGAACTAAACTTACAACAGCTTGAAATAGTCACATGCCAAATAAAATGCATTTACCCGAATATGAAAAGTGAGGAAAAAAGTGATAACATGGGCCTTTATGTGAGTTATGAACTATTTAGGCACAAAATGCTTTACCTCCACAAAACACATGCTACCATTTCCCACTCCATCATATTCTATAAGGAGGTTTGTCTATGATAGGCTCTTATGGACTGCATTTAAATAGCGCTTTCATAGACCCAATGGCCACCAAAGCGCTTTACATGTTGCCTCTCATTCACCCATTCACTCACACATTCATACACCGACGGCGGTGTCAGCCGTACAAGGCGCCATCCAGCTCGTCGGGAGCAGCTGGGGTTAGGTGTCTTGCTCATGGACACTTCGACACTTGGTCAGGTGGAACCGGGGATTGAACCACCAACCTTTCGATTTGTAAACAATCTACATGAACCACTGAGCCACTGCCGCCCCAAAAAATGATAGGCTCTTATCAGATCTTCTGCAGATGTAAGACCACCATGCTATCATGTTATACAAACTTTGAACATCTGGCACATGAAAGCCCATGTTCTTCTCAGAGCATGAATATCCTCCTGTGAACAAGTACAATTTTCAAGCAAATCTGATACACTGCCGCAAAATGGATGTCATTCTGAAATAGATAGATTGATCGATCGATATATAGCAAAGGTATTTTTTAATCCATCTCCTCAACTCTTCTAATGATCTAATGATCAAAAATCTTTACATCTGAGGTAATACAAAGCATGCTGCTTCTGATCTGATCTCTGATTTTATAGTGGATATTCACATGCTTAATTGGAGACATTCTAGAAACATTTAGAATAATAAGATTAGTGCGACCAGTGTGACCGTCTCTGCCATTTCCAATGATTGTGTGACTACTGGAACAAAAATGCCATTTCATCTGAACTGTGTTATGTCTAATATAATCACGGGTTGAGAAGAATATAACCAATGGATATTTATGCAACTCGCACTCAATATTAATGATTTGACACTGAAACTATTGGCTGAGAACTCAGCTTAGCTGGATGATGACATCACTGTTTTTTTGCAGAGCTGCTTTATAGCTGAAACGAACTCGTTTCATAATTGATGTACTTTACACAATGTACTTTACTGAATAATGACAGTTTACTGTTGTCTTTTTTTAGAGCTGCTTTACAGCTCTCAATCTGTATTGTATAAAGCGCTATATAAATAAAGGTGATTTGACTCGCATACAGTAAGCAACAAAAATCAGACAAATATGCATAAATTCATCTAAAAAAAATCCTAAAGTGTTGGCAAAAGGCGGCAAAATAATTTTAGCAAAATGGCTGCAGGATATGTTTAATATGTATTCTGTAATTGAATTTATAATATATTTGAAATCTATGATGCTTCATTTTCACATTGTATTTAAAAAAATGACAAAGTAGCAGAAGGCCTGTGAATATAGCTTCTGGATGTGGACTATTTTCGAGCAGAGCAATGAAACGTGAACAGACTTGATTCAAGAGGCAAAGTAATTAGTAGCTATAAACCCACACTACAGCTGAAAGTTGATATGACTCTTCACTCCTACACTGCAGTAAGTCATCACAGGTCAAAAGGGCATCTTTTATGAGATCTATACGGCGCTGAGGCATGTGATGACCTTGTCAAGTGTGAAGAAAATTACCCAATTTTTAGTTTGGGTTAGTAACACTTCAGTACTTTTCAATTAATGCACAATAGAGGCTTGAGTTTCATCTGGCATCCCTCAAGTATTGCTAAGAGGAATTCTTCTTTCTTAACATTAAAATATATGTGGGAGTTAATTTGTCCTTAGCTTAATCAATCTTAGGAGAGTGTTAATCACAATCAGCAAGTAGTAATTAGCATTTTACCCACACTGTAAAAAAAAAATCATGTTCTTGATTTATCACAACTTTTTATCTCTTGTCAAATCAACTTGAATAATTCATGTCTTTTAGATAACATAATATGTTGAGTTTTTTTTATTATTGAACCAATCTCCTTAATTGTATAACTCAATTTTAATTTCAATGAACTTAATTCTAAGGGAACCAGGTAACTTACTATTTTAAGTTGAATCAACAATATGTTTTAAAGTGCATAGAAAGCCCCAACATATCTGTATATTTTATTTACACAAACATGAATTTCACTGTATTATATAACAAAATATCAATCCAAATATAATTAAAAAAAAAGTAAGCAAAACATCTAATAAAAGTAAGTTTCGGGGCCCGTATCCCTAAAGAATTTTTGTGCAAAAAGTGGCTCCTAGCGGCCAAATTCTAAGAAAATTCTCAGTCATGACGTTTTCTTAGAATTTCCCCTAAAAGTGACACGAAAATCCCAGTTAATATAAAAGCTATTCCTCAAGATTATAGCACTTAAAAGGGCTCCTAAGGCAAAATCTGCTAAGAGCAGGGAAGAGGACTTTTAGTGGCTTAGGAGTTCCCCTAAGCAGCTGCACAAAATGGGTTATAGGATTCCTTTTTTTCTCCATTGTCTGTGTTTGTAGGATATTTGTTAACAAGCCTTCATAAATAGACCAGCCAGCAATCACAGACATTGATAAAAGCTGAGCCGTGTTACCCTCGTTAAGACCACACTGAGTTGTAACGTTGCAATTTCTACTTCATTAAGGACAGCCCCTTGAGATAGGCCATCTTGTTTTCAATGGGGTCCATATGGGAGTGAAAGTACAAAATATGCCAGCTAGGATATTAATATGAGCAAATAAGACACAAATCATTATTTGAACAGGGTGTAATGAGCTTAAGTTTTCACATATTTTAGATTCTAATGTTAGACTATAACCCCTACAGCTTACTATTCATTTTCCAAATATTTTCTTGAATGTGAATAATTATTTACAATTACAGTCTGCATAAGATTAGAGTGTATAATTATGTTTATTGATTTGAGGGTACATCCTTTGCTCATTATCACCAAAAGTTCATTTTCATCAAACTTGTAGGATCAACCTAATCACGGCTTTTGAAATGATGACTCATACCTAGCAACGGGGTCAACCACACCTCCTCACTAAGATAGGATTTTCCATCCATTCCTTGCTCAGAGTTCACTGAAAATGTTCTGGAATCACTTCTAAGCTAAAACTCCTGGCAAGGAATTTTTAGGTTAAGTTAGGAGCTCTCTGAAAGGATTCTCAGAATCTTTAGGGATACGGGCCCTGGTTTCTAAAAGAAAAAAGGGTCTCACATAATAATTAAAGGTATAGCGGAGGATTTTCTTTTTCCGGGTGGGTAGCCTATACTATTGGTCTACCTAAGTGTCAATCATTCTTGTGATATGTTTACATAAGGCCGTCGTTCGTGCTCATCCATATGTAGTTGTCGCTTTCTTCGCATGCGCACTTTCAGGTGTATTACGTGTGATGAGTTACGGTTTCAGCCATTCCTTTGAAAATGGCTGAGGGTCGAAAGAGAAAAAATGTATACGAAGTGTATGATAAGAAGAGAAAGGCCGCAGAATATAGAAACAATGATTTTGGGTGAATATGTCACACACTGGCGTGCACTAAAAGCACAGGTTGGGCTTCCCACTGATGCCGCAGTCGCGAAGATTCTACTAGACAGGTAAAGTTTGTCATGCTATTTGGAGAAATCCATTTAAAATCACTGCTAGTAAAAGTTAATGTAAGCTATGATAAGCGATGCTAGCCCTGGCACAAGTCATGCACCGCGTAGACACGGTAAACATCTCAATTTGTCTAAAGTAGCCTTATGACCAAATGGTAAATGGTATCACGCTGAAATATTCTAAAAACTTGTGTTCATTTTCGATAATTCCAATGTGTTCCCCATAGTATTTATTACACAAATGCAACAAGCTAATTCTTCATTGCACATCATGTCATAGAGTGTTGCGCATGTGCATTTTGAAAAAAATTGGAGAGGACTCGTCTTCTCTAAAATTCGGAAAGATCCTCAATATAAATTACAATATAAAATAGAACAATATAAATCCCACACAGGCTACTTAAGTTTGAATGATCACAAAACTATATTTAAATGTGCAACATTTCTGTCAATCGACGAGATTTTGAAAATATATATAAATTATCCTGAAACCAGTTACTATAAAAGCAAATGTAAAAATATGTTTGGCGATGGGTTTGTGTTTGTAAATGCAACTCGGTTTATCCATTTTAGGTGTCCAAATACTTTTTGGACCATTGTAAAAAATACATCATCTTCAAAACAGAACTGTACCTCTTTTTGGCGGTATTTGATAGCCAATTTCAGGCGAGCCAGCTCATTATTGACCTCATCCTGCAGCAGGTTGACATCATCACGGAAATTGAGGATCAACTCCAGTTCGCGTGAGGACCGGGTCTGGTCCAGGAGATCCTTCGCGAAGCATTTGCACTGACGGGAGAGCTCCTCGTATTCAGTCTTGAACTCGTTTTCCACTTTGCTGAGTTCCTGGAGCTCCCAGCTGAGTTGGAACGCAGTGAGGAAAGGATCCTCGCTGGATAGGGCAACGAGAGAGGGGCTGGCTAGGGCCTTGTAGATGTTCAGCCGGGAGCGCGAGTGTCGCAGACTGTCCACGTCCGAACTGGAGACGCACTCTATGCAGTTACAGCGCACCTCATGAGGCTGGGGGACCGACACACCTTTTTGCACCAACATCTTGATGATCTGGTAGCTGTTGGTGTGGGCAGCCAGGATAATGGGGGTGATGTCAGGAGTGAAGTCTGAGAACTGTTTATCGAGCAGGATGGGTGGAACCTGGTTACAAATGAGAAAAGATGGATTCAATTCATCTGATGAAACATACACTGCATTTCACTATACAGCGGCCCAAAAAATGAATGACACATTTAGACAAAGTCACTTAAAATATCTGAATATCATTGCATTACATATGAAATAACAAATTATTGTATTAAATATGCTACAATTCTTTAAAATAAATGCCACTTTATTTGATATTTTGCCATACATTTTTTAATTGTGAATTAAGTGTCCAAATACTGTACACACTGTATATGTTTGGTATAGGATTGAATTTTAAACCATTTTCACTCAGCAATTGCTAGGAAATTGCACAAATTATTGCAAAGAAATGGCAAGTAACAAACTGAATTAAACATGAAATTTTCAAATAAAAAGACTGAAATAGTACTTTATTGTATAACCTACGCCTACTCTTTTTTATTAACTTCAAAAAATCTAATTTTCACTTAAATATGTATTTGTTCTATGCTATGAAATATTTGTAAAAATGCATATACTCGAATAAGTATTCAACAGGATTATTATTATTATAATAATAACTAAAAGTATTTAATAAAATAGTTAACTTAAACTGTGATATTTTATCGATTTAATTGTGCAGTTCTACTATTATAGCTATTATTAATATTTTGAATTTGATTCGATTTTCTGTTTTTGTTTTAATTTCAATCTCGATTCAAACACCCATCCAATCTTATTCTTAAATGACAGCGAGAAGTACTGGGATAAAAGTTTATAATTATAAGTTTATTTATAGTAATAAAGCTAAAATAACAGAGCCTGTGTTGACAAGCGTTTCGTGATGACAACAATTGTCTTAATGAGGATGCATTTGCTTTCCAATTGCCATCTCACTGTGAATAGCTGAAATAGCCACACTTGCCGGATAAAAACCTCACAATTAAGCCCTTGTTATTATTCAGATCTCAGTTGTGAAGGAGAGCTAGCTATGAGAATGAACCCTAAAGAATATTCCAATTGGGAGAGAAAAACAAATGCATAAATCATGAAGAAGGGTCTAAAACAATAGGAGCGTCCACTGTTGGTTAAATCATGATGAAATGGAAGCTACATCAAATGACCCAGACATTGCCGGGAAAAAGGTCTTTCCTGAAAATCCTCTGAGCACATGAGAAAAACGCTTGGGAGAGAGGCTACAGAGAGGCCTATGATCACTTTGAAGTAGAGCTTCAGTAGCAGAGAAGAACCGTGTGAAATCTTGTCTGGAGTTTGGCAAGGTTTTTGCTTGAAAAGCATAATAGTGACCCAGTTGCAAATGGAAAAGATTTTGTGAGCTTTTCTAGCAATATGTGTGGCAAATCTATAAGTGCTCACAACAACAAACATCAACAATACCTCCAATAAATTACGTTGGTTGAAGCACAACGCTGAAGAGATGCTATTCATCAGCAAGGATGGCAGACCTTATTAAAATAGATGGAAGAATCATAAACAGCAAGATATGAAAGGAAATACTGCAATCTGTTTCGGTCTGGAGTTTGGGAGGAAGCTTATCTTCAGGATAATGATATGGACACGGGCAAGGATAAATTAACATCATTAGCATCTTAAGAAAAATATACTGAGTGTCCTAAAATGCTACAGTTTTAGAACTAATCCATTTGCCTTATCCAACCATGATGTACTTGCAGTATTTGAATCCTGGTGCTCAAGAATAATCTATTATCCTTAGAAACTAGAGAAAAATCTGCCAAGAAGCCTGGCCAAAATCAAATGTGAAATGTATGGACTGACATTAAAGACTTAAAGATGTCATCCTTCCCAAATGCAACACTAAAAAAGATTATAATAACCTATAAAACAAAAATAATCAGCATATTACAGTGTTTTAGCTTTATTTACCATATATAGCTTTAAATTGAAATATTACAGAGATCAAACACTTTGATCTTTTTTGGACTTTTAAAGCACTACAATGAGAGAGTTAGATAAATACATAGTTTAATTGCTGCACCGCTAACTTTGTGAAAACAAACTAACTCCGTTTACACCACACTGTTTTCAACCAAAAAACAGACAACTTATAGACAACTATAGGTTTTGGGAGTTCATTTACACGACAGTGGCATTTTAGGTGCCTGAAAATGCAAACTTTTGAAAACGGGTTTCAAAGTGCAAGTTTATGAAAATTATACCGTTATCATCTCCATGTCAAGTCACCTTCATTTATATAGCGCTTTAAACAATATAGATTGTTTCAAAGCAGTAAACTACAAAAAACTTTAAAATACAAAAACGCAAACTTGTGAAACCAGTGACGTCTTGTGCATGCATATTACATATTCAATCTTAAGGGGCATAGTGTTTCTTTACAAAGTGACATCGCCAACTACTGGCCTGGCATGAATAATACAGCGTTTTATTCGGTTTTTGCCAATCTGTGTGAATGGGGATCATTTTGACAAAATTGTCAAAAAGCTTTTCTGTTTTTAGTACATCGTTCACATGTAAACGCACCCATCATAGGCAGCACCAGATAGTCCCACCTCCAAACTCATGCCACTGGTTAAGCCATAATGATCTATTGAAATGCTCAAACTAGCACCAAAGAGTTACACTTTTCACAAATATATCAACCTGCTTGCTTATAAAACTTAAAGTAACACCAAGTAAATTTTTCCTCTTCGGTCACCCTACTGGTTGGAAACGAAATTGTCCATTACCGCTGTCGTAAATAATTTAGCCTACCGTCACACGCACGCTCGCTGTTTACCCAGCACCGGCTTTAGAGTGAATGATGTCCACAGACAAGGTAGAGTATGTTACATGATTTCATGAAATGATGTTGTATTGCGACATCAGAAACGAAGAGAAACGAAATAATGACTATTGTAACGCTTGACGTAAAGCAGTCGAATTTTGTAGTTCTTTTTGTGCAGGGGTTCCTACCCGAAACCCGAAGTTACATAGTGCCAGTAAAAGCGATACAGACCCCGTCAGGCTATGGTAGACGAGTCATTTAACTTATTTTAAGTCGATGTACCATCACAAGGGTCTTGGAAATATATTATGAAGGTTGAAAAACTACTTAGTGTTACTTTAAACGGGGCATGGAGAAAACATTGATGTATTACAATTAATATATTACACATAATAAAAAAGACTACAGTATGAACATTCTAAACATACATGACACACATGAAGGGAATTGAATGACTGCAAATCCCCTATTGCTTATGTGATTAGCATAAATCTCAGATACATTCTTGGAAAATGTCTGGATGGTGTTTTATTATCGCCCATCAATTATGTACCGAAAGCAATTACAAAATTTGCAATTCATGGTTATATTAATACAATTAATTTTGAGGTCAGAACACAAAAGAAGATATTTAGAAAAATGTTGCAGTTGTTTTTTTTTGTTTGTTTAGACTGAAATTCGGTGGGATCAAAAACAACTATCCCTTTAAAGTAAAATCTGTAAAACCAGCTTATAACCACTGCTTTAAAAACTGTGAAGTGGATAATATCTAATCCTTTAGTGGCAAGTGATGAAGCAGTTTAAACGGGGAGCTGCAAGATATACACTGCTACATGAAGTTCTGTGATCACACAACATTTGGGGGAGATGGATAAAAAAGAACAGTGAGAGACAGAAAGAAAGAGTGTGAAAGAAAAAAAATCAAGCAGCATGTGCTAGAAAAAGTGACTAAAAGTGAGAAAGAATAATGAGTTAGGAAGGAGTGAAGTGAGAGAAAATGAGTTGAGAGTTTATAAAATTAAAGCCACATGAGAAGAAAAGGTGCGATTTGAAGGTATGGGGTGATTAGCACATTTCGACTGATATCTCCATCCTTTTCATAAGAGCTCCAAGCCCACGGTGACAATAGCAAAAGCTTGACTATTTGAGGAAGATAATTAAGGCTCCAGTTGGAGAGACACGTTCAGGCTGGCAGCCATACTGATTATCTACTGCAATTTGACGCTTTGAAGCTCATCCTTAACCACAATAGAGGAAGAGGAAGGGAAAAGAATTGGAAAAGTAGAGGGCTTGACTTGAAATGTCAGTGAGATGACAGTTCAAGAGAGCGTTGTGTTTAATAAGTGAAAAGAAGCCCTTCTCATGATTCATTACTTACGTTTCCAACAAAGCTGAGAGACAGGATTTTTTTCTTTAACTGCTAAAGAAAAAAGACCCTTTACCGCAGTATAATTTTTAATGACACCTGAACTGAGCAGTGCAACTCATTCCCAAACTGAAGGCTAAAAATGTCATTTCCATTTTTAGAATAATTAGACCTATTATCAGATGCTTTCAGTTGTGGAATAATTAATTATGGATGACAATATGCATGCAAAATAGACTTCAGGTTGAATGCAATGACTGATGCCCTGTTTACACGAGAACGATTCTGGGTGAAAACGTAAAAATATTTTATCGGATGTGCCTTTCGTTTACACGGCGACGGCGTTTTGGGGGCTTAAAACGCAAAAAAGTGAAACCACCTTCCAGAGTGGAAATCTTAAAAACGCTCCACCGTGGTGTTCCCGTCTAAAGGGTAAAAACGCTAATCTGCTTACGGTGGCTCTCGTCGCGTGCGCGTTTACGTCACAGGCATGTGCCAGTACAGGAAAATAACAACCAACATATCGGATTATTTCCATACGTCGGACCCATAGACAGTATAAGAAGTGGACAGAGCCATCTCATTGGAACTCAGTTGAGACAGTTGAAGCCCATTTTTAGCGATTTTTGAGCACTTCCGTTCCTGACGCGCAGACTCAAACCGACTCAAACTAAGCTTGATGACGTGAGCATCCTGTCTGACAGACGTTAATCTTCTAGTAGCTGTTTGTGAAAATTGCCAACGTTAATCTTGCAGAGACGGGGAACTTGAGCAAAGAGTTCTCATACCGAATTATTTCCAATTCCCCAAAAACGTTGTTGAAATATTTTGTCCCGTTGCTTTTATGGACTCATTATCTATGGGCTTCTCCCTTGACGGGACGTCCCCCCGATTGCCTGCGAGCTTCTCCTCCTGTCTGTACGGTAATTTCTGTACAGCGCAACAGAGAGTCGAGTGGTTATGACGCAGTCGTTAGGCTATTTTTACAAAAACTGTTTCTATGGGGCCATAATGTAACATAGAAGGTAATGGAGCCCTTTATACATTGTCGTGTTTCTTTAGAAATAAATAATGGACAAATGGAGTCTTTAAACGCCTCAGATGTAAAGTTATTCGCTGTCAAAGTGACGCCAAAATTAATGGGAGTCAATGGAAATGCTAACGCAAGTGAAGTTCTGCTACAAGATGGCGGCACCCGGCCGGCTTCAACTTCCGGTCGATGGATTACCCCCTTGGTCGGACCTTCAAATTGCCCTAGCAGCTCTGATAAACGTACACGAGTCTTTTCCATAGACAGTAAAAGAAATGGACACAGCGACCCCGTTGATTTCAACGGAGAGAGTTGAAGCCCAACATGGGCACTCACTTCCTGATAGCCAAGCGTACTGCGCATGTTCAAACTGAGCTTGACGACGTGAGCAACCTGACTGACAGTTGTACGTCTTCTAGTAGCGGTGCCAAGAGGAATCTGAATCATTCCCTTCTGAATCTTGCAGAGCCGGAGATCGTGAGTATTAGCTGTCCATGAGCTCTCAGCAGAAGCAACTTTATGACTCTCTATGGGCTTCTCTTTTGACTTTATGCCTCCACGTCCCCCCGATTGCGCGCGAGCTTCTACTTCTGTCTTTACGGTAAATGTCTCTTCTGCGCGACAGAGAGTCGCGTGTTATGACGCAATCGTTAGCCTATTTTTACAAAAACGGCTTCTACGGGGCTCTTCCCTCTTGGCTCTCAACGAAGGCGGTCGCATTTTCTCTCCCTCTCCCTCCCCTTACCTCTCCTGCTTGCTTCTCTTGTCACGTCTACTGTCTTGTACTTTGAGAGACTTTCGCAGCACTGCTCTCCAAACTAAGAAATTATGGATTTGATCAAATGGTCTCTCAACGCAATTGACACCATCTTCTCGACGAGAAGCTTGGGTTCGGGGGAACCTGACTGCCCTGCCGGGACGTTCGCAGCTGGCTACACGATGGAGAGGTGGCGGGTCGTGTGTCTGGCCGCTCTTTCCGTGGAGGACGTTGAAGATATCTACCTATTCGGTACCATGATAACAGGTTTTCTGCTGATTGGATTAGGCATTGCCCTGGTTTATCGAGGAGTTAAGAAGACGGTGACAGCTGTTCAAAGCCCCACGAGGCTGCCCGTCATGATTGAGGCGGTGGGCAGAGCTGTCGGCACTCAGACTGGGACTATGAACCAGAATGTGGATAACATCTTGGAGAAGCTTGCAGCTTTGCAAAGGCAAATGGATCGTTTCAGAGACCAAAATGGACCAGGAGAATAGCCTGTGTAAATTGAATGCGGCTACTCCCCGAAGACCAAACAATCCCAATCTTATCTGTTTCGGCTCCCCTCATCCAGCACTGGCCTTGGCCAAGGCCGCTGTTGGAACAACAAATCTCCCGGATGAGCACTGCAGTGAGCCGCTCTTGTGTTCCTTCCCCGACTCCCCAGACACCTGGGATTGTTGACTTTGCATGGACCTGATCAAGGTTGTCTCCATGGCAACTTGCTGTGTATCGCTATGACAATCCTGCGGACTGAGGCACCTAGATTAGGGTTGGCTTAGCAACTATCTCCAGGCCTACACACACATGAACTTACATATATACACATATACACATGCATCCCCCCACACCCCATCCCACGCCTTCGCCGCTTCGTACCTACAGCCTGGCAGGCGGGTCTGTGACCAGCGCCGAGAATGGCTGCAGGACCGGATGCTGCTTGCCTGGGCTGGTCTGTGACCAGCGCCGAGAATGGCTGCAGGACCGGATGCTGCTTGCCTGGGCTGGACAATTCCATCCCCCACTCCCCACACGTGTTGCAATGTCTTGTTCATGTTGTTGTACTGTTTATGTGCTAATGTTGCTGAGTGTGTTTTTCCTGTTCCCAGACTGTACTCCTTACAGGAGCATAGTCTGGGGGTCGCCTTTTTTTCACCTCACCTCTCCTCATGTCATGCTGTATTTTTCTCAAGATTGGCGCTGATTATAGCAGCCATGGTAGCATCTTGCTACCGAAGCACATTCCTTGTGTGTGAAAGCACTACTTGGCAATAAAGCTGATTCTGATTCTGATTCTGATTCTGATAACGTAAGATACAAGGTAATGGAGCCTTTTATACATTGTCGTGTTTCTTTAGAAATAAATAATGGACAAATGGAGTCTTTGGACGCCGCAGATGTAAAGTTATTCGCTGTCAAAGTGACGCCAAAATGAATGGGAGTCAATGGGATGCTAACAGCAGGTGATAGCCAGCTACAATGGCGGCCCCCGGAGGCAGCTTCAACTTCCGGCTGATGGATTACCCCCTTGGTCTTTTCAGCATTTTTAAAAATATTCTCAGATATTGGTGTTGTTGTGTGGCAGTGCTTCACATTGCCACCTAACCGTCTGGAGTGCATACTACATTGAATTTCACACACTTTTGCGTCACCATATGCACGCGGATTATGCGTTTTCTTTTCAGATCGTTTCCGTGTAAACATAGCCTGAAAATGCTTTATTTTGCCTGAAACTGTATCAACATCACAGCCTGATCTACTCACAGACAAACTGACCCAGCTCTCCATTCCATCCTCGATCTGTCAGTGGATCTCCAGCTTCCAGACGGACCGGCAGCAGCTCGTGAGACTGGGGAAACACACATCCAGGACTCTCACCACCAGCACTGGCGCCCCCCAAGGGTGCGTTCTCTCCCCACTGCTCTTCTCCCTGTACACTAACGACTGCACTTCTAAAGACCCCACTGTCAAGCTCCTGAAATTTGCAGACAACACCACTGTCATCGGTCTCATCCGAAACGGTGACGAGTCTGCTTACAGACTGGAGGTTGAACAGCTGGCTGTCTGGTGCAGTTATAACAACCTTGAGCTGAACACGCTCAAAACAGTGGAGATGACCGTGGACTTCAGGAGGAACAGCCCAGCACTCCCCCCACTCACCATCATGAACAGCACTGTGGAAGCAGTGGAGTCATTCAGGTTCCTGGGCACTATCATCTCTCAGGACCTGAAGTGGGACAATCACATTGACTCCATTGTGAAAAAGGCCCAGCAGAGACTGTATTTCCTTCGCCAGCTGAGGAAGTTCAACCTGCCACAGGAGCTGCTGATTCAGTTCTACTCAGCCGTCATCGAGTCTGTCCTATGCACTTCCATCACTGTCTGGTTTGGTTCAGCTACCAAATCAGACATCATGAGACTACAGCGGACAGTCCGGACTGCAGAGAGGATCATTGGTGCCCCCCTGCCAACCCTCCAGGACCTGTACTCTTCCAGAGTGAGGAAGAGAGCAGGTAAAATCATCACAGACTCCACTCACCCTGGACACCACCTGTTTGAACTGTTACCGTCAAGACGGAGACTCAGATCACTGGCCACAAGAACATCTCGGCACAGGAACAGTTTCTTCCCACAGGCCATTTCCCTCCTGAACAGTTAACATATCTCCCAAGGCATATGCCTTTAAGTGCAATACCCCCACTGTTTAGTGCAATATCTCCTAAACTCAGGTTATTTATATTTATATTTATTCATACTATTCAAAATACTGTATTATGTTCATAATCCGAAAATGTTTATTCTGACTAAACCCAACCGTGGCCTTATATTTTATATTTTATAGTATTTTCATATATATATATATATTTTTTTTTTTATAATTTTATTTTTAGATTTTGTATTACTGTTTCTTGTTGTATTTGTATCTGTATATGTGCACTGGAAGCTTCAGTACCAAAGAAAATTCCTTGTGTGTGCAAGCACACTTGGCAATAAAGCTCTTTCTGATTCTGATTCTGATTCTGAACATAGCGTTTGTCAGTATCAGTCCAAGATCTTTGTTCAAAAGAATAATAATAAATTACTCCGCTCACCTTAAGAACAAAAGAGAACACTTTTTTTTTCTGCCGACATAATATCCAGTTTGCTTATTTAATACTTGTTCAGAAATTACTAGTTCTGTAAACAACTTGCTAATATGATAAAGATCACATGCCATGAAGACAGAATCATAATATCATAATTTCGTCATCAGAATCATAATTTAGGAAATCAAAGCAAACAACCTATGCCTGTGTATACTCACTCGCCCTCTTGTGGTCTTTAGATATGCTGATTTAGTCATTTGCATATCAAAAAGTTGTATAAATGTGACATTAATAGACATAGACAGGAAGAGACACAGAGAAAAGAAAGGGAAAAGAAAAAGCACTCAGGGATTGCGGAAGGAAAGATCAGATGTGCAGCTGCGCTGGTGCATGCATGCCATCATTTCTCTGAATCAATGCCTCGGCATCCAGTATATTACTACTAGCCAATAAAGAAAAAATAAATCAAAGTTAAGAGGAGAGGACATACAAGTAAGGCCCAGCAAAGTTGAAAAGCAAACTTTTACAAGAACAGTTATTAATTCACATGCCTGAGTGTCTGAACATAGAGCTTTTTATAGCAGGCAGTTCTGTCCTCTGAAAAAAAAAACGTTTCTGTTATTGTTGACATCACAGGTAGTGTGCCTGATTTTTACCAGAAACTATTTTGCCAGAAATTCATCCATCACTTGACAGTAGTTATCCAAATAAATAAAAATAATAATAATTGTTGGCATCTGCTTAATTTGGCAAACAATTGTTTTGTGCAGACAGCATGCCATCATTAAAATTCAAAATAATTTATCAAAACCAAAATTGTCAATGTGTTTTCCTTCATGTTAATATTTTGCATATTGTTGTTGCACAGTTAAAATAAAATGATATGCTTTATTTGAAAGACATTTGACTTTTTTTAACAATACGTTTGAATCAACCTAATTTCCACTAGTCAGGGACAGTGAACCACTTCAACCATAAAACACTTCAAATACTTTAATTATGCACATTTATGTTATATTATGAAATATTGTTATAGTTTTTCTGGAACATTAATTTGATTATCAGTTAGATGGGTCTATGTGAGTTAGCAAACTATGAACTAGCAGCAGACAAGTACTTTACACAAACCTGTTTCTCTCCGCTGGGCTTCTTGTGGTTCAGCAGGAGCTCCACGGCCCCCACCACCTCTTTACGGATGGCGTGGAGCAGAGCGTCCCCGACATACACATTGAAGCTG
The DNA here is from genome assembly GCA_036326025.1 of Chrosomus eos. Classification (NCBI taxonomy): domain Eukaryota; kingdom Metazoa; phylum Chordata; class Actinopteri; order Cypriniformes; family Leuciscidae; genus Chrosomus; species Chrosomus eos. The sequence continues at coordinate 20,049,511 of CM070825.1, forward strand.
AGGAGCAGCTCGATGATCTCCAAGTTCTCATTCTCAATGGCTATGAGCAGCGCCGTGCGCCCCAGAGGATCGACGCAATTGATGTTGATCTTGAAGTAGATCTCCGCCTCCTCCAGTGATAGTTTCACGCTGGCGTAATCGCCCTTCTCCACGGCGCTGAGGTAGGACTTCTCCTGCCCCGAGAGTTCCGACTCGGAGCGCACTATCCGCAGCGGAATGCGGTCCCGGTACGAGGAGTTATCCGTTCTGCGGTAGTACAGCTGCGACATTGTAGCTCAATCCATCACAAAACAGGTGGAGAGCGAGGAGTAGAAGCAACCTAAAGACAAACACATTTGTGTATAAACCCTCGAATTGATGGTTTTATAATGATATTCTGTTGAAAATCAGTTATCTAAGTATATCAGGTGCTCATAACCAGCAATAAAACATCTACCCGTAATTTTTTGTTAACATTGTAGCTGATTGATAGGGAGTCGTGCAGGCACATATTTACATAAAACACTATTTGTAAAGGAGTTAATTAAATTGTAAGAATAAAAAGGAAATAAAAATTAAAGAAACTTCAATATCAAAGTACAACCATTAGTCCCTGGTGGTGGTGAAATAAAGCAAGAAATACGAATAGGAAGCTTTAAATTACGCATGGGCTATTTTACGCAGACCTTCCCAGCTCATGTTTTAGAGATTAAAAATGAAACAGTTCTTGGTTTGAACAGAAAACCACGCAAAACTGCCAAAACAACACACCAATCTCAAAATTACGCACGCTTACGCAGTGATAGCATCAACTTAACAGCTTTATACGGCTTCAATTTCATCAAGAATCACGACTCAACTTTAAAAAGATCATGGAGGTGGATGCGTTAACATCACAATTCGCATTAAACACGCGGTCAACAACATGCACAGTTCAAAGCTTTGGAAAATAATGTACTGTTGTTCTACTAAGCTCAATGCAAAGCTACCAAATACTAAAACTCACCTTGCTGTCAGAACAACTTTGATTCTCAGATGTATTTAGTTCATTTACTTACCCGATTCATCACAGAAAATACTTTCGGAGGTGTATTCCTACGACCACACGAGGAATGTTGCGCATGGTGACTGTGTTGTGCTGCCACGGCACCGACGCACCGCTGGAATCATGCTGGAATTGCAAATTCATTACACCCCAGTAGACGTCTGTTATTGTCCACAGTGCATTATTAACATAACGTTTTCTCTCTGTTATTTCTGTTCAACTGAGCCCTAGTCTGACGTAGATGATGCTGACAATGGTAACCAAATTAGTAAATTACGTAATGCTAGTGCTTCGTCAGATAAAATTATTAATGCAGTCTTACAATACGAGAAAAAAAGTTGTCATTTCTCGTAAATCACATAGAGGCGTTTTGTGCGCTCTTTGAAAGAGACTGCGCGCGCCAAAGCTGCAACCTATGTTTAGCTAAACAGTAAACATTACTAATAGACTGCCATACCCGTTAAAATGTTAGGGAGACCGGTAAATTAGGTGTGTGTAAAGAATTCTGGATCCAATTAACAGATTTCAACGAACAGATAAGCATATTTTAAACAGTTTAAAAAGGTGTGTATATGTTGGTCACGCTGTATTTTGTTTTCAGTAAAAAAGAACCGACTCATATGAATCATTAGCTCGGGACTCTGACGACAATGAATCAAAAGGGTAATTTGTTTGGGAATCATTTGAGTGCGCGTGCACGCAACAGGAAGTAGTGCGTAAAACTGTCCTAGTGCACTGGACATCATGCATCGTGTTCAGGAACTCATGTGCCTGAAATCACGAGATGTCAAGGAAAACATACTGTAAGTTAAATTAATTAGTCAATTTATTACATATAATTTGTTTTACAAAATAAAGTTTTACACATTTTATATTTTTTTTTAACACATTTAACATTTGCAACAGCTTTTTATCACTTAATCCCCATTCCCACAATTACTAAATTGTGTAAAGCACTGTAAACGCTTGCATTTTAAACTAATCCCCGGTTTCACAGACAAGGCTTAAACCTAGTCCCAGATTTAAAAGCATGTTTGAGCTGTTTCAACTGAAAGCAACTTGCCCTGACATATATTAAAATATGTCACTGCCATTGTTTTGTCTCAAGAGATGCATGAATCAAGAGATGTTTTTCCCCCCTAAGGCTTGTTTATAAAAGCTTCTTAAATGTCTTTATTGAACTTGGTCTTATCCTGGTTTAACTTAAACCCTGTCTGTGAAACCGGGCCTAAAAGTGTGCACACACACTTGCAGTCTTTACGCCTTGAACACAATTGACCTGATGCAGTGTAACTGCATATTTCGCTCTGTAGATTCAGGTTAAAAGGCTAGAGAACTGTTAGCCCTGTAAAACGGCAATTGCAACAAAGTTTTCTTGTTTAACAACCAAATTATTCTAACAATCAAATTATTCAACCAAATGTTACTCATCAAATTCAGTTTACTCAGTACATACATGTTTCCTCCTGCTTATTCAACACGAAATACTGAGTTCTTTGTATTCAACATCTATTAACAGTTTAAGGATATGTTGTAGATTTAATAACTAAACCATGTGTAGCAAATAAACAGGAATATTATATAAAGTTTGAAATTGGGCCCTCCCAGTCTCCCGTATACGAGTTTCCTCAAAGGTGCTCTCAAGAACGTGATAATTTCATGCAATTTAATGCTGGCAGTTGGGGTCTTAACTAGAAATAAAAGTAATTATATTGCACAACGTTGTTTGTGTAACTCTCTTTAGTCTAATAAACTTTAAGGGGTTTCACCACAGATGTAATATAACACCATAGACTTACTACATGGTCTACACACCTATATGCGAATAAAGAAGACAGATAATTTTGCCATACCTGACAAGAGTGATAAAATACAATTATGAATGTCCTTAAGTAAATTCTATAGTTTTTAGTCAAAATAAAACATCCTTGGTTGTACTGTATATTGTCCGCTCTATTCATATGATCACAATAAATGCCTCATTTTATTTATTGTCTGCAGTCTGCGGAGTTAATATAGGCACAGATTTGGTATGCAGCTCAGATTTGGAAATTGGGGGATTCAACTTTTTTTAGTAAATTTAGTTAAATTGTTGTTAAATTAGCTTTCTATGACCATGTGAATATCTGTTAGAACGTCTAGTATATTCCCATAAAATTAAGCTCATTTGATGAATACAAAAACATAAATATCAGTTACTTGTTTGTCGGCATCATCATTAGTTACTTTTCAATGAATATTAATAGTCCTCTTTTCAAAAACATAACTATCTTGCCGCTGCTGTTCTTAGGGTATAGCCTATATTCTATGAAAAGAGAGTGCACTGTAATTAAATGTATCATATTCATAAGTCACCACTCAGTAATTTCAGAAAGTTTGTTGCTTGCCAGGCAGCACTTGGGGAGGGGGGAAAGTTTCTCGAAATGTTTTGTTGTGTTGTCTTAGACTTTACTCCCATGGGATGGTCTGACCGCATTCTGTCATGAGGAACAAGATTGCAAGAAGTTGATAGGACACAGTTTTTAATGGTTCTTCCTTGAACCAATTAAGAGAGAGAAATACTATTATCTTGGCTATAAACTTCCGTTAATAATGAGATCGTTGTGTTGGTTAATTGAAAAATAGTTGTTCATTATGTGTCTTTGGTTCTCCTGCAAATGAAGTATTGTTCAGTGTTAGACCTATGTGGAGATTATCTTTAAATAATGCAAAATAACAAAGTACTCTAATTCTGAAAGCTGATTTCACAGACAAGTGGGCCAATCTGGGAATCAAAATGCATAAATGTCACTTCTAGTGAAATCAGTGTCACTTTGTACAGCTTGTCAACACGTCCCAGTCCTGACACTTCCTTCACGCTGGCGCCATATCTGTGAACACTCATAAAATGTCTTTCTTCCCAATTTAATATTTGCAAACGTATCTTTAGTTTCATATGTAAAATCAAGGTTGTTTTCAGTGAGCTTCAAAATAAGTCTGCCCCTTGAGCAGGATGTGTTTATAACAAACTGGGGTGAACATAAATCAGACTATTTTGAGATGTGCACATGGATATTTGCATAACAGCATACAAGCCTTCCAAGTGCTATATAGATTATTGTCGTTCGATTCTGAAAACAGATTAATAGATAGATGATGGATAGATGTGTGTGAAGTGTTTAGTGGGTATGGCCATCTACGGGTGAACAAGACCTGATCCTTGATATGCAATTTAACCCCTTCTAGAGATGTCATTCTCCAATACAGAAGACCAGTATGACTCAGCATGCACATAATTACATTTGATAACAAGATGATGTTTCATACTCTTTGGTATATGAGATTCTGTGAGAGTTATGGGAGTGTTAACTAGGTGAGAATGGGCATTCAAGCATCAGCCCCAACAAATTGATGTTTCTTTGTCACATTAACTGAGACTTTTAAGTCATAAGATTTCTTATGTTTTCCAGATTGCTGTGTCACCCAGCTTTGTTTCATTCACAAATAAATTGTCATTTAGCATTAGATTGTCACCTGCTGCCTATTATTGATTTTAGTTGTTTTTCAATGGATACAATTTTGGTGTCAGTAAAATTTGAAAGATGTCTCTTATGCACATCAACGCTGCATTTATTTGATCAAAAATTCAGTAAAAACACAGCAATATTGTGAAATATTAAAATAACTGTTTTTTTATTTAATATATTTTAAAATCACTGTAATGGCAAAGCTAAATTCAGCTCCAGTCTTCAGTGCCATCCTTTGGAAATCATTCTTATATGCTTATTTGGGGCTTAAGAAACATTTATAATGATTATCAATGCTGAAAATTATAAAAAAAATAAAATAAATTCAGTATTCTTTGATGAATAGAACATTCAAAAGAACAGCATTGAATTTGTCTGTAACAATGTAAAAAGTCTTTACTCACTTTTGGTCAGTTTAAGACATGCTTGATGAATACAATTATTAATTTCTTAAAATAAAAAAAATAAAAGTCATCTTTTAAACAGTGTAATTAAAGGTTTAGCCTGTAGCGCAAGTTAAACCGATTGGGCATGAAGATCTTTTACATATGATGGAACTTTTTGTTTTTGTCTTTTCCTCTAAACTATCATGAATTCAGAAGACTTGGATTCGAGCACGAGTCAAATGGACTACTTTCATTATACACTGTAAAAAAAATAGTTTTAACTTAAAGTAAACTTAAAATATTAAGGCAGCACGAATACTTAGTCAACTCAAATATCCAAGTTGTCACACGTTGACTAAACCTAAAATTTTAAGGCAGCACAAATACTTTAAGTTGAAACAATAGTTTTTTGTCAATTTTCACGATTTCTTATTGTTTCAGGTTCATGCATTTTTATGTCCGCAATCGCCCACTATACCCTCATTATCTATTCTCTTCATAAGTCCACTGAGGGTGGGAAAGCAGAGTGAATATTCTTCTAAACTTCTCCATTTGTGCTCCACATTGCATATGGGTTTGGTAAAACATGGGGTGAATAAATGTTGATTTTAACAATGAAACCATAAATTATAAACAGGCAACCAAGCAGTGAGGTCTCTATTTATGTATTTAAATGGCTCAAAGTAAATTAAATAAACGTATAAATAGCTCAAAGTATTTCAAATAAGCTCTGCTCTGATAGCACTACACAATTAATGATGCAAATAATGATGTCTGATTGTTGTACCAGAGGACTTTCCACTTGTAAGCTCTTCAGATATCTGGTGGAGTGTTTCATCTCTGAACCCTTGGGGCAGAAAGGGTTTCTGTGTGCTCATTTAACCCACAGTGCATTATGCAAGTTTATGCAATTCTTTGAAACGAGAATATGATTAGTTACGATTCCTCTGTCTAAAACATAGAGATTACTCATCATAAGCTATTAATAAACTAATAAACTTGCTTAAAACTTCACAGACAGCTGACATTTCTGCAGGTAAGATTGCTTAAGAGGCACATCAAGCCTTTAATTTTATAAGGTTGTAATATAGTCACATAGGACTTTGTAGCATTTGAATATTAAATCCACTTGCCATTTAGTTGTTGTGAGGAACAAATCATAATCTTCTTGTGTTGCACAGAGCAAAATGCCTATGTCAAGCCAGAAACAAGTTCAATTTAAAGCGTTTAACACTGATTTGTGAGGTTTATTTCAAGTGTTTTACTAAGAGAGAGTAGTCTTCAGTCTAGTAATTGCCTATTTTAGAAAGCACTGTGTTTGTTCAAATTTTGTGTCACGGCTCATTGGCGAAAGTTCAAAAATGTGGCTTTGAAATTCAGCTGTGGGGATGTAATTTTACTGGAGTGTAGTTTAGTGCCACATTTCCTGTTGCTTGTGTTGTGCATCAGATCTTAGATACAGGGCGGCAGTCCGGAGACAGACCTTGGCTTGTGTTATGTAAGCAAAATAACTTTTGTAAACCGGTGTCTGGATAATGTTTACTTTACTACTGTAATCAATTCACTCCAGCTTTGGATGTCTGACCAAACCATGCAGCTCTGTAGCTTTGTTTCCATTACAAAATAGCTTCTGTCTCAGGCATAAAGTTTTTCTTACATCTTTGGAACACTGCAGGCGACATTTTGAATTATATCCTGATCTTTTCCATGCAGTGACAAAAATGGAGACTGAGGCTTTCAAGCTTGAAATAAAGCATATATGAAATTGGTGACATACTTTACGGAACAAACCAAAATTTAAGTCTTTATTAATTGAATTTGATTAGTAAAAAATCTCCTTTTGTGTTCTACAGAAGTAGGAAAGTCATACAAGTATGGAGCGGCATTAGATTTTTGGGTGAATGATCACTCTAAATATAATACACTCTCACTTCTGTCACTGACTAGAAAAAAAACTGATCGCTTCAGCTATTTCATGATCAAACCATTGATAGGTCCTAGAAAACACAAAATCCACTTCTGTAAATACAATGCTGCCTCGACACATTGATTGCAGCTGTTGCCATGCCAGTGCGTAAAATGTGGATTAATTGCAGCTTTTCATTCTCTGATTTGCATATTCCTCTATAAAGGGGAGTGAGCGGCTTTTCTCATTGCTGATGGAACTGGATGAAACCCAGACAAGAGAAAAGAATGATCTGTCTCTTTCATTCATATACAAACACACACACACACACACACACACACACACACACACACACACACACACACACACACACACACACACACACACACACACACACACACACGTATGTTAGGTTTCCATAATGTTTTATGGAGTGTAGTTTAGTGCCACATCACACAAAAACATAATTTAGTGTGATGTATGAGATGTTTTCCTCATGGATTTCGAATATTGCCATAGATGTTGGGACATTTTGAATGTACCTAAAACACACACATGTTGGGACATTTTGAATGTACCTGAAACACACACACACACACACACACACACACACACACACACACACACACACACACACACACACACACACACACACACACACACACACACACACACACACACACACACACACACACACACACACACACACACACACACACACACACACACACACACACACACACACACACACACACACACACACAGGAACAAAGCAGCATAATGACAGTAAGCACAGTTAGAACAGAGTTAAATAGAATGTGTGAAAATGGTGGTGACAGATCCAAGGAGGAAAAAAGCAAAGCTAGTGAATCACACTCATTTAAGTTCCTTTGTGGATTTTATTCCTTTGTTTTGAAGTGTCTTGTTTCGAACAAAGCACATTAGGATTGTTTTTTATGTCTTTTTATAGTGCGTCCCATTTGATGTGTGAAAAATGTCAGCCTTTGATATTTGAAAATTAGATGGTTTTTATAGCCTTTTCTTTCACACCTTCAGAAGAGTCAAAGATTCTGATGGAACTATAAACATTTATATCAGTTAGTCTAGATGTTCATATTTTGATATTACTTTTAGATGTTTATATTCTCGCAACCTATTTTTCCTACACAACCTTAATAAAAAAAATAAAAAAAATAAAAAATCCAGATGGCCCTTGCTAAAGCACAATGCTTTAAATACTGCTTCCCCAGTCTTAACTAGCTTAGTCTCAGCCTCAGACGTCATGCCCACGTAACGTTGGCTAAACGTCTGATGCATATGGTACACTTAACTGGAAACACTTCAAGAATGTCGAAGTCGTCATCTGATTGGTTGAATTTTATCGGATTTCCGGGGGGCGCGAGTGTCGCGTTTATTTTCGGTCCGCCGGGAAACAAAGCACAGACGTGTGATTGCGGAAGAAAAACTGTTGTGTTTACATGAGCGACATTGAGCATTTATCAAGATCAGCTAAACGTAGGATTCTCAAAAGTATGCGAGGTTCACGGCATAGACTCTTTAAGAGATGTCCAGGAGTTTTGCACGCCGACTTGTTGCACGCCGGTCTGTTGTTGTGGGGATATTTCCACGCCCAGAAACGTGACGCTGAACGAAACGAACTGTAATTGGTTGTTTGACATGTCGGTCAAACGGCCTTATGGGCGGGCCTTGGCCAAAGAAAGCTGCTATGAATTCCCGACCTTCAGCCGTCAGTCTGAAGGTCTGGCTACGCGAGACTATAACTAGCTTAACCATCAAGACGTCTTTTTTAAATCTTAAAGTTGGCATGAAACGGATGTTGTGATTTGTGTGTTTTTGCCTATTGTGACATATCCGAGTGAAACGGCTTTGTCAAACAAGACAACGTGTAGGGTGGAATTTGCTTTTGTTCATAGGAAATTGATTGGATGGTTGTGGTTTGCTATTGGTCGATCTCTTGTGAGTGACAGGTTGTTCTGCCCTCGCACCAGTAAACACGTCATCAGAGAAGAAATGCCACTCTAAGAGGGAGGGGAAGTTGAAATTTAAAGTCAAGTCAAGTCACCCTCATTTATATAGCGCTTTTAACAGTATGGATTGTTTCAAAGCAGCTTTACAGTGATAAAAGAAATTACCATAACAGACTGTTTAGGCTTTACCACAGCTCTAGGACAAAGGAACGAAACGAAAGTTAGTTTTGATTGATTCACTTCTGTTGCAAAGATCATCAGTTATTAACTTAGGGGCCGCTAACATGACATCGTTCCAACAGAAAAAACCCCAACGCACTCCGGCCGCCCATCCGCACAAAACAGCGCCTGGTGTCTCGAGAACGCACTCCCTGAAATAGGTTTGAAGGTGCAAACGATTATCCGCTATCTCTGCGCAAACCTCAAAAACGCAAACCCGGGAATGCAGACGGCGCGCACATGCGCATCACGTGTTCAGTCGATAGGTATGCATGTTTGAATATATATGTGCGCAGGTGTGTAGTCCTTCACAAATCAACCCTCAACAAACTACTCGTCTGGCTTAAATTTATAATACAGAATTTTTTGTCTCGTCTGCGTAGCCACGCAAACCGGAATTATCCGACAACGTTTTATCCGTACAGAAGCAAAGGGAAGGAGGCCTTCACAGGGGAGAGACCAGTCGACATTACAGGACTGTGTTGTTGTCGTGTCCAGGCGCTGGTCCTTTATCAGATCTGGATCCAGCATACTGCAGTAAACCTCGGGATAAACAGAGAGACTAATATTATCATAGATGCCATTCTTATGATGTATCAAGTACATCATTCAGGATGTATGGGAAGTGTTCCCGGTTCCGGCTGATCTAAACTATGCAGCCTAACATTGAATTATAGAAGTCTATAGTGTGTTATGTGTATGCTTGGCCAAAGAGATGTGTTTTTAGTCTGGATTTGAACTGTCCGTGTGTCTGCTTTTCGGATAATATTAGGAAGATTGTTCCAAAGTTTTGGTGCTAAATAGGAAAAGGATCTACCGCCAGCAGTAGATTTTGATATTCTAGGTATTATCAACTGGCCATAATTTTGAGATCGCAATAGACGTGAAGGGCTATAATGCATTATGAGCTCGCTCAAGTACTGGGCTTTGTAAGTAATCGGCAACATTTAAAAATGTATACGATGTTTAATTGGGAGCCAATGCAGTGTTGACAGAACCGGGCTAATATGGTCATACTTCCTGTTTCTGGTAGGGATGCACCGATACCATGTTTTTCAGAATCGATCCGATCCGATACCCAAAATTCTGAGTATCGACCGATACCCGATACCGATCCGATACCAGCACAGTTTTTTAGTAGAATTTCTATAACTCTGTGTGTTGAACTGATATTCACTCTTTTGTGTGTTAAACACAATCTACTTAATACAGACAACTTCATTATAAAGAAAAAAAAATATGATCATAATCTATGACAAAAAATGCTATTATAAACTAGATAATTCAGCAATAAAATGTAGTCTAGAAAAATCATGAGTGCACAATTATTGTATAAAATCTGAACATTTAGTGAAAAAAACATTTAGTGGGGAGCAAATAAGAGACAATTAGTGTAACAATAAATCTGGTAAAACGTTACACATTGCTCTTTGTATTGTTGTCAAATACATTAATGAAAAACAAGATAACAAAAATCAAAAAGATATTTTAGATATAGCCATACTATAAAATTGAGAAATGTTTTAAATGTATAGCACAGCTGTTTAATGAGGCAGCAACATATAATAGATAGGACAGAACAAGAAAAGCTATTCATATAATAATCTTCTTTTATTGCGTCACTGCACTATGATATGAACGCACAAAGCGCTTATGCGCATCTCGAGCGCAGAATGATGAGCTTATGCGCATCTCGAGCGCAGAATGATGAGCTTATGCGCATCTCGAGCGCAGAATGATGAGCTTATGCGCATCTCGAGCGCAGAATGATGAGCTTATGCGCATCTCGAGCGCAGAATGATGCGCTTGAAGCCACATGGAGTCACAGCGCCAGCGCGTCGAGTCCGCATTGAAAGGTTCAAAGCACAAAGGAAATACATATCGATGCGTAGTGTATTATACAGTATCTACTTATGCAATAGTTTATTCAGCGGTTTCTTTTAACAGTTTTAAATTTCAGTTACTGTCCGCGTTAAGAACAATGACAGTGCTCTGACTCTCTAGTGTTGTGATCTAACAGACACCCGGTAGAAAGTAACATGATTAAGTTACAGCAATAAAGTCCAGCAATATAAAGTTGTTTTATGCGAAACCATAGAGCTTTATCTACAGATCAAGTATAATAACAGCTAACATTGAATCATCTTGGAGAGAGTTTTATTATTGTTGACTGTCGTACCCGAACGCGACGTGCTGTTTGCATGCTGAATGGAGAATGACTGACAGCCGCAGCGGAGGGAAAAGTTTACGTGATCTTGAATTTAATGACTTCATTATTAATTTCTATCTCACATTATACTATATAATGGCTTCAGAACACTTATAATAAGAGTGCACGGAAACTTTATGGTGCTTTAGAACGTTTTTGTGCCGTTTGTGGGGGTTAAAAATATCACAGAATAGTAAACGCACAATATCGGATTTGGATCGGCCTCATCTGATCGATACCCGATCCGACAAAAATGGCAGTATCGGAGCCGATATCCGATACAAATATCGGATCGGTGCATCCCTAGTTTCTGGTAAGAACTCTAGCGGCTGCGTTTTGGACCAGCTTTATTAAGCGTGCAGGGCAACCACCCATACCGGTAATAGCATTACAATAATCTAGGCTTGAAGACGTCATGAACGCATTGACTAATTGTTCTACATTTTTCATTGAGAGCAAATTACGTAATTATATATATTTTTATAGTAGGCCTACTAGTACTGAGCCTTGTGGTACACCATACTGAACTTTTGATCGATAAGACATCTCTTCATTTACTGCTACAAACTGATAACGGTCAGATAAGTATGATTTAAACCATGCTAGTGCAATTTCACTAATGCAAACATAGTTTTCTAGTCTATTTAAAAGAATGTTGTGGTCGGTCACATGCAGCACTAAGATCGAGTAACATTAATAGAGAGATACAACCACGATCGGATGATAAGAGCAAATCATTTGTGACTCTAATGAGAGCAGTCTCAGTACTATGGTACGGTCTAAATCCTGATTGAAAATCCTCTTAAGATATCATTTCTTTCTAAAAAGGAACATGGTTGTAAAGATACTGCCTTTTCTAGTATCTTTGAAAGAGAAGGTAGATTCGAGATCGGCCTGTAATTGACTAATTCTGTAGGATCAAGTTGCGTTTTTTTAACAAGCTGTTTAATCATAGCCAGTTTAAAAGTTTTTGGTACATATATCCTAAAGACAAAGAAGAATTAATGATATTAAGAAGAGGATATGACCTCTGGAAGCATCTCTTTCAGTAGCTTAGTCGGTATAGGGTTTTACATGTTCAAAATAATTAGTTTGTTAATCATTCGTTAAACAGAACTTTATTATATTAAATATTAATCAAAAATGAATCACCTTTTTATAACACTTTTTAATGAGTGATTGTGTAAAGGTGTTCTCAAGATACCAACCTTTCGTGAACTTGTGAATTTCGCCAGCGGTCTTCTCTGCACCAAATAGGCCAAGCTTCCACGCTTCCAGGGATGATCTCGTTTTCATGGAGACAGACGCGGTGTGTACCGAGGAGAGGGGCTGTGTGTGTGTGTGTGTTGTGTGTGACAGAGAGACGGCGGGAGAGCAGGGAAAGGAAATGCAGCTGAACGAATAATCTGCGTGTTTTAAATGGCGAAAAAAAAGAACAACAACAAAACGCACTTTTTTGCAACCGGTGTTGATTCTGTGGCGCACCACCACGAATTAGTCTATGTGTGGGAAACACTGGTTTTGTTTATGTTATGTTCTTATAATAGGGTTGTAAAATAAGCAGATCTAACAGCTTTTAAGGCCTCACTGTATGCAATTGTGCTCTCTTCCATGTAATGCGAAATGCCTCTAGTTTTGTTTTTTTCCAGTTGCGCTCCATTTTTCTGGCTGCTCTCCCGTGTGCTCATCGTACCACAGCGTTGGACTATTTTCTTTAATCTTCTTTAAGCGCAATGGAGCAACTGTGTCTAAAGTGCTGGAAAAGAGAGAGTTAAAAGTTTCTGTCGCAATATTGAGTTCTTATAAGCTATCTGGGATGCTGAGATGATGAAACTGATCAGGAAGATAATTAATAAAGCAATTTTTAGTGGCAGAAGTGATAGGTCTAACATATTATCTATGACTAGATAATGATCTGAGATGTCATCGCTCTGCAGCAGAATTTCTACGGCATCAACATTGATTCCATGTGATTATACTAGATTTAGAGTATGATTACGAAAATGAGTAGGTCCTGACACGTGTTGTCTAACTCCAATAGAGTTAAGAATGTCTTTAAATGCCAATCCCAATGCATCTTTTTCATTATACATGTATATTAAAACCACCAACAATTAGGGCTTTATCTGCAGCCAGTACTACTCTGATAGAAAGTCAGCAAATTATTTGATAAAGTCTGTATGGTGCCCTGTATACAGTACCCAGCACAAATCTCAAATGTGATTTATCATTTACACTAGATAATGTTACATTAAGCACCAACACTTCAAAATAATTAGATTTGAAACTAGACACTAGACTTTTTAGTAATTCTGAAAATATTACTATAAATTACAGCAACACCTCCCCCTTTGCCTTTCGGATGAGGCTCATGTTTATAACCGTAATCTTGGTGGGTGGACTTATTTAAAGTAATGTAATTGTTTGGTTTTAGCCAGGTTTCTGTCAAAGCACATCCAGGTTATAGGTTATATGCGAGCAAAATAAATAAATAAATAAAGAGCGCACGGATGGCACTCTAACAGGCTAGCGAATTACTAGCTTGTTGTGCTAGCAACGATTTAGATTGAAGCTAGTGATGTAAGGTTATGTCGAGTAAGTCATATTTAGCAGTACAAACAACAGGGAATGATAGTAAATGATTCAGAAAGATATACGAAGCTTACAGACGCAAACCAACTCAATAGCTACAGCAGCAAGGCAGACAGGAGCAATCGATCTATTGTAAAAAAAATAAAATAATGGTGTGCACAAATAAATCATTTATAATAAATACTGTAATATTCAAATATTTAATTTCATGGTGACCAGGATAAACTGAACAAGCTTGGCAGATCATCCGGTTTTAAACGCCTTTTCAGCTGGTAGAGCTAATGATTGATACTTAAACAATTAATCTGTCAGACTAACTGAAGTGCTCTTTCTGAAAGCTAAATAGCTGACATTTAGAGAGAGGCTCAAACACCTGTCTAGTCTCAGTCAGTGTGGGCAGCACTTTTTCTGGACAGAGATAAATCTGTCTCTGTGCTAGGCGTGGGTTTACCTGTTCCTATAGGAGAGAGGTACTTCTGAAGCACGTCTCATCCTTTCTCATTCCCACAGACGGAGTGGGTGGTTCACCTCAACAAAATAGATGTGATTTGCATTTTTATAGTGTTAGTAAGATATTTCTTTCAGACCTGAATGAATGATCGTTTAGTTCTCCATGTGGTAATTTATTGTGACAACCACAGCAGATGATTCTTTCCTAAGGTAGACTCATAGTAATTAGTATTGGTTCATAGTAATTGATGGAATCAGATCTCGTATCAGCAATGTGCATTTGTGTGATAAATGATGTTGACCATTTGATTAAACATTCGTTTTGAGACTGAGAAGACAGATTGCTGATGGGCTTTGTTGTCATTAGGTTGGCAGGGACAGATAAAGCAGATCCCTGGACTTTGCATGACTTTTTGTTTGTACAAGTCAAAATCTTTAAAATAAAATGATTACTGTATGTCTGTTGTTGTTAGCATTGACTATTACATTATATAGACTTTGATAAAACAGAATATCAAGCCAAGTGCCATTTATTTAAAAAAAGACAAAAATGTTTCAAGCTAATTCTTTTCATTGTTATTAAAAAATAGATACATAAGATTGTGTATTTAATATTTCTTTCTTTTCTCTCTTTATAGTGTAGTGGAGATCTTTAGCCATTTCAAACTATTTTGTGTGAAGTTTTCCAAAACAATATCTTTTCCAAAACAATATCTTTGAATCATCTTTGTTTGGTGGCTTTTCTACAAATACTGCTATATTAAATAAATGTATACATTTGAGTTAGTTTTTTAAATGCATGGTTGCACGCATGATTACTTTATTTGATCTTGAGACACTTAAGTAAGTTATTTGACTTTCAGACACAATTTGAGGGATTTTTTGTGGTTTATGAAGCTTATTTGCTAAATTCTTTGGTCTTGCATTTGCGCTCATTATAAGGAATTTTATGCGCTCATTTTCTTTGGTTGAGTAAATCGGCAGATTGCATGTTTTTCTTTGAACTTCTCCTCATAGAACATCTTTCTATATTATTTTCTGTTCCTCAGATAGTTGGTGTAGGAGTTTGTGTGTCCCAGAGTTTCATCATTCACTGATGGCACTTTAGGGAGCAGATCCCTCTAACCACGAAGTGAGACATTTCAACTTCTCCACACAGTCTCTGATCCCCGATGTGTGAACTCTGAGCACTTGCACTTCAGTCCGTGTCATTTCCTGTTTGATATGTTACTGCAGCCTTAGTCACCAATGACTGGTTTTTGACTGAGAAAAACAGATAATCTAAAGTGTTTGTATCTGATAGTGTAGCAGATATTGTATCTGATGTAAAATGACACGAAGTTCTGGAAAACAGAATGTATATGTATCCGTTTAATGCAAACAGTGTTACAAGACCAAAGCATTTCCTCCTTACAATTATGAATCTCACAGCTGTAAAGTTCAGAATGTGGGAGAGCAAAATACAGCAGCAACTGTTTTTTAATCATCTGCTAGTTTATTTTACAGTGCAGTCTCTGGGTAGCATCATCTGAAAGGAATCTCCTGCTGCAGGTTGTTTTATGATTCAATCATTCAAACAAACAAATGAGAGTATCTCAGGAACAAGAAGAGAGATTTTGAAGGTTCAGTTATATAATATAACCTAGTTTCAATCATGTTTATGGATAGAGCAACTGAACTTCAGCATGTTTTATGCTATAAAATGGTATAAAGCATGTTTTAAAGCCCCCCTGTGGTGAAAATCTAAATTGTAATGTTGTTTATATGTCTATGTGGTGTTTTTGAATATGCTTTAAAGACAAACCATGTGCAAATTCATAAGTCAACACCATTGCTGAGTATTTTCTCCTTAAAGGGGTCATATAATGCCATAGTTAATATGAATCTTTAGGGTCTAAATTAAAACTTTGTAATATACTTTTATTAAAAATTCTTATTAGTATTTTAAGAAAACACTAATTTTACCTGCTCAAAAACAGCTCTGTTTTCAGCACGCCGTTTCAGTGCATATGCCTTTAAATGATAATGAGCTTTGCTGACTCCGCCCCTCTGTGTACACAGTTTTTAATGGTAAATGGTAAAACACAATAACCACCATAACGCGTTGTTCATTATAAACGTGGGATTATTAATCATATTGAGAACGTCGGATACATAGAATACATGACGTAATGTACCCTGTAAACATTAGCCAAATTCATCGTGAAGCGTGCAAGCGATTTGCAAAGATTAATATTTAAAGGTTAATGAAACGTTACACTCACTTCTTCTGGAGGCGCAGCAGGAACACCTTTCTTTTTTAGGAGCAGCTTCTTAGCAAAACCAGCTCAGTACTGACCCTCCTCGTTTATAAAGCAGTCTGGTGAGAAATGATTTGCGCAAACATGAAAGCATTGACGTTGATCGTGGGGAATATTCCCATCGTAAACATAACTCAGCCACTGCGTCTTTAGCGGTGTCTCTAGTCTTTAGGAACATCAAAATGACTGCTGTGTTCATTATTACACCCAAGAACAGAACACCACAATCGCTTAGACTCCATTCTGCTCCAGTGTAAACAATGACGCCGGACTATGAGGACAGCTTGCTCAGGGCGGGTCTGTGTTGAAACGCTGCTGTCAATCATCAATTGTGGGAGGGGCGTCCGTTTTATCTACGTCACAAAAACGAACGGCTCAATTTGAGGCAGGGGAAAACATATAAGGAGATTAAAACAAAAACACTGGATGGATTTTTATCATTATATGACGGTTGTGTACAGGCACTGCCAACACACATTTCAGTACAATCAACTTGTTAAAGTGCATGTACCATTATATGACCCCTTTAAAAATGCAGTGAACCAAAGACAGTCTCAAAATCGCTGTTTGATATCGCTGGTGTTTCTGACGTCACAAAATACCTTGCAACCAATCACGTCAACGTGATCATCAGCAAGTGGATCTCTGGGTTGGCGTGCGTGAGAGTTGAGGCGGGGCTAATTATATTCATAGAACCGTGCATACTAAATAAGCCAAGGGTATGTCATTTTGGTGATCAAAGATGAGTTTTAATGGATACAATTATTGACTACAGGGGGACTTACTGAAGAGTTCATTTTGATACTTTTTGTGTCAAAGTTTAAACAGCACCAAGTTAATAAATTGAGTTATTATGTGAATACTAGTTGGTCAGTTGTGCCATCCTGCTGTCAGATGTTGTGTATTATTGTCGCCCATGGGAATTGTGTACCAGCCCGCTTATGCACGTGACTAAAGCCGGTCCGAAAATTGTGTTCCAATAATTTTTTCCAATAGTATTTTTTTTTTAAACCAACCAGCTACGAGGGGAATCACAACATTACAAACTTTGATTTGAAGCCAAAAAGTATTTAAAAATCAGACAAAAGGACTAAGGTACAAGACTGTGTGTTTAATGGCCTTAGTGAGGGAAAGAACTACAATCCCATGAAGCATTGCAAATGACATGACCAAAATAAAAAAGACGGATAAATATAGAACTATATATTTGACCTTTAAGTTACGTTTATTTTATTGCACTGTTATACATCTACCACTTTGAGAAACTTGTTTTATTCCGTTGATACTTTTGAAAGAAATGTAACCAAATAAATTAAAATTTAGTCTTAAGGTTTTTAGAAAAAAAAAAAAATCTTATACATCTTACAAACTAGGATCCCTTGAAAAAATGTCTAAGCTTCCCATCTCTCTGGTTGGTAGGATCAATGTAATAAAAATTAATACGCTCCCTAAGTTTTTATACTTGTTCCAAACTATTCCTATTTACATTAAAGGGTACCTATTATGGCATTTAAAATGTTCCTAATAATGTTCTGGGAGTCCCCAACAACAGTTTTACATGCATGCAATGACATAAAACACTTTTGTTGTCTTATAATATGCATTTATTTTTACCTGATTTGCTCAGCGATTCCCAAATGATTCGTTTGACGACTCATTTTTCAAACCCCGCCTTTGCGTGACACTAATCTGCGGTGATTGGTCAGATGACCATGACCCAGTCAGTTATTTTTCGCGTTAACCCAAAGCTTAAACATATTGATAAAGCACTGCAGTACTACAATACGCTCTATTCTTTATGACAACTCCAATAACAACGACAAACATTTTACATATTTCATAAAACACACACACACAGCTTGGAGACCTAAGTGCTGAGCGTAACTGACCACACACACACACACACACACACACACACACACACAGCTTGGAGACCTAAGCTGCGTTGAGCGTAACTGACACACACACACACACACACACACACACACACACACACACACACACACACACACACACACACACACACACACACACACACACACACACACACACACACACTTATTGAGCATGCTACAAAACCCTTAAAAGCAACAATTATTAACAGTACATACAGGTTGTGATTCGGAGGATGAAGCCGATCCAAATAAACTTGGTAGCTGCTACTGAACCTTCCTTCAGTATCAGGCGACTCGCGAATGCGAATCCACACTTAAGCATTTATGTTTGTAAAGGAATCCTCATTAAAATAACGCGAACACAGCTCAAGGTGGCTATACTTGTGTGGTATAGTTGTAAATATAAACTCTAGCCACTGATTCTTCACATGCTTGTCCCTGGGCAGTGAAAAAAAAGTTCGCTTTTGATTCGCACTTCAGAACAGCTCGTCGACATGTTGTTTTCTGGCGCGCGCACTGAGTGGGCGTGTCTTATTCAAATAACTTGTACAAGTGACGTACGAAAGTTAGAGAATGCATCGTTCGTCTATCGATTCATATCAGCGACTCAGAGTCGACTCTTACTTTTGAGAGACAATAACTTTGTATACGGTGAACTTTCATATTTAAAACTTTGCAGGATGTTTTCGTTCACTTAGATCTATGTTACACACTACATGAAAGGTAATTTTCAAAATTCCATGATAGGTACCCTTTAAGAATGGCTCTCCCAAATATTCAATTGTATTATTGGGCTTGTAACCTAAGAGCTCTGACTTCCTGGCAAAGTTCACATTTCATAAACCACCCACCAGACTGGGTCCGTATAAAATTCTCAGCCTGCCTTCCCTTCTCACTCTCAGCCCTCCTATTCTCTAGCCTGGATGCCAGCCCGAACCCCGCCCACAACACTTTTTGGTCGGGAAGTTCGGTCTGGACTCGATCCATTGAGGAGTAATTATGATCGGTTCAGAAATCGTCAGGCCAATCAAATTGCCAGGGCGGGCTTTATACGATGATGGACAGATGATCTGCAGTTACATAATCATCACGTCATCAAACGTATTTCTTTCAAAAATGCTTTTCGTGTTTGCAAGTACTCCGCGAATCCTTAAATTATTTTTACAACACCGGCAAAGATCGTTAACACTCATTATTTTTTTACAACTTTTTCCAGAGTGTGTGCAGTTGAGTTTTGTTGACAACTATGCCGCTCAACATAGCCTACGTAACTTACTGCGTTGCTCTGATTGGTTGGAAGTATCCAATTGAGTGCAGAGGTTTTTTTTTTCCTGTTTCGGTTAAGACACGCCTCATAATCAAAGCCCTATGGAGCAGTATCAGACTCACAAATTTGACTAGAATATGAGTATGACGAAGTCAGGCTACCTATTCTCACCCTTACCACTAGGTCTAGATTCTCACTCAATGCACTCTATGGTATGGAACTCCGTCTAGATTTGGGCCCAAATTCGCAAATATTTTGGATGGCAGAGGGGTTCAATCTGTCCCCCAGTTGCCAGAAATCATAGATTCACTCAGCCTCTAAATGACCAGGCTTTCTTGATTTGGCAAGAAAAAGGTATCTTAGCATTTAAGGATATTTTAAAGATCTTTTTGCTGATAGTAGCTTCTTTTCTTTTGCGCAATCAGAATGCCCACTTTTTCAGATATCTACAGGTACGTGATTTCATACGTAAGAAATTAATTTATTTTCCTTCCCTTCCTGATCCAAAACGATCAACTTTTTCCTGACGACCCAGAGCAAAGAGGCACCATTTCTAGCTTATATATAAAACTTACATCCTTATTATCCACTTCTGTTAATGCACAAAGAGATTCCTAGCGACAGGACCTTAATATCTGCCTGATGGATGAGGTATGAGATGAGGCTAAATATAGAATCCATGGCTCTTTATCTGTGCTAGACACAGCCTTATTCAATTCAAAGTAGACTTCATCTATCTAAGGCCAAGCTGCAAAAATGTATTCCTCTGTTGACTCCATCTGTACAAGATGTAAGCAATCCCGTTACATTAGACATAACCAAAACATATGGGCTATTGGTTATGTCTGTTTTTTTAGACGTAGATTTCACCTTTAGCATTGTGTGTGAAAAAAAAATGCTTTGTCAAAAAGTGAATTGGACTGTATAGCCTTTACTACTTTGTTGGCAAGGCGCTTAATTGGAAACAGTCCTTTCTCTCTTCTTTTAAACAGTGGGCCAGAGATGTTTTACAATTCCTAAGTTTAGAAAAAATAATACTTAATTTAAGGGGCTCCAGATCCAAGTTCACGGTCATGTGGCATCCTTTCATAAATTATCTTCAAAACCAATTATAACTGTAAGTGGAAGAATTGTACTGATGCTGGTGTCAGGTTTTGCTTGTGATTTACTGATGATATACTTTTTTTTTTTTTTTTTGTATGTACTCAATGTAAAAGCACAATGTATGTATGTATGCTGTGTTGCTGGATCTGTTGATGTGTGAATATGTTTGTTTGCTAAATGTTGTTAAAAAAAAGATATATTCCCCTATGGGTAAGATGGGATTTTCTCTTGCGTAACCCAGCTGTTGCGCTCTAAAGTCATGTCTCTCGTATCACAGAACTGTTGTCATCGTGCATCTCATTAATCGATCGATTGTAGTGAAAATGAGCTCAGAGGACTTCATGATTAATATTACAGTAATATTGTGTTCATCTTGTTGGTTGGATGAATATTATGTACGTTTAATGGACTTTTTTTGGCTGAAGCTTTAAAATAATGTAGGTAGAATTCTAAAATAATTGTAACAAATACATTTTTTTATTTCCATTTCTTTCTTTCTTTAGCCTAGTGTTGTAATAAGTGGGATAGTGCTAACTATCATTTGCTATGCCTTATTGCTAGATTTCCATTTCATTTAGTATTGCTGTCTTGTCTTGCTCACATAGGAAATAGTTTTATCCTTGTAAAGCCGCTGTTGTTAGACAGAGAACTCTCTTTACAAGAAAACGTTGACATGTTACCGCTTTGGCATTGTACTTTCCTGCTTACACTCCCTGGTTAGGTTCTTAAAACACAGAGTAAAACAAACCACCTTCATTTTATAAATCAAAACCTCTGACCTGGCCACTGTACCAGTAAAATTCATAGGTACATCTGTAGATAAGTCTGTATTTAGATATTTCTTTGTTATAACAAATTGTTTCATAATAAGTGGTAATGTGCAGCATGGCTCATGTTCCCACATCACTGCTGTCTACAAAGAGCCAATAAAACTGTTAAACAGACAGTAAACCAAATCAGTTTCATTGAGGACTGATCTGCATGCCACTGATCTGTTCAGATGTCATTACACTACTTGTTTAAAAACAAAACGTAGTCCTTAAGATTACATAAAGAAATAGGGCTCAATTTGAAGGATGGCTAAGGCCATTGACCTTTTGAACCAAGTAAACATTCGGTTTCCTGTAAAGTAGAGATTGTTGTTGTTAATCTTGCTGATGTAAATGTCACCATGGTATAAAATTGGAAGTGTCAAACAGTTTTGGTCATGTTTTACACTATATGCCATTGGTTTCCATTGATATATGAAGTCTAAAGAAAAAAAAAATCAACTAAAATTGAAGTGACAACCTGCACTAATATAAAGTTCATTCCACCTTTTCAACCATTCAGAATTTCATTACTGATTAAAAGTTGAAACGCTGATATACAGTAGATTAGTCATCATCACCGGAGAATGGAAATGGACAGGATGGGAGTATCCCATGAACAATGACAATCTGATTCTTCTGCTGCTCATTAAGCTGCTGTTTGGGCCACCCGCTTCGAATGTTATCACTCGATTGAATGGGCGTTATCAGTGGTTATCAGCCCATTCATATGGGCCAGTAGGGGCCTACTGCGCCTACTGGTAGGCTCAGAAGGCTGTTATCATCCATCCACATGGTTAATCACCGACAAATACAAGAGAAGACTCCAGCTCCAATCCCAAAGGAATCCAGCTCGCCGGTAATCGGAAGTCTACTGAATGACGGAGCAACGTTGCAATATTTACTTAGCGCTTGATATTTTCAGGTAAGAACATTTAAATGATAAAACCGATCATTTATACTTAATTATTTAGTCAATAATGGAAAACAATACATCAAATGTGTTTTAATGTTGCGTGACATGAGTGTTGACATGAGATAACCGTATTGCGATATTTAGCGCTTGATATTTTCAGGTAAGAACATTTAAATGATAAATCCGATCATTTATACTGTAATTAATTAGTCAATAATGGAAAACAATACATAAAATGTGTTTTAATGTTGCGTGCCGTGACATGATTGTTGACATGAGATAAGTGTATTGCGAGTTTTTTTGTAGGCTAACGCCCTATTACGTTACGTTGTTAGCCTATCATTACGTGAACTTACTTGCTTTATGTGAGCATTAACATTGCTAATAAGAATGTTTTTACGTATGAAGCTAATGGGGAAATTTAGTTTCTAGTTAAACGCAAAGTTAGCCTGTAAAAATTACTTTTTCCACAATTTTATTGCATAATATTGTATGCTCGTTGATGCTTCACTGAAGCCATCAGCCTAGCCTTACTTATTGACATTATGGCACCAAATACATATCCCTTATCTGCATCCCATGTTCACTGATGTGTTTCTGTATTTTAGGCTGTGATAAGAAGTACAGGTTGCACTTTGCTTTATGTAATAATTGCCAAATATTTTGATTTCAGATATGGGAAAAACAGTTAAGACCACACGTTCCAGGAGCGTTAAGATTAAGGTGGTGAGGAGGTGTATCGTTGGCCCTGCAAAGGTTTCTTACCTTAGTCAAGGTCTTCCCCAGCCCAACTCTAAACAGACCAACCCGACTATTACATCTCAACAGGCTGAACCTGATGATGTGGCACCGATGTGTAGTTCATGTTCTGAGAGTGCATACAGTAAGGCAAAGAAGAGAGAGCTTCATGCCTGGGATGCAGTCAAGGATGCAGGTGCATTGAGTGCAGCACCACTGCAGTGTTTTGTGAGGGTTGTCTGAAGAGGACTCACAGAAATTCACTGCATCTTCCTGATAAGTGGAAGGTAAGAATAGCATGCAGTCATACATACAGACAACAAACTCACAGTAATTTCAACAGATTTATTAGATACTTCAAATTGTTCTAGCATTATGTAGTATCAACTGTTAGTCTCACGAGTTTGTAGTTTTAAAAAGATTGTTAGAGCTATCAATCTTTCTTACAGAATGTCTACTATGAGCCATCCTCCCTGGGGTTATTCCTATATTTACCTGAAGGCCATAGCACCCATGCTGTGTACACAAAGGACATGAAGGTCATTGTCAGCACAGGTTTGTCATTTTACATGATACAGAATCTTAATGTATTTAATTTTCTTGACAGGTTAAGGTTATTTGGTCCTATTACATGTATAGTAATGATTTCCTATAAGGAATTAATCAAATTTGTGATACAATTTTGTAAAAAAAAAAAAACAGGTTTTTGCTGATTTATGGTGTTATAGGTGACACACTCAAGTGATTTAGTCTATGCTGATATGGTAGTCTGTATAGTAGTACTTGGTTATGTTTTTTTTTTAATACATATAAATTTCCCTATTTTTATTTGGCAGGACGGCTCTGCACCGTCACAGTCAATATGTGTGCATGTGAACCAGAAACCTGCACTCTGCTCAGGTATGGTCTTGGTCTCTGACCGGCAACAGCCGACAAGCCACAGACAGCCTTCTCCATACCTCTGCTAGAGCTTTTTGTTTGTCTGTCACTGGAGAGTCAGGTTTCTGTTGAGGGTTTTTGCAACACCCTGCGCTGAAAAAATAACCTCACACTGGCAGAGGTCAGTTTAAAGTCTTCCCTGTGAAGTGACAATTTCAGTTACTGTACTTTCATGGAAGACTGATTCCATATGGTTGTGAAAATTACACATTGTTCCTTGATTGAACTGCATCATTAATAATCACAACTTAAAGGAAACTTTTATGGAACCATCTAGTTGCATGCAAAAGTATTCTTAAAAGTTTTCTATCAAATAACAACCGAGTGAACCACCATCACCAGATGTAAGTATACGAAACAGTAATGTTTTCACTGACTTCTGCTTATACCCTAGGTTAACACACTCTACAGAGCCCTGGTGGGAGAATCTATATCCCATTTTAGGCATCACCACTTCCGACAAAGAAGTTTGGTAGATATTTGCCCACAATTAGATGATGGGACCATATGCCCAGCATGCCCAAAGGTTGGTTCTAGTTCCAGCGTGGTTCTTGTTTGATTAACCTGCATTTTCCATTACCTAATGGCATTGAATTGATATCTGAAAACTTAGTTAATTTTTGTATAAAGTATAAAAATATTATAATAAAATAGTATTAGTATAAATGTATAAACCTGTGCAGATACAAACCAGGATTACTGTAAGTGTTTGTTTTCCAGGCGGATGGGGATATGATTGTGACATTGGATGGCAACTTTGCCCTTGTGAGGAAGCACAGCTCAGGCACAAGTGCGGTTGAGCCATTACACGGAACCCGCATGTTTGTTAATGAAAAGGATTTAGAGGAATTTCTGCTATCACATCTTGACAGCTCAAAGCCTCACGAGGTTAGTCTTAATTGCAGAATTTCATGGACTGAGTCCATGAAATATTTAATTAATCATTATTCCTCCCATCTATGTTTTCCTTAAATCTTTAGGACTGCAGTAACTTCAAGGTTAGCAACGTGCTGAGGTCACGTCGAGTCCAAAATGAGTGTTTGGAGCCTCTTGTCGTCATGAAATGCCCCTAATGTTTGTCAACATGAGCCAAGGAGAACGGTAAGTATATGCCACAGTAGTGACATCTCTGACTATTGATCCAGTGTTCCAGAATGATAATTCCCATGTTTGATTCTACCTATTCATATAATAAGGCATATTTTAATTCAAAATATTCCAGTCACCAAATATGAACCTTATGGAATGTATATTCCAAAACATTACAAAAGTTGAACTTTACCACCATTCTATAATCTTCACTATGCCTGAGATTGTATAATTAATTTTTACTTTTTCACAGTATAAAGTGTCCTTATTCAAATTTGTGTTGAAATAGATTAGCCTATCCCCTGTATATCATCGATGAGCTACTTCGAAGATGTGAGGACAAGAACATACACCTGCGAGTAGTCTATGACATTGCCTTGTGTTGTTGCCTCACATTTGCATGTAAGTACTTTTTTGTGTAAAACTGAATTGTTGTTTTGAGAAAAGACCTTGACACATTTACTTTTTACTAATTTACTAATTATGCCATACTGTGTTCAATCAGAAATCAGGGGAGGGCATACCACACAACATCTCCTTGGCCGTACCAGCATTTCACGTTTATGGACACAAATTGTCCTGCCAGGTAAATTAATTGACTTTATAGAGACATTAGGACCCGTGTCACACATCATTCACTTTCTGTTTGCCCTCCATTTTCCTGTCTACAACTGCACAGCTGAAATTAAGTAGATGTGCCTAAAAGTAACTTGTTTCAGAGATGCACTGTTGGACAATACAGTGGAAACCGCTAATCTCACATCTGTCTGGGCCAAATCACTATAAGCGGATGATTGTTATAACCAGATTTGTTTTCTTTATGTTTTATGCAGATTACTATCTAATTTGTATAATTATTACATGCATATAAAGTAATAACATGAACAGCTTCACTATTTTTTCTGACTTAAAGGAACACACCACCATTTTTTCATATTAAACTGTTATTCCCTTAACTAAGACGAGTTGATACATACCTCTCTCGTCTCAGTGCATGCGCTCAATCGCTCTGGCGCGCGGTGACACTTTGAGCCCAGTTCAGTCATTAGGATCGGAACAGACATGAAGTTAGAAGCGACCAAACACCATGCCACGTTTTATTTTGTGTCACCATACTTGGTCGTCTAACTGTATTTAAATAGGGGAAACCTGGAGGTGTTGGGTCGGTTCTAACTTCATCTCTGTTTGGATCCTAATGAATGAACTGGGCTCAAAGTGTCGCCGCGCGCCAGAGCGATTGAGCGCACGCACTGAGACGAGAGAGGTAGGTATCAACTCGTCTTAGTTAAGGAAATAACAGTTTAATATGAAAAAACGATGGTGTTCCTTTACAGATAAAATAATATAAGCTACACCTAGGCCCTCTCCTGCTCCATGCCCTGTCTGAATGGTCAAGGTGAAAGCATTACACTTCACTCACGTAACATGCAGTAGGCCTAGCTGCTGCTGTGAGAGAGCTTGGAGGATAATTATGCACCATAAAACTCCCCAAAAAGCCAGCAGAGCTGGAACAGGAGGGCAAAATAACTCCATAGACCACAGCAGTGTGAGTAGAGGAAAACATCACATGGCGCGCAACTGCGCACAGCAAGCGTATTAACACACACACACAATATGAACACGCTAAGCGGACTACTTGATTACTATAAACAAATTATTTACACAGCATTTCTACAGGAATGATTCTGTCCCAAGCTTTTGAATCCATATAAGTGGTTGGTCACTGTAACCGTGATCACTATAAGCAGTTTACACTGAAGTAGGATCATGCTCAATGTCAGCGTCTGTGATATTCTACCACTTTGCTTTTATCACAGATCAAGTACAGCACTAGGCGACTCGATGGGTTTGGGCTCACAGACGGGGAAGGAATGGAAAGGCTGTGGTCTTTTCTCCGAAGATTTGCCAGAGTCACAAAGAAGATGACTCCATCTCACCGTCTTGACCTGTTGACTGATGCCCTTTTGCATTATGGACGGAGGAAATCAACTGACCTAGGTTTGTCCACTGCTGCATAACCTGTCAAAATTCTGTGCTGGTGGTTCACTGTTTATACATTTTATATTTTCTGGAGTGAAGCTGATCACTCACAAATTGGTCAGCATAAGTAAATTAAACTGTCTTTGCAGAGATGCAGCTCCTGCAAAGACTAGACAGAGCAGAGAAAATATCAATTCTCGCTCAAGAAGATATCTCATCTGTCATCAGAGAGGCACCAGGTAAACAATGCACATAAGAAGCAGGTAACAATAGTTGTAAACCGGAGAATTTTAGATTGTTTACAAGCGCATTTTGCATGGAGTATGTAGTATTGATGTTGTCTTTTTTTCTGTTATTTTTGTTGTCTAGTGTTGGTTTCTGAGGGAGACATGGAGAAATGGAAAAAAGGGAGATGGAGCTAGCCCAGCAGAAACAGAGACCAATAAGTAAGCAACTGAAGTGAATGTGTGAATGTGTCTTGAACACTGTATGAAGGTCATGCATATTATTAGCAAAGAATATTGCAAATATGTTATACTTACCTTTCTGTGTACAGTAATGAAATACAGTCCTGTAAGCTATGTGAAGTTACATGAAATGAAACAATTTATTAGAGCAGTAGTAATGTCTTTATCTGTTCTTCAGACACTGTGTGTAGATGGAAAAGGGACTACATCATCCAGTTGATTCAATTCTACAAGTTCAAGTAAGAGTTTAATGTGTTTATGTAAGACTATGGTAATTACAGCTGTCTTTAAGTTCCCCGCTGATGTAGCCTGGCTCCGCCCTCCTACGCACTTCCGCTCAATTTCATTTTCCTTCAGTACTACGTCTGGGATTGTGCTGTAGACTTCGGTTTCCAGAAATCAATTTTTTACCGGGCCAATCAGCGAACAGAGGGAGTGGCTGAGAACGATGACGTTGATATCGACTCGTGCGTTATTTTGAGTTGTAGTTCAGTAATGGCAGCGGAGAAAGATGCGAGTGAAGCCATTCGGTCCGTTGTGGCAACACTGCCGAATATCAAGAAGTTAAAGCCGGAGCAAGAACAATCTTTGCTTAGTTTTGTGTTTATGGCCATCCTCCCACGGGGTTCGGGAAAAGACATAATGTCACGACCAAACGTTAGCGATTGGTTATGGCAGATAGAGTGACTCTGGGCAGATCCAATAGTTTTAGACTTCAATAGAATACCCACCTACAAGGAAGTTAACGCTTGTCAATGGAGCGGTGCCAGACTCTATGTACAAATGAAATGTACGAGAGTCTGGTAGAACCAGGCTACCGCTGATGTGCTTCAACATGAAAGTAGGTGTGATTACAGTAACAGCATAGTTTTGAAGGAAACCGTTACAAGGGTTATAAATTAAGAGTTGCTATAATACTGCAGTAATTGAATATGGTGTGATTAGTAATCATTTATCACCAAGGCCTCCCTTATAACTTATACACTCTTAGGTCAGGGATTTACCACGGTAATGCTTTCTGCATTGAATTTTTGTGCTGTGTTTTTTTTATATTTTATGTATAGATCTGGGACTCGTAAATCGTACATGGAGTGTGAAAAGTAAGTAAGCAGTAATCTGTCACTGTTCTCTGAGAAAGTGTGTAAATAACA